>OZ023260.1:1592235-1677114 GCA_964007305.1 Netelia melanura
CTCTCTCTCTCTCTCTCTCTCTCTCTCTCTCTCTCTCTCTCTCTCTCTCTCTCTCTCTCTCTCTCTCTCTCTCTCTCTCTCTCTCTCGTTCTTACCTGGGAGCGTATTATAAGGTTGGCGAGATTTGCATGTTTTACAAAAGCCCACGCCACATATATGATTCTTCTTTTCCAAAGGTCTGATAGAGCGGAAACAATTACGGCAGCGTTTAAGAGACTCGCAAACAGTATTTACACGGCGTCTACGGCTGATTGCGACAACTCTATGATTTTTTAGACACCTCTCGCCAAAGAAATCACGATTACAGCTTTCGCACCTGATTGTACCGACTGTCTCGCATGCCGGTGTTTGAAGACAACGGGGACATTTCTTTTTTAAGCATCTATGGTTACAACGAAAACGGGTATTACAAGTTACACAGAAGTTTAAGCTACCCACTGCACCTCGTAGATTCAAAATAGGTTGAAAGTGGTGTGATCGCTCGTAATACAGAATATATAATGTGTGTTGGATTGACCTCCGAGGTGTAACGCCTAGCGATAACTATCACGAGCCGTGTACTTTCTTTCTTGCTAACAACCGACTGTTAAACAATAAGTCGATTGACAAAACGGAGAAGAGTACCGTGTCGATATATGTAGCTGCACAGAGCTGACAACGGTGTAGCACTATACATACGTCAATTGATGCTGCCGTAGTGAAACCACGTCAGAATTTATATACACGACTTCGATACGGTGCGTCGTTATAATGTTTACGCAAATCTAAAGAGAATAACAGGGTATGAACCAGATTTATTTAAATAAAGAAGACCTGACTAGACTGGCCATCTTTGCTGGCGATCTAACGGCTCGTGAAACCGATACCCCTGTACGTTTTACACAAAACGTTTGTCTCGCTACTTTGACCAAAATGCATACAAATCAAATATGAGTATAAGACTGTCTTTTATACTTCTCTTTTGATATAGAAGTGACAGTCTCAATCGGGTAGCGTAACAGAGCGTTATATTTTATTGTGTAATGATGGCAGATCGTGCTCTTCGCAAATGCATCCACGCGTTTTTACGTTTTGTAAAATTACATAGTGTGCAGATACGTCGTCGCTGTGATGCTCAGTGGTGTTATGAGCTAAGATATTTATCGGGCGATAGACTCGTTAACCGTTTGAAATATCTTATATGGTGGGCACCTCTGCGCAATATAGTAACAGCTTATAACAGGGGTATACTGCAGGGTCAGAGTGTATTAACGTGTGTGTATGAAGAGCTACAGAGACGCGGCCTTCTAGAATCTCAGAGCGTCCGCGCTATTGTAGATGAAATCAGGGGTAAGTACTCTTTTACATGGTTTTAAAAAAAAGAACTATATTCTTATAATAAAAACGGTGCAATAGGTTATCAACAATTTTTGGACGCGTCGAGCGATGAAGAAGCCTCTCTCATAGAAGCTACCCGCATTGTAGAATATCAAGAGGGAGCTACCGCCTATGGTGGGCATTGAAAATTTCTATTTATTTAAACTGCCTATTTAAAGCTTATTTTTCTAAATTTTATAATGATTATTGTTTAGTATTAACACACCCTACTCGAGAAATAGAACAGCTCGCTGGTCCGTCGGGTCTATGTCAAAGACCAAAAAGCAGCGAAATAATTCTAAAGTCCTACACCGATAGTGGGGATGAGACACCATACCCGGCCGAAGAAGAAAGAGAACCGACTGCGGGACCTTCAGGACTGTGTCTAAGAACCGAGGATCGCGACGTTATTAAAGGAGATGACACCGATAGTAGCGACGAGGACGACCCATACGCCGTTATTCCCGATAACGGCAATCAAAACTACAGACACCAGCAAGAAGAAGACAGAATTTTCTTCGGGCACGAAAATCAGCTCGGCGAATACGACATAGAGCGCGATTTGCTAAACGGTATTGACGCGTGGCCGATCCGAAGAGCTGATGACGATTGGTTTCAGCATCTTATGGTTTCCTCCGAGTCAGGTAAAAATATATAAGACATATCGCATGATTGTTACTGATACTCGTTCTACCGTTCACAGGATATTCTTCAGACGTTTCATTCTTACACCACCAAAATTAACACAAGGTACATTAAAGCCGTAATATATATTTCTAGACGTATAACTTCAAACCTCTTACACAGTTCTTTTATTACAGATGACAATGAATAATTACAAGTATAAAGGTCTACTACCTAAGACAACTCGCTCTATCATCTATGGTCCGTCAAATTGTGGTAATAGAAAATTGAAGCACCCGTGGTGCAGCTGTAACACTCGTTGTCGTTGCAGACCCCGGTTCGGCTCGCGCCGTTTAAATTTTTTCACAGCGATAGATAATAGCCGTATACGTAAAATTTTGAAAGAATACCCTGTTAAACGAGACATCAGATCGTTTAACGGGCCTGGGAGAAAATTTCACCAAAATATTAGTTGAATAATAAGTCAGAACGTTGAAATTATTTCTATTGTTCATAATAATTAAAAGGTTGTGCAGTTGCTCGATTTGGTGCGGTGCGAAAAACGCTCTCTTTCGGGCATAAGATCACCGATGTGTTTGAAAATTTAAAGATGATAAATATAATTATTTTAACATGAGTTTGTTTGACGGGGTTGGTGAAAGGTTGCACCAAAATATTAGCTGTATAAAAGTCAGAGCGTTGAAACTATTTCGCTTAAGAAAAAAGAGCGTGAAAAACGATATTTATGTATGTATAAAGAGAGCAAAAAGAAGCAGATTGTAGCATGGTCTCTGTCTCCCTAACGAGGCCTCTATAGCTCTTTCTCTCTCACGCATGCAACTCCTTTAAAAGATATAGAGCGCGCGTCATCTGATCTAGAGAATAGGCGAGGTGGAGGTGAACGGTGCGGCGGGGGGAGGCACACTGCGTGCCGTGCATACTGTTAGAACTATCTCCTCTTCGGTACCTCGCGCAGTCTCTCTCTCTCTCTCTCTCTCTCTCTCTCTCTCTCTCTCTCTCTCTCTCTCTCTCTCTCTCTCTCTCTCTATTATTAGTTTGTAAGATTGCGAGATATTGTATTAGTTGTAAGATTGCGTATCTTGTGTGTATGAGATTTGTATTACTTGTGTGCCTCTAACTCTGCACGCATTATATTGTAAATTTTTGCCCCATAGCTCGCTAAGGCATAATAAATATTCCAATCAATCAATCTCTCTCTCTGTCTTTCTCTCTCGTTTTTCACGCTATTTCGGATAAATCACCGCGCTATACATACATTATTACCCACTATTGTGTACATTGTATAAGCGCCGTACTTGATAATTTCCATTTTCTAGACTACCAATACTTGTGAATAAAAGAATTTTCGATAAAGAAACAGATAGCCAAGATCGCCGGCATCGAAGAGTTTACTGTAGTATTTCAAATCGTTGAAACATGAGAGTTCGATAACGATCTATCCTCCCCGATGCTGCGAATCGAACTTCGGTGAGAAATTTATATAAGAAAGTGAGGGTAAATTGAATACATCCCTGATCTTTTACTCTTATTTAATGATCATTATTGAATAAATATTAAAATTCTTTGCGACAGAAAATGATCAAAGAATAAATCAAACTTTCGCAACAACACATTACAGAAAGACAGAGAAAAGGGGATAATCTTCATACGATCAATCGTTCAACATTCGCATAGAAATAATTTTATTGTATTGTAAGAAGCGGATGTATGGGTGTTTCGGTGAGTGCTGAAATCATTTCGCTTAAGAAAAATTTTCTATAAATAAAGATAATTTTTGCCGCTGTAAGGATTCACCGACATAGTGCTATACAGCGTAACATAATTCGCTTCGTATTAGATAAAGGTAGCTCCAACTATTGAATATTGCTATTACAACAATGAATAATTACAAGTATAAATGTTTACTACCTAAGACAACTCGCTCTATCATCTATGGTCCGTCAAATTGTGGAAATAGAAAATTGAAGCACCCGTGGTGCAGCTGTAACACTCGTTGTCGTTGCAGACCCCGGTTCGGTTCGCGCCGTTTAAATTTTTTCACAGCGATAGATAATAGCCGTATACGTAAAATTTTGAAAGAATACCCAGTTAAACGAAACATCAGATCGTTTAACGGGCCTGGGAGAAAATTTCACCAAAATATTAGTTGAATAAAACGTCAGAACGTTGAAATTATTTCTGTAAATAAAAATAATCTGAAGAACACGGTAGGTTTTGAGATTATTTCATTTGACAAAAGTTTACAATTTATTTTTCAACATAGGGTTGTTTAAGGGGTCGAGGAGAGCAATTGTACCAAAATATGAGTTAAGTAAAAGTCAGAACGTTGAAATTACTTCGCTTAAGAAAAGTATTCTATACATAAAAATAATTTTTGTCACGATAAGGATGAAGCGTTTTTAATAGAGTGCGCTAACGTAAGAAGCTTTTTCTTTTTTGGCGTTGGCTGTTAAAATTGTGCAAGGTGAAAATCATTTTTTCAGAGTTCATCACTATCGCACGCCCTCCTAGAGAGAAAGAGGCGCGTGCTTCTCTCTCTCTCTCTCTCTCTCTCTCTCTCTCTCTCTCTCTCCGCGGCTCCTCGGGTATAATATTTTTCAAAGGCGCACGTACACGTACTATGGTAAAAATAATAACATTAAAAACACTGTGAAGTAAAAGACGGTGAGAAAGAGAAGTGTGCGCACTATGTTGTTTAAAATAAAAAGAAGCAGACGATAGCATGGTCTCTGTCTTCCTAAAGAGACCACTAGAGCTCTTTCTCTCTCATACATACAACACCTTTAAAAGATAGAGTGAGCACGTACCTTCTGATCTAGAGCATAGGCGAGGTGGAGGTGAACGGTACGGGGGATCGGTACGCTGCGACGCGTATATACCATGACGTCTTCGCGAGCTCGCCCCTCTGTCTCTTTCGCTCTTATGCACCGCCTATAGCTCGCTCTCTCGAGCAGAGCGATCTGTATACTCTCTCTCTCTCTCTCTCTCTCTCTCTCTCTCTCGTATCGTTTTACAAAGAAGTATAGCGTGCTCTTTCGGACATATGATCGTCGATGTGTTTAAAAATTTACACGTAGTAAATATAATTAGGAGCCATATGGCGCACAAACGTTATTGTTTTACGCATAATAACATAAATATACTACTAATTATAAAATTATAAAATTAATTTCAAATGTTACGATATACGGTATAGGACGCGAATCTTTCTTACAGCTCGTCTAAACAAAACCTGATATTACATATTCATTTCGCTCGAGGATGAATCTTAATACCTCTGCAAAATGCTGAAACATAGGCGCGTGACAATCACCGCCTCGTTTTGCCCTACAACAATGTATTATGCACGTGTAAAACGCTAAGATAAACTTTATATGATCCAGAGGTATGCCGGCTTAAAATTAAATTCAAAACGTCTTAAATAATGTTTCTATATACTTTTTCAAAGTACATCCAGAAAACGTAAATCTTCAACGCATAATAACATAAATATACTACTAATTATAAAATTATAAAATTAATTTCAAATGTTACGATATACGGTATAGGACGCGAATCTTTCTTACAGCTCGTCTAAACAAAACCTGATATTACATATTCATTTCGCTCGAGGATGAATCTTAATACCTCTGCAAAATGCTGAAACATAGGCGCGTGACAATCACCGCCTCGTTTTGCCCTACAACAATGTATTATGTACGTGTAAAACGCTAAGATAAACTTTATATGATCCAGAGGTATGCCGGCTTAAAATTAAATTCAAAACGTCTTAAATAATGTTTCTATATACTTTTTCAAAGTACATCCAGAAAACGTAAATCTTCAAATAGAGACGCCTTTTGAAAAATCAATGTATTTTAAGCGGGCGATCTCTCTCTCTCTCTCTCTCTCTCTCTCTCTCTCTTTCTCTCTCTTTCTTGAACAGAGGAGGTTTACAGTATCCCTATAACTCTTTCTCTCTCGTTTTCATGCTATTTCGGATAAACCGCCGAGCTATACATACATTATTGCTCAGTATTGTGTACATTGTATAAGCGCTGTACTTGATAATTTACAATTAGTAAATTAGGAGAAACATCATTACACATAAGCGATATTCCTTTTGAATAATTATACCAAAATATTAGTTGAACAAAAGTCAGAACGTTTAAATTATTTCGCTTAAAAAAGTTTTCTATAAATAATAATAATCTGAAGAACTCTCTCTCTCTCTCTCTCTCTCTCTCTCTTTCTCTCTCTTTCTTGAACAGAGGAGGTTTACAGTATCCCTATAACTCTTTCTCTCTCGTTTTCATGCTATTTCGGATAAATCGCCGAGCTATACATACATTATTGCTCAGTATTGTGTACATTGTATAAGCGCTGTACTTGATAATTTACAATTAGTAAATTAGGAGAAACATCATTACACATAAGCGATATTCCTTTTGAATAATTATACCAAAATATTAGTTGAACAAAAGTCAGAACGTTTAAATTATTTCGCTTAAAAAAGTTTTCTATAAATAATAATAATCTGAAGAAAATGGTAGGTTTTGAGATTATTTCATTTGACAAAAGTTTTACAATTTATTTTTTAACATAAGCTTGTTTAAGAGGAGAACAATTGTACCAAAATATGAAATTACCACGCTTAAGAAAAGTATTCTATACATAAAAATAATTTTTGTCGCGGTAAGGTTGAAGCGTTTTTAATAGAGTGCGCTAACGTAATTGCATCTTCTTTCGCGCATATAGCTGCTTCAAGAGATAGAGAGTGCTCGAGCTCTGGTCCAGAGTATAGGCGAGGTGGTGGTGAACGGTACGGGGCGAGGCACGCCACATTTCGTATATGCTGTTAACGGTGTCTCCTCTTTGTGCGGATCTTCGCGAGCTCGTGCGCTCTCTCTCACTCTCTTATGCGACATGCCTCGTTAACGCTAATTAAAAAAAGAAACGAAACACGATATACGCTCTTTTTGGTTCTAAAGCATTTTTCACGCTTCTAAACGTCTAGACAGTGTTTTGCTATTAGATATATGGCGCGTCGTTGTGGTATATAGATGTTGTTTTCTAAACAGCTGTATGCATGTGCAAAAGAGCTGTGACAGCACCTGGTATTATACAGCGGCATAGGGTGGTGGTGGTGGTGGAGGATACACGAGGTTCTTAAAGATCTTCTTCTGCCATAGAACACAGTTATTATTCAAACGCGAGAGAGTAGAGACAAAATGTATCCGCTGTGGGGGATAGACGCTATTCCGCCGCGCTTTACCTGCACGGTAATAAACTTTACCGATTTTAACGACGTGTACATCCGTACACCAATAATGGTGCAGGTATATGAGGACCTCCTCGAGTGCCTCAAAAATTTTTATATTAGAAGTGGTCGCGGTGTGCGTGTTACGTTAAACCGTGTTACGGAGCACATGTATTGTGCGGTGATCGTAGGGGGCTCCGTATATCGCGGAATAATCCGTCAAACATCATGGGACGGTTATTCCAATATCGAACTAGTTGACGAGGCTCGTGAGGTATTCGTGGAGCTCGTCAATATTTTTTACCTACACGAGCATTTTCATTTAACACCTATTTTAAATACACCCTGTAGCGTCTTTGGTTTAAATCATTTAAATTACTCTCATCGCGCGGAAGAGTTTTATTTTTATATATCGGTGCGTGTTGTGGCCGCCGAAGCCGTGTACGGCGATGATATAACCGTCCGTTTACGCGATGTGAACGGTCGGGACGTTGCGCGAGATTGTTTGGACGGGTATGAACTTGAAGAAGTAGAAGAAGAAGAAGATGATGAAGGGTTTCACAGCGCGTAGTGGGCGCGCGTGTGTGTGTGTGTGTGTGTGTGTGTGTGTGTGTGTGTGTGTGTGTGTGTGTGTGTGCGTGTGTGTGTAAAAGAAACAGGGGTGCGCGAAAAACTCGTGAGAGTGCGCGAAAAATTCGTGAGAGTGCAGGAGAAAGGAACAACACAACCAAATGGTAAGTCTTAGATTTAATTAAAATTAAAATAAAAAACACATACATTTTCGAGCTAAGTAATATTCTAAAGTCAAAGACGATGAGAGAGAGAGAGAGAGAGAGAGAAATAAAAATCTAAAGATAAAAATATAAAATTGTAAAAATTAAAAAACAAGCGCTCCACTATACCTACAATATCCATCCCCTCCCCGCCCCGCACCCAAGGCCCGCCGAGCCAAGGACACTCGGCGGCCGTGGAGTGGGGGTGAAAAAGCGTACTATGGCGACACACTCTATCCCCCCTCTCCTCCCCCCCGCAACTCTTCCCCCCGCGCCCACGACCGACCGACACTCGGCGGCCGCGGAGTGGGGGAAAGGAGTGGGGATGAGAGTGGGGATAGGAGTGGGGGTCGCCATAGTGCGCACCCTACTACTTCCGTGTACACTATGGTCACGAGCTCCAGACCCGTCGCTATAAAAGTCTTCCGCATAAACTTAATATCATAACGGGTCTTGGTGTAGAGGTAGCTATTCAGGCTGGTAATCCGAGGGTCGGCAGTTCGAGTCTCGGTGTCTGCATCGAATTTTTTAATTCTTTAAAAAAGATGTAAATAAACAAAACAGCGCTCCACCATACCGACACATTCCATCCCCCGCTAATAAAACGCCAAAAATTAAAGATTAAAAAAGAACAAGCGCTCCACTATATCGACACTCCCTCCCCCCTCTAATGAAACGCCAAAAAAGTAAAATTAAAAAAAGAACAAGCGCTCCACTATACCGACACTATCCATCCCCCTCTCCTCCCCGCACCCACGGCCCGCCGAGCCACGGACACTCGGCGGCCGTGGAGTGGGGGTAAAAAAGCGTACTATGACGACACACTCTATCCCCCCTCTCCTCCCCCCGCAACTCTTCCCCCCGCGCCCACGACCGACCGACACTCGGCGGCCGCGGAGTGGGGGAAAGGAGTGGGGTTGAGAGTAAGGATAGGAGTGGGGGTCGCCATAGTGCGCACCCTACTACTACGGTCAACATCAACAACAAGTTCCCCAGTATCTTCAACAACAATATGAACCATGGCAAAACCCACAGCAATATTGGCCCCAATTTGGAAAGACGTTCAAATTTGCCTCAGAAGAGTCAGTGAATGAGCTGAGGAAGGCAATAGTGTAAGCTTTCTTTTTGAATTAACTAAAGACTTTTTCGTTGTAGTGACTATATTTTGGTCATCGTATTGTCATAACTGTTTTTTATATTTAGATCATTGGAGGACAGCATGAAAAAAGAGATGCGGTGAGTATGACGCTGATCAGAGAGCTCTCATACAATTGTCATTCTTTGTAGTAATGGTAATCTCGATGTGACATATTAATTATTAATTGATTATTTTCGTGATTTTCAATCGAACGTATAGTAAGCTCAGACAACAGTACGAGCGGAGCCTTTCGACCGATTTTCCGACGAAAACTAATTGTTTGCCGTTCTCAAGTCCCGAAGAAATCAAAGATTTCGAGACGATTTCAGATGATGATTACAGAAGTATAGTAAGTCCATCGTGAATTTCTGAAAACGGAAACATTTTACAACATTTCTCTTATAGCTCTCACAAATTTAACTTTTCTTCGAAGGTCAGTTATCTCGGATCACTCGGGGGTCCCACGTTGATGGAAACGGCAAACGAAGTTTTGAAAAATGCCATTAAAGATACAGTATCCCTGGCTTTAACATGTGTTACATCCCCATAACGTAACCACCATCGCGCCTTAAAGACGAGCATCCCTCCTTACGCCAACGCACGACGCAACCCTAACTCGGGGATGAACGCGGAAGGGAGAGATGCTCAGGCCCAAGAGTGGGGACAGGCGATAAGGATAAATTTTCCTCCGAATTGGAAAAGTAAGGAGTAGGAGACGGTGGAGACTTTGGACCAATAAGAAATCTGTAAACTACCCTCTCCAACCCCTACGCAATAGACAAAGATAGTTGATAGACTAGTATATAAGGCCCGAATTTTAGCATAAAAATCAGTTCTTCAGTTCTTCATTAACATTCAAACTTGTAAGCTTCTCTTAAGACTTTCAAAATTGTAAAAGTCCTGGATAGAGCAAAAATCCTGTACTGCTCTACCAGTCTCAACTCAATCAACCAAGAAATATAGAAAAGAGTAAGTTACTAACTGACTCCCACAAATTATTGAATTGCGAGGACCACCTCGAGTTCAAAATTTCCTTCTTAACACCAAGTCGAATTGCGTGGACCACCCCGAGTTCGACCATCCTCCAATACTCCATATTGAACTGCGAGGCCCACCTCGAGTTCGATCATCCTCCTACACAACCCATTGAACTGCGAGGTCCACCCCGAGTTCGATAGATTCCCCAAAGAATAAATGAGTTGCGAGGACAACAGCGAGCTCATTCCTTCCATCATCCGTCGAGTTGCGAGGACCACCTCGAACTCAGAGGATTTCTTCCTTACACATTAATCCAAATTCCTTCTAACTTCTGGGGACTCCATAGTCAACAATTCATTTGAAATTCTAGTGGGAAAGAAACGCCGATCAGGGGGACGTAAAAACCAGCTGCGGAAAATTGCCGCCCAATATTACGGGTATTCACGGGATAAAACTTACGGTTACTACACCGAGGAATTCCTGAGCCATACGTTCTCTCAGAAACCCATCAAGAACCAGTATTCGTTACACAAATTGGAATATACAATTAATTTCTTACACCCATCTTGGATCCCTGAGAACGATCCTCGAAGGAGAATATACGAACAAAGATTAAAAACATGTAACAAAGTTGCAACCCAATAAACAGAATCAATTGTATCAGTCAATTTTGTTTGTCTAAAATTCATTTATCTGGTCAAACTCCATTAGCCCGTTTCCCAAGACTCATTAGCTTTGCTAAGGTCAAAAATAGGGCAACTATTATGTTACTAGGACGTAACACATGGCACGGCCGAAAAATTAACGAGATAGCTTTCGGAAAAACCAGATTCGCTAAAGCTCTTTATGGTATGCCGTCTGACAAATTAATTTTTTTTTTATAACAAGTAGAATATTTCTTCACGGTAAGATGTTCAAGATGAATAATTGATCTTTGTAATGATTACATTGATAACAGCGGCTGTAGCAAAGAACCGGAGTTATCCAAAACCGGATTGGTTTCAATTCACCGAAACGATGACGAACGCGCTTAGAAGTGCCAAACAGCGTCATCGAAACTACCTCAATAGGTTGGAAAACCGTCGGGCGATCGGAGGAGACGTTGGACCCGGCAAGCAACGTGCCACTTCCGACACGGATACGGGCAGGCAAGAAAATTCAAACGACCAACGTTCCCGTAGAGTCAACAACCAGCGATCCCGCCAAAGAAGAGTCTCATCGTCCTCTATGGATTCAGTCGTTAGCGAGCGATCCCGATCCCGATCACCGACGTAGTATTAAGTATGAATAAGTAGAAGTAATATAAGTTATTAAGTCGTCATGTAACAAATATTGTATTAACTATTATAAGGGGTAATATTACTATAGAGGCTTTAATAAAAGCGTGTACTTTTATTCATCGTATTTTATTTATTCGTCCATTTTTTGCAGTCAAAGGAAAAGCCGCAGAGTAATAGAACTGAATATGATATTTAAACATCCTGACGATGCTTATAAAAATTGTTGAATTTTAACGTTTTATTTTTACAAGATGTAGTTCATTGTTCAAGTAAAGATTTAAAAATGTTTTTTTTTATGCTGCGTGCCAATTTGAAAAATCATATTTTCAGTAAAATGCGGTTTAACTCATATTCTGCAAAATTATGAGTGTTTTTAAAGGCTAATTAAAAAAAATTGATTTTCCGTGCGGTTTAAGATATTCGGGTTTTTGTGGGTTCGATAGACTACTGTGAATTAAAAAGTGGCTAGCGATTCCGCAAAACTTGAACTTTTATACTGCATGCCCACATTCGTCGTCAGCGTATCCAACCAGGGCGACATATTTTTTCCTTCTTGGAAATATATTTCGTAACGACCGTTGATGTAGAATAATCCACACAGAACGGCAATAATTATTGTAAAAAATTGGTTATAATGCACTGCATTGTTGTTTATATATATATGTATATGTATATATAGTGCCTGCTGAAAATCTCCATCCAAACTTACCTGGTATGAAGGAGAAAAAATGAGATTTATATGTATATACCAAAGATTCTGTATCTACAATTAAATAACTTGAAAAATTAGCGTTTTCGTCAATTAATATCGGTTTATCTTATCTGACTCATACGCGACATACTTTACGTACATCGGGAAAAAATGGAATGATTATCAGATAATAGATACACTTGCACGCTTAATAATTAGAAGATTAAACGAACTTACCTAAGTGAAGTTCAATCTTAATAGTATGGAGCGCCTCTTCCGAAGATCACTGGTAGTACCCCTTTCTACTACAGATGGCACCACAAGTTTAAAGCAAGCAAAAAACCCAGCCGTCACTCTCGGCCTCTATCCGGTTCGTCTCCGCGACTGACTTCATTTCTTTAAAGTATCGGGCCGTAATTAGGGTTCAACCTGTTGAAATATGGGTTACTTGGGTGGGACTGATCTTCGGAAGAGGCGCTCCATACAATTAAGATTGAACTTCACTTAGGTAAGTTCGTTTAATCTTCTAATTGTATTTCGCGCCCTTCCTTCAAATCACTGGTAGATGTTTAAAGTAAGGCACGTATTTTTATCAATTGTCTGTGACATCTTATCTATGATTTATTATTTGACTTTTTCAGCACAGTCGTGGCAAACACGGTGTTATCCTCCACGATCTCTAGGTCGTAGAATCGTGTGAACGTCGTAGATGTCTTCGTCTACCCTGCTGTTTTCTTGATTACGTCTATGCTGATACCACTTCGTTTGACCGATGAGGTTGACGCGTGCCGCGTGCTGTACGCTGTAAAAACGCTGGTATCGATTCCGCATAGATCTAATAACTCTTTAATCCACCTACTGATGGACTGAGTTGTTACGTCTTGGTGAGGTTTACGATAAGAGATAAATAATTTTTTGGTTTCTTGTCGGATATCCTCTGTTTTTTGTATATAACTCTTGAGCGACGTGTCCACGCAAATTTTGGGATTCTCTGTGTACATTGGGAGTATCAACGTCGGTTGCTTCCTTTGTCTATGAGAAGTCTTAATTCTCGTTGGTATTTTGATCTCGATCTGCGTTTCACGTTTAACAATATCTTGTATATTAATTGCCGCGAAAGTTTGCATTCTGTGCCCGGTTGTTAAGGGGGGAAGCTGGTCTAGAGCGTGAAAAAATGGGCATAATTTATGAATTTTTTGTGACTCAACAAAAAGATCAATCGAAATTCTGTGAAAGAGGTTTTATAATTTAGGTTTTAATATACAAATACAAATTTTTTCGTGTCAATTAAATTCAAAATGGCGGCTGTCCAGCATTTCTTCGGAGGCGCCTTCGGGTCCATGGCCGAAGATGTAACCTCCTTAATTTTGGTCCCGGAACAAAATCCCGAAAATTTTTAGTTTCTATATAATAACAGCAAGAGACGTACGTAGGATTTTTTCGATATTTTGTTTTTTCGCGAAATGGTGCACGTTTGAACAAAACATTAAAATTTTTACTATAAAAAAACGACAAAATTGTTGATTAAAAAAAACTATGCAAGATAAAAAAAAAATCCTACGTACGTCTCCGGAGAAAGGTATTTCGAATGTACTGTAAAAAAATTCGTATAGATCGGTGAAGATTTGCTCGTGTTATGTCTTCGGCCAGTTCAAAAAAAGTGATTTCGAGAAAAACGCGTTTAAAGTTTTGCCCCGTGCGCCGGGATCATAAAGGGCACTGCCGCAGAATGGAAAGTTTGGGCATTTAGACATTTTTGCCGGCATCCATCCTTTGGTGTGTTATTTTTAAGACCCTAAAGTACCTATTAAGACAAGAAAAAAATTTCGGTTTCTTCAAAATTCTAGACCAGCTTCCCCCCTTAAGGCAAGTAATATGTCAGTTTTCATAGAGAGTTGTTTAAGCGAGAGCTCTTCGTTAGGTGGCCCCTCATTCAAGAAGTCTAAGACGACTTTCGGGTCCCAAGTGTCGTTATAGCGAGGTTTGGGTGGCCGTTGATTTGCAGCTCCTTTACAAAATCGCTTAACAATTGGATTTTCTCCGTCCTCGGATCCTAACAAGAGCGATAGCGCTGACCGGTAGCTATTGATCGATCCATATCCTATTCCCCTCTGAAACTGCCCTGTGAGGAATCTTAAAACACCTCCAATATTGTATTCATATACATTGAACCCATTTTCGTATGCGAATTGCCACCACTTTTTTAAAGGAGTCTCGTACTGACGGATCGAAGAATCAGTTAACGACGATAATATTACGTCGATGGCTTCGCGGATAAGCCTTTTAATGCATACGCCTGCCTGACACAACTCCTGCAACCAGGGAAAGTTGACGCCAAACTGGGTGAGGGTTCCTGTCGATTGAATAGATTAGATTAATTTTTGGTTTAAAAACGAGTGGCTTCGACTCTAATATGCCCATGAACATGGGATACCAGGCCTGCGATGTCCATTGTGGAACTACAAATATGCCTCTCGCACCATAAATTTTTATTTTATTCAACATTTTCAAAATTATCGAGAAAGGAGGGAAGCCGTAGAAAAATTGCGAGGACCAGTTTTTTGTAAAAGCGTCGATAGCCACAGCTTCTGGGTCACTCTTCCATGACAAATATTTTTTGCATTTTGTGTTCGATCTACTGGCAAAAAGATCAATTTCCGCCGTCCCGAAGGCCTGGCAAATTTTTTCATACGCTCCAAATCCGAGCGAAAATTCTGTCTCGGGCTCGAGCTTTCGAGATTCTTCGTCAGCAGTGGTATTCTTTGATGTCTGGATATATGACGCAAAAATCCAGATGTTTCTTTGTTCGCACCATTGCCATATTTCCTTAGCGAGTTTACGTAAATTTTCAATCTGTATGCCTCCCATTCGATTAATATATGAAATTGCTGTTGGGTTGTCTTGTTACGTCCTCGATGATGATTCGGAACAGTACGGTCACGCCGTTCTGTTGACTCCGCCGATATAGTTTTATCGGCGCGAACTACGAAGAGTACGCTCAGTTTGATCAGAGTAAGTGAGATATTCTGATCGAGCAGAAATTCGGAAATTCGGAGATTCGGAGATTCGAAAGGTTCTTTATGAAATTCGACCCCTGCTATGCGCAGTTGAAGAGAACAACACGATGAATAACAGTTAACGATTGAGTTTATTCAAGTTGATTCAAGGTTATTGAGTAATTCTTAGTTTCTGTCGGTTTAACTGAACTGAACGTCGTGAAAGACGTTTTACAGAGTCTGTTTTAACTGAGGACTGAGAGGACTCGAGTTGCGTAATGATTATCTAAGAGTCTGATAGTAGTGCTGTTTTTTGGTCAGAGCATGTCTTTTTATATGTGCTCTGACTTTTGGGTGGAAGGGATTTTGTTTAGGGTGGAGTTTGGTTTAGGGTGGAGTGTGGGTTTTCCCTTAGGAGAGGGTCGGGAAGTTCTTGTGATAGGCTGGGTTTTCCCTACCGTCTCTAGTATTGAGATAAGTCGTACTATTTACTTATCAGACTGAACTATCTGGTATGTCGGTACTAGGGGTAACTACGCAGAGCGCCCTTTTACCGACTAGAGGACATATGCAACCGACGTTTGGTCATTACTGAATTTTGAAAATTGACTGAGCCTTTAATGTCGGCCAGTACGTAACAGTCTATTCGAAGCAAAATATTGCAATTTCGTTGAGATTTCGCAAGGCACTTGAGGGCGAAAAAGGCGGCAGTCAACTCGAGGACGTTAATATGGAGTTTTCGTTCTTCTCTAGTCCAAAACCCATTAATTCGCTTTTTTCTCAAACAAGCGCGTCAGCCCGAGAGGCATGCATCGGAAAAAATTTCTATACCATAGTGAAACTTGTTAATGGAATTGTCGGCAATTTTTATGTTATTTATCCACCAATTAAAGTCTTCTTGGAGTCTCTTGGGTAACTTCATTTTCTTTTCGTAATTCCCACCTGCGTCTTCTAACGCTAGAAATTTTTCCCGTTCAAAATCTTTTAGATATACCCAACCGTACTTGACAGCGTGACAACAGGCGCTCAGTGAACCAATGAAAGATGCAAATTCTCGGATTGTACATCTTTGTGTGCGCTGGAACCTTTCAATTTTTTGAAAAATTTCCATTCGTTTGTCCTCTGTGCTGTGCCCCCCAACTCTCGTTACGTGGGAACGAGATATTCGAGGACGGGTTCTTTAGGGTTACCAAAAATGAGCGCACTCCAACTCCGAAAACTACGATACTAAACGGGTGAATTTATTAACACAATACAAAGATTTAAGTTACAAATCGCGATCGAACTTAGCGCCTCGAGACCGACGACTTATCGCTCTTGCTGTTGCTAAGAGACTGCCGAATCGAAGCATCGGCGTATTGGTCGGTGCTCGGTGCTTCGGCAAACTTCCCACGGATCTGCTTTGGGCATTGGACCGTCAGCAGCGCGTGCGGTCCAAAGTCACCCTCAAAACTATGACTTTGGCAGAAAACGCTGATTTGTTACCGTCGTACGATATTGGAACGCTTTTCTATCGGTTGCCAAGCGCTACAGCAGCGCAATGATTAGTGCTTGCATTCAAGGCACAACATCTGGAAGTCTTAACTTCATCCTGTACGAATCGAGTATAAACCCGAGAAATTTGCAGGTTTTTGAGGGAATAAGTCGGCTCTTTTCTTGATTGATAATAAAGCCTAGCCTTTCCAGCACGAGAAGACTGGTGTTTACATTTTGGAGACAGTCGACATATGATTTCCCACAAAGGAGGATGTCGTCCAGATAAATCACGGATTGATAACCTTTCTTTTGGAGATGTGTTATTACCACACGCATTAGTTTTGGGAAAACATATGGCGCCGTGTTTAGCCCAAATGGCATAGTCGTAAACTCGTAGAGTTGTCCCGAAAATGTAAATCTCAAATATTTTCGACTATCTGGGTGAATAGATATTAAATAATATGCGTCTTTCAGATCAATTGACGCCATTAGACAGTCTTGGTACATGAGGTCTCTTGCTGTTCTGAAATCCGTCAGTTTAAAATGTACCGTGACGATAAACTAATTTAACTTTTTTAAATTCAAGATGAGTCTTTTTGTACTGTCTTGTTTAGGTACCAGGAATATGGTTGAGGTAAATTAATCTGGGTCAAAATTACACTCCGAGACGACTCCTTTCATTTTTAACCCTGCGATTAGTTCAGGGATGTCGCGCAACTCGTTTTGGACCACTGTGGTTCTGCAGGGGCCAGGGATTAATAGGGCGGTACTTTAAAAGGAATTTCGTACCCGGTAACCCAATTCAGTATCGTCGCATTGCTAGAGATCGAAGCCCACGATCTTTTAAAACGTTTTAATCGCCCTCCTGGCACACTTACGCTGTTTAGCGGCGTCTGGATGAGCTCCGGGGATGATATTTCGAGCTCGTGCTCGATTCCTTCCTCGATCCTTGGTGATTGTTATACGGGCGTCTGTTCCAAAAAATTTTCTTCGCCTGCCCGCCCCCTCTTGACTGAGGTTTCCATGTTCTCGTTCGGGACGGCCCCCCCCCCCCGTTTTGACGGTCTGATAGATGATTTTTCTTTTGTCTTTAACTCTTTGCTCGTTCGTTCTAGTGTCTTGGCGATTTTTATCTGTTCTTCAATGTCCGTTTCGAACAGTTGTGTTCCAATCTTTGTTCCGTTTAACGCTTCTTTCAGGTCTGGATTGAGGTTAGCTAGGACAAGTGCTCTCCGCGTGAGAGATTCGTCTCGCTGTACCTCCGCGATCAGTCTTGCGGCATCGCTGACTGTACTTATAAGCGATAAATCGGCGTCGGCGCATCTTACTACTTGCGATAGAGCTTGAGTCAGAGCCGACAAGGCGGCTGTCAACTTGGTCTGTTTCTCGACCATACGAACGTCTCTGTTCACGGCGCCTTCGGGCAAACACACCTTCATCGCCAAGTTGAGGGCCGGGGCGTTTATTTTTGGGCAATTTTCGGGGGTCGCATATTTTTTCAGAAGGTCCTTCTGTTCCTCGCTTGGTAATCCGTTTTCGATTATCTCTATGACTCGCAGTGCTATATCCTCTTGGATAGGTGGCCCCTGTGGTTTCTCAGGCTTCACACGCCTTCCAATAGCCTCGAGAACGGCTTGTGTTAGCTCGATCGTTTGGTTATTATTTGTTTCTGTCGAAACTGCCGGTTTTTCTATCGAAACGGCGTTTTCTGTCGTTACTGCAGTCGGTACGACATTCTGCTCGGCGGTCGCATTCTGCTCGACGGTCGGTAACGCAGGTTCCGCGTTGTCCTGTATCGCTACACGTGTGTCGGTTGGTGTTCCTAACCTGGAACTGTTTTCTCGTTCTCTCGCATTTCGTATTGGTGCGATGCTGGTCGACCGAGATCTATCTCGGCTTCTTGAGTAGCTTCGTTCACGATGTCGATTGTCATAGTCGTTGTCGTCCGAGTAATACGATGACCTCGATGAACTGCTAGAACTCGAGCGGCCTGTAAAAATACAAGGAGAGGCCAAAATTTGGCCGTTAACCTCTGCTCCGCGACATCGTACGACTTTTTTCTGGCTCTCGGGATTCTTATCCTGGACAGATATGTACTCGCCCGAAGTACCTTCTTGGACTCGTGTCTCAAGGAATTTTTCGCTCTTGCGAATCGTGTATTTGTTTCTCTACGTGGCTCGACGTAACGCTTGTCCAATTCTCAGCTGTAAGAGACTCTTGTCTCGACAGAGAGGCAAACACACGGTGTTCATAACCTTGCGGGCATATACAGCCTCTTGGCTAGCCCGATTCTTGACCATTTACGAGGGAGAAGGCGAAGGTCCAATCGAGAACCTCATGTTTCTTTATAGGCGTCTGTCTGACTCTTGTCATGTTCGCCATTAGTCTCGTGAATGCGTTGCACACGTGGAGAACACGGTTTTTACTTACGTCGACTGCGATGATGTTTTCGCTTATATTTCTTGAGTTTTTTCTCCAACCGTCGTACTCGTTCCTCCGTCGGATGTTCTTCGCGGTTCTTCTTGCGTCCCATGATTTTTCGGCTTTTCTAGTCACAGATAAATATTTTAACCTGTTTATGCGTTCTGCACAAGAAAAGGAATGAAGTCAGTCGCGGAGACGAACCGGATAGAGGCCGAGAGTGAGAGCTGGGTTTTTTTGCTTGCTTTAAACCTGTAGTGCCATCTGTAGTAGAAAGGGGCACTACCAGTGATCTGAAGGAAGAGGCGCGAAATATAATTTATTGGAAAAATCATTTATTCTACTTATTTTATTCTATTATTTCTAACGCAAAATTATATTGTAAACTCACCTGGGGGCAGCTGCCATGGCTTTGAAACAGCGTGCCGTCGATATGCTGTCCGGCTGTCCGCAACGGAGTACGCGTTATTGCCGCAAACACGCGACAACGGCGTGCCGTCCCTTTGCCGTCACAGATGCGTCTCCGTGTGCTTGAAATCGCCTTCAACCTGCCCCTACAGTTCGTCACTGTTCGAGCACGGACCTGGATTGCGGGAAGGACAAATTCACAAAGAAATACTAATACCATTCAGCGATGTCGTAGTCAGAGCCTTTTATTTGTCCTTGCTTATTTATTAATACTGATAGCGGAGCCGATCGAGCCGATCAACTTTACACCAGATTCCACACGAGCGATGCGAGCCGAACAATGGCGCGAATAACTGTACACAGTTCAGGACGCCACAAGGTCCAGGTTCGAAATCAATAGCCTAAGGAAATATCCGTTCTAAATGCCAAGAGTTAACACTGTCGAAAAAGCCGGGTCGTTATAATGAGACAACAGAGCAACACGTGAGCTGAACTAAGACGTTGTAGATAATTTGGTAACAATGAAATCGAAGAGCGCGTAGTACTGATTCGTGAGTTCACACATTAATGTCCGATTAACCGGCGTCCGGTTAATCGCTCGGCCGTTAACCGAAGTGGCAGGGAGGGGGAACCGTCTCACTGACAATGAGCGCCGCTACCGCCTCAATCGATCAACGGTCGAACTAGTGAGCGGCGACGATGAGCGATGAACTGCGGTGTCGCCGAAACAGTCACCAATTCCTCGCTTTATTGCCGCAATAGCGTGCTATTATTAAGTCTACAACCGAACCGCACAACGTGCCATCTCTTTGCCGTTCGTTTGCTGTTTCTACGTTCATGATTTTTTCATATAGCATAGCAACATAACCCAGTGAACACAGTTATGTTTGTACAACATTGCCGTTATGTACCGAAAGTCACATGTAATGTTACAAGAGCGTTACATGTTGCTTACATGCAAGTTGCCATTTCGCACTCCTGAGTGTAACAAGTAACGTAACTTTTGTTACATTCCTGTTACATAACTGATCACATCAATGTTTCGTATCAGTTACGTAATATTCAAGTAACAAGTAATGTATTTGCAATGAAAATAGTATAATATCTTCTTATATATAAAAATGAAAGAATGTTTGTTTGTTTGTTTGTCTGTCACGAGTAAGCTCCTATACCATTCATCCGATTGCGATGAAAATTTGGTGCATTGTAGTCCGCACTCCTGAGAAGGTTTCTGCGTTAGTAAAATAATTTTAATTGCCAAAATAAACGCGTACGGGGCAAAACTAAATTAACATTTATGTATACCTATATATAGAGATTATTTGACAGCTGTCAAAGTATGCTACCAAAATGACATGCGAAATAAAAGACACTCATTTGTTTTAAATACATATACATGGTACCGAGTCGATCGAGTCGTTGAAACAAATGCGTGTCTTTTATTTCGCATGTCATTTTGGTAGCATACTTTGACAGCTGTCAAATAATCCGACATTAGCTGTCTAATGAATTATTTCACCGAAACGAAAAGCGAAATAAAAGACACTCAGTTGTTTTAAATACATATACATGGTACCGAATCGATCGAGTCGTTGAAACAAATGCATGTCTTTTATTTCGCTTTTCGTTTCGGTGAAATAATTCATTTGACAGCAACAATAATTCAGTTTTAGCAACAATATGATCAATAAAAAATATTGTACTGGCGATCGCATCATCTGGAATTGCAGCAACTCTTTTGGATAGCGGCAGAACAGCGCATTCAACACTAAAATTGCCGTTGAATATGCAAATCACTGAGACACCAACATGCAATATAAAGAAAAATTCAGGAATGGGAAAAGTACTCAAATTATGTAAACTAATTATATGGGACGATTGTACTATGGCGCACAAAAAAGCATTGGAAGCGCTTCATCGTACACTAAAAGATTTAAGAGGAAATGAGCAGATCTTCGGTGGAGCACTCATTTTATTGTCTGGTGATTTTAGACAAACTCTACCAGTTATACGGCGTTCAACATCTGCTGACGAAATTAATGCATGTCTGAAATCATCATTTTTATGGCGACACGTTCATAAATTGACTTTGAAAACAAATATGCGTATAGAACTACAGCATGATGCATCGGCCAAAAATTTCGAAAAACAATTGCTGGATATTGGAAATGGCAACATGACAATTGATGGTTCCACACAATGTATCACATTACCAACAAACTTCTGTACAATAACAACGACAACACACAAATTGATTAACAACGTTTTCCCTAATATATCACATAATTACAAAAATCATCATTGGCTCAGTGAACGTGCTATATTAGCAGCAAAAAACACCGATGTCAATGACATCAATTTCAGGATTCAAAACGAAATACCAGGAGAAGCGACAACGTATAAGTCCATCGATACTATAATGAATCAAGAAGAGGTTGTAAATTATCCAACTGAATTCTTAAATTCACTTGATTTGCCAGGCATACCGCCGCACGTTTTAACATTGAAAATTGGCGTGCCTATCATTCTTTTACGAAACATCAATCCACCACGACTTTGCAACGGTACCAGGCTTTCAGCGAAAAAGATGATGAATAATATCATCGAAGCTGCGATATTAAATGGAAAATTTAAAGGAGAAGATGTACTGTTGCCGCGTATCCCAATGATACCAACAGATATGCCATTCGATTTCAAACGTTTGCAGTTTCCGGTTCGACTCGCATTTGCAATGACCATCAACAAATCACAAGGACAATCGCTACAAGTGTGTGGATTAAATTTGAAAAATCCATGCTTCACACAAGGACAGCTATATGTGGCCTGTTCACGCGTAGGAAAACCTTCGGATTTATTTGTGCACGCACCAGACGGAAAAACAAAAAATATTATATATTCAAAAGTACTAGAATAAACATAATTAAAAAAAAAAATTTGTTTCATTTACATTCGCTGTAAAATAATTGATAACATAAGAACGGCGTTGCAACGCAGGCCGGGTACCGCTAGTATGTTATAAAAACTCTTTTTCGGGGATATAGTAGGCAGAAATCGACATAACGTATTTTATATTCGTTCGTGATTGTTTATACATGTCAAAATAATTAATAACAAAATAACAGGTTGAAGAACAAAAATCACTTATACATATATTCTTTGGATATATTTCGCTATCCTTAATCGCTATATAATGGAACCACGCTGGATTTTTTTAAATAAACGTAATTTGTTTTACAAATTTCATCTTTTACTATGAAATAATAATGAAACAGAATAATATAAACATTAGAACTAATAGAAGTATGTTTTAATCAGAAAATACCCAGTGAACACAGTTATATAATGTAAAAATTCTTTTAAGATGTGAATAAAAGAAATATGTCTTTTACTTTAATTTTTAGTGTTTTTGTGCATAACATTTACCTAGGTTTACGGGAAAAATCGAACCTTAAATGTGACTCAACATATATACTAGAATACAATATTATATACGAACACAAGATAAAATACTTAAATTTTTAATATAATAACGAATGGCACAGCTTTGCAACTTCTATGCAACATTGCTGTTATGAACCGTGTCTACTGTAAGGCAATATTACACGACAGTAACATATTATGTAACGAACTCCTTATCAGGAATATAACAACGGTAACATTACTTGTGACTTCTGGGTTACATTACTGTTACGAACTGTGTTCACTGGGAACGTGCTGTTCTGTTGCTTTAGTTGTGCTGTTGGCATATTGCTGAAAATTGTGGCATCACGCCGTAATGGTATGCCGAATTGTTGCACAAATATAACGTTAAAGCTATATGATTTTTGCCGAAAAGTGAACTGCACGACGTGCAGCTTCCTTGCTGCCAAACGGGTGTCATTCACGCGGCAATTTTGTCGGCAACCTTACGTTAGTCCTTTTCGCAACTAGACCGTCAAATTTATGTACGTGTCGTTAGTTTGCTGCTCAATTCGGAAGCAAACTGTACAATATTTGCGTCACGAAATTACAGTTCGTAACCTTATGAGGTATTCCCTATTTAGGGTTAACCTGTTAGGGTCCTTATGCCATATAGATTTGTCCCTATGAAAATTTCTAGTCAGGCTGAGGTTACTGAATAAATACTTCGGGGTACTCCTAATTCGATTTCGGTTTAACAATGAGCAAATGGTGCCAGATCGTAAGTGTATACGGTTAGAATCTAGACTTATTTGAGCGGAATAACTTCGTAAAGATATTTTAACTGTGCCTTGTACTACTACGTTATTACATATTCCGTATGGATTAGAATATGACGCACCACTACAATGGCCGTCATCCTTAATAATACCCGCTATTGTAAGATTGCTGGTAATTGTTCGATTCCATATGGACTTCCGTTTCCGGCGCGAGTGAGAGTGGACGTGTGAAGAGTGAGACAGTTCAAAAGTGAGAAAAAGTGAAGAAAGAGATAGGAAAGGAGGGCAAGAGGCGGCAGAACAGCAGGGATGAGTAACAGGAATAAGGGGAAGAGTAGGGAAGAAAGAGAGAGAAGGGACAAAGGCAAAGAACGGGAAGGAAAGAAAGGACGCGAGAAAGAGGTTAGGAAAATTTGCAAGACAGAGCAAGACAGTGGAGAGAAAGAGAGAGGAAAAAGAAGTGACACGTGGGAAAGAGAGGAAGGTAGAACAGCAGCGAGGTAAGTGCTGATATCAGAGAGGTGAGAGAGATAGGCGGCAGAAAACAGGAGGTAAGGAAAGAAAGTGAAAGGCGAGAGATAAGGTAGGAGGAAAGAAAGAGACAGAGGTAGAGGAAGGTGATAGCGAGTCAGATAATGCCGGGGAGAAGAGAGCGAAAGAGCGAGGCGGAAGAGAAGAGGAAAGTCGAAGAAGAGCGAAGCAGCCATGGAAAGCGGGGAAGAGGGAGCAAGGAGAGGAAGGAAAACAAACGCGGAGAGGCTAGGTAGAGAGAGAAGAGACAGCACAGGAAGCATAGGCAGTCTAGGAGGCTTGACGGAGATGTGGAGAAGGAAAAGAGAGGAGGGGGAGGAAAGGGACAGGGAGGAAGAGGTAAGAGAGGCAGGAAATAAGAATAGAAGAACGGGAAATCTGAGAGTAGGAGAGGAACAGGAGGGAGGGACGCTACAAGAGATGATAAGGGGAATGAGAGAAGAGATGAGAAGGGGGAAAGAGCAGGCAAAGAGACAAGGAGACAGATTGGAAGAGGAAATAAGAAGAATACAGACAACAAACGACCAAATAAGGGAGCAACTAGAGAAAGGAGAGGAGAGATGGAAGACGGAGAAAGCAGAGATATGGGGGGAAATAAGGAATATAGTAGAAAGAATGAAGGAAAAGAAAAGGGAAAAAGATGAACGAGAAAGAAGGATCGAAAAAATAGAAGTGAGGAACGGAAAGGGAGAGAAAGGAGAGAGGACAGACGAAACAGACCAAAGACTTAAGGAGATAGAAAAAGGAAAATAGAAGCGAGGAAAAAAACCGGTAAAGAGAAACATAGTAATGAAAAGAGTAACGTTGGGAAGAGAGGAACCAGGAGAAACAGCAAGGAAACTCATGGGACAATTGGGGTAAAAGCGAAAATAGAGAAGGCAACGGTGATTGTGAAATGGGAACAAGGGAAAGAAGGGACGATAAAGGCGGAAATGGAAAGCATGGAAGGGAAAAAAGAGGTAATGGAAAAAAAGAAGAGACTAAAAGGAAGAAAAGGAAGAATAGAAAGCGAAATCGCAAGGAAGGAAATGAAAAAACAGTGGAAAATAAGAGAGATAGCAGCAGAGGAGGGCGGAAAGGAGAGAGAGTACGAATAGAGTAAGAAAGGATAATGATGCAGGGGGTGTGGTGGAGATGGGATGAAGAGAGTGTGAGCCAAGTAAATACAAGTAGACCCTGCGAGCGGACTACTTGCCGATGCGTAGTTAATAGAGTATAAGAAGAGCGGCGTATTAATATCGACAGAGGACAATAGCACTCTAGAATCGCAAGTTCGTCCCGAGGCTCGAAAGGAGTACAATAGAATTAAAATCAAAACCAATATATTCCGTTAATGTTCAAGAATAAAATAAACCAGTCAACCACATTTAATCTGGCACTTTCAACGTTTAATTTTATCCTTCTAACTTTGTTTATTCCTTTAACTCACCCCCTTACAATCTCAGAAGTAGGATATAAACTCGGGTAACGCCCTTAAAGAGAAAAAAGTTCAAAGTATATCCGTGCCTCGCGGTTTCGTGAATAACGAGGTGGTCCGTTGTCCAGTGTCCAATTTTTAAATCGTCTAATGCTAAGCAAAGTATTCCCGTGTTCGATATAAATTCGTGGCCAAGCGCTTGAGTGTTAGACGAGCTCAGTGCGTGTCCTTGGGCGTGTTTCGTCGAAGCGAGATACTCTTGTGTTAGTTAACAATTGGACAAGTACTTCGTGAGATACCGTGTAAAATTCAACATTGCGGCGTTGCTCGAGCGGTCAAGTATATCCAGGGATAAAGATTATCGAAGAGGACTGTGAGGAGCAAATTAATATTGAAAATCGGTAGTTACATGAAATGATCGTTGCGAAGAAAATCGAACAATCGGAGAATTTTGATCGTTGCTGAAAAGGTCGTTGCGAGGTCATCCGAACGGCCGGTGAGTTCGAAATTTCGTAGATCACGTGATCCGCCGCATCGAAGGTACGTGCGGTAGTGCTGTTTACGTGAGTTCGCAAAATTTCGAGCAACGCGAGTAGTATAGCGGCCACTATGGCGACCCCCACTCCTATCCCCACTCCTTCCCCCACTCCTTTTCCCCCACTCCGCGGTCGCCGAGTTCGCCGTGAGCTCGAGCGGTCGCGGATGCGGGGGGAGAGGTGCGCGGGGGGAGGAGGGGGGATGGAGGGTGTCGGCATAGTGGCGCGCTTTTTTTATTTGATTAATTAACCCTAGTACTTACCGGTCGCTCCGCACCCCCGCTGTCGCATCCCTCGCCGTTCCAGCATACACGCACACACACACATACACACACACACACGCGCACTACATACTATGGAATCCATCATCCTCTTGCTCTTCTTCTTCTTCCATTTCAAAATTTTCATTTCCCTCCAAACAATCCAATGCCACGTCCCGTCCGTTTACATCGAGTAAACGGACGGTTATTTCCTCGCCATACACCGCGCTAGCTGTCACAACGCGAGACGCCATATATAAATAAAAGTCTTCTGCATGGTGGCTATAATTCAAATGGTTTAAACCATACACACTGCAGGAAATATTTAAAATAGGGGTTAGCTCGAAGTGTGTATGGAGGTAATAAATGTTGACGAGCTCTACGAATTCTTCGCGAGCCTCGTCAACAAGTTCGACATTACAATACCCGTCCCAGGAGGTTTGGCGGATTATTCCTCGGTACACGCACGCCCCCACGATTACCGCACAAAACATATCCTCCGCGATATGATCCAATGCGACACGCGTACCAGAAGCACTTATAATATAATATCTATTGAGATACTCGCGGAGGGCCTGGTACACCCGAGCCATTATAGGCGTACGAATGTATACATCGTCGAAGTCTTTAAACTCCACCATTTCACACTCGAAGTGAGGCGGAATGGAAGGTATATCCCACAACTCGTACATGATAATGTTTTTTAAAACTGACTCGTCGCGATGTTGAATAAGAACTGAGCTCTATTGACTGATGAGAACTTTCAGCACCTCGTTACAGTACACCCCCCCGTCCACACCCTTTACCGCTGGACCGTGATGAGATTTCTCACGACATTTTTGCAAACGTATACGTCTCATCATCGCAAGGAATGCACACCTGCATCCGTCACGTACCTATGGTGTATCTTGTTTATATCAACACAAAACTGAAACGAGGATTTTCGTAGAATATGTACCGCAGTGAGGAATGCACACCTGGGCTCATCACGTACTTACGACTCAGCATTTTTACATATATATATATATATATATAATTACTAGTGTATGTTTAAAATAGTGAACAATAGCACTCACACATAGTAACATTATTTATTTGAATAGTCGTATATATATATATATATATATATTGTAACGGGTTTTCCCGCACCCACCGAGAACCGCCTGTCCCTCCGCCCGGGGAGGAGCGCGCGTTGGTCCGCGCCTGCTTCCACCGCTCCGGCGAGGTGGACTCGGGATCTGCTGACGTGTCAGGGCAACCGGGGGCGGACGGGCGCCAGGTACCCTCGGGTACCACCGACCTAGGCCGGCTTTATTTAAGTTCGCCGCCACCACGGCCGCCCTTCTCGCGTCCCCGCTCCACCCCGAGGGCGAGCACAGGGGTCTCGGGCTCCAATTCGGCTGGCCCAGCCCGCCTGCGGGTCGGTTAGGTAGAGGGGGTGGACGTGTAGGATAGGATGGTAATTGGGATTGTCCTTAATAATGGTCCAACATTCAGCGGGTGTAACAAGTTTATTGCGGGGTGGGTCTTACATGGTTCAAACTTTACAACATTCGAGTGGCATGCTCTTATTTCTCCCCGCTCGCTATCGACAGGTAATTGTAACACGCCGCCATTTTATTCCCTTAATCGAGAGGTAGCCGCGTCCAAGAGAGAGAGCCTCATTACACGTACCCTTACGGAGAGAACTCCGGCGCCAAGATCTCCTTTCGAACTGAACTTTATTTTCGGCGCACCTTATATCTAGCAACTGACCATAGATAACCCCCTCGAAGACCGATGGCCGATTTAGGTAACCCCCTTTAGATAGCCGATGAGGATAGGTAACCCCCTTAAGGATACATGATTAGTTCAGATAGCACCCTGTAGGTAGCCAATGACGATAGGTACCCCCCCTTAATGATAAATAACGATTTTAGATAGCACCCTGTAGGTAGCCAGCGATGGTAGGTAACCCCCTTAAGGATAAATGATTAGTTCAGATAGCACCCGGTAGGTAATCAGCGATGATAGGTAACCCCCTTAAGGATAAATGATTATTTCAGATAGCACCCGGTAGGTAGTCAGCGATGATAGGTAACCCCCTTAAGGATAAATGATTATTTCAGATAGCACCCGGTAGGTAGTCAGCGATGATAGGTAACCCCCTTAAGGATAGATAGTTATTTCAGATAGCACCCGGTAGGTAATCAGCGATGATATGTAACCCCCTTAAGGATAAATGATTATTTCAGATAGCCCCCTTTATATAACCAATGATGGTAGGTAACCCCCTCGGTGATAAATACTAATTATTTCAGGTAGCGCCCTTTAGATCTCCAATGACGGTAAGGTAACCCCCTTAACACTACTTACGCATTTCAGATAGCCTAGACGCGACGAGAGAAAAATATTTCCTATTCTATGATAATTTTAACAGTATTCTAACGACATAAAACTGGCACGGTGACTCGACATAACGAGGTAAACAACAAGGCGCGACCGCGGCAGAGGACGATCGCACATGGTATTCGACGCCTGCGCGTGTTATGGAAGGAGAGAGTCGGCATGGGCGAGCCGCTTTTGTTCGCTACTATTGTACCTCGTGCGTGGTAACATCTTAACGCGGGACTACCGCAAAACTAATTTTCATTAGTTAACAATTAGTTCGGGATTTACTTACTCGCTGCCTCGTCCCTGCCTCCTCTCTCTTCCGCTCAAAAAATGGATAGGGACTCACGTGCGGTCGGCGCCGGTCTCCCTTGCTTGCTTCCTCTTTCACTACTTTTCTTTTCTCGTTCTTCCACGCGTCTATCTCCCGAACTCGAATGTACTAAACTGCCGGTCTTCTCGTCCGGCCGGTGAACTTAGCCTAGGTACTCTCCCCCTACTTTTCCTTATTAATCCTCGGTGCCCAATCATGTCACTTGTGTCGCGTGGTCAGCTCTCGTCCTTGGAGATTCTCGCCGGTCCTCCCGCGCCGCATACCCCTCTCTGGCCGTCGAGTGGCGCGAGCGGGGGAGGGGGGAGCGCGACGAGAGTCGTGCACAGCTCGCCTAGGAGCCGAGTGCTCCCGAACCCTTACGACGCGCCCCCCTCACCGCGCGCCTTCCCCCTGGAGCTCGGAACGGGCGACGGGGAAGGGGGAAGCTCACCTCGCCGGACAGGCGTCCCTGATTTCGGCGGTTGGCTCACAATATTTGCCACCAGGCACGAAAAACTGCAGCACCGCTTCCCTCGCCGCACCCGCCGAACTCCTTACATCGAGGCGCCGTTTCGCGCGGACTTCAGCGCGCGGTGCTCCAGCGAGAACTGGGTTGCTGAGAACGTAGCCGATGGACCGAATTTCCCCCGGGGTGATGACTCGGTGTTTCATCGGCGCCCAGGGTCGCACCTGCGACCCCCTGCAGGCTGCCATCTCCGGTGTGACGCAAAAAATCGTCACAATATATATATATATATATATATATTGAGACGGAATTCGTCTCATCCCCAACTCATAAAATCGCGCCACACCGGACTTGTCTCATTGGACCACTCAGGATCCTCCGAAACGACGTGGCAACGGCGCGACATCCAGCGATAACCGGCAACCTGGAAGAGACACAGTATAAAAGCACGAGAAATTGTACGAGAAAGCAGTAATTTTCTTGGTTACTCACCGATCAGTTAACTCTGAATAAGAGTTAACGGTGGGGTCTCCAAATAAACTCTGAACAAGAGTTTAATTTCCCATATGAGTTCTGAATAAGAACTCATATGCCGAAATTCTCCGGATGCACACACCTGAAATTTAAAACATAATTATTGACTTGTCACTACGGCGACGGGGACAAGAGAGACTCGAGGATCGTACAGCAGACGACGGACTTAGGGAAAGGGAAGGGGTATTTGCTCGGAGCACTGAGCCCGAAAAAATTTAAGAAAAGCGGTCGCAATCGACCCCTAGAAAAAAAAAACTGCACGTACCTGAGATAACACTCAGGGAACACACTGACGTGGAGGGCATAAATACTCACCACCGACGAACACCAGCACAACACACCAAAATTCTCACAAACACGGTTGAGGACGACCAACCGACCACACCAACGATTACTACTGAAGGAAGGGGCAGCACGATCGAGCGACTGATCGATTATCTCGCCAGCGCCTATCGAACGGGAAAACTACAAGAAGGGCGGGAAAATTCAAATCAAATACGGCTACGCGAAACATGCCAGTAACATAGAATATCGATTTAGAAGGACCTTATACTAAAAATATTAGCATTAAATGATTAATAAAGGCAATAGAGCCACATTGAAGGAATAATACCTTAATAAATACTTTGGTTAATAAAAACAAGTCTTGTTAAATTTACCCACCTCTCACACAACCTTCACAAATAGTCAGAACCTCGCGCAACACAAAATAAAAATCTTATTGAGACGAATTGCGTTTCAATATATATATATGCTATTCGTCTTAATTATATTAACTACCTGTAAATTGTCAAATACATCAATGACCGTATGTGCAAAAGAGAGCGCGATAGCTCTTTATAAAGGTATGAGAGAGTGTACAGATTACTCTACGAATAGTTGCACACAGAGAAGCGCATCATATACGGTATGCCTCTGCTCCAGAGAGAGAGAGAGAGAGAGAGAGACATAGGCAGCGCGTAAGAGCGAAAGAGACAGAGGGCGAGCTCGCGAAGGCATCGTTGTATATATGACACGCAGCGTATCTCGCCTATACCACTCTATACCGCCTCGTCTATACTATGTATGAGAGAGAAAGAACTATAGAGCTCTCTCTAGGAAGACAGAGACCGCGCTACCGTCTGCTTCTTTTTATTTTCTTTATACATGAATAAATATCGTTTTTTGTGCTGTACCAAATCGAATATCTGTATAACCTTTTCAATTTTTATTTGTAATTATATATATATATATATATATGGAACTCTGCACATCATACGGTGTAACGGTCAGAATTTTTAATTTTAGCAATATTGATATTTTTCAGTAACTATAGAAAAATTGAGATTTTTAATTACCCGTATAAAAATTGAAATTTTAATTACTCGCCCAAAACACCTCGGCCTTTCAAAAACATCTCTTTTTGAAAATTTTCATTTTTGAGAGAGAGCTCATGAAGGCATACGCTCTCACGCTCTCCCGTAAGAACGAGAGCGAGAGAGAGGGAGAGAGAGAGAGAGAGCGAAGTAACGAAGAGGAGATATTGGTAGCAGTATACACGGCTCGCAGTGTGGTTCTCCCCGTACCGTTCACCACCACCTCGTCTATACTCTAGATCAGAAGGCACGCGCTCTCTATCTCTTAAAGACACTGCATGTATGAGAGAGAAAAAGCTATAGAGGTCTCGGTAGGAAGACAGAGACCGTGCTACAACCTGCTTCTTTTTTATTCTCTTTATACGAGGCTAAATGTCTTTTTTCGTGATGTACCAAATTGAATAACTGCATAATCTTTTCAGTTATTATGAATATATATATTGAAACGGTATGACCCGAATCATTAAAATTTAAGGTAAGTTCGAGACTCGAGGTAGAATAAATAGATTGATATCCTGTCGGTAAAGCAAAGATTTTATTCACGATGGGTGTCGGGGTAATTACAGTTGCGTTTCATTATCGACGCCGGTGCTCTCATTAGTACCGAGCTAAGCGTATCGATCGTTTTGATTGATATTGGCGCTAGCGATCGCTCGAGGTGCGTCGTCTATTGTATACGTGAGTTTAACCAATATGGCTGCGGCCTCTCCTGTCACGCGGGTGCGTGTTATTGTCTTACTCTAATAATTTAAATAATCGTTTCCTCAAGTCGCGGCGTGTGTAGTGTGGTGTCACAGTGTCGTTTGGGATTCTCCGTGGACTGGCGAGTTGTTTCAATTTTTCTCCTATCGGGCGTTCCGATATAAATTTCCTTTCCTCCTTCCAGCTGACGTCTAGGGTCGTTGACCCTTCGCCGACTCTGTGGACCGTTGGTGATGGCTTCATCGTCGGTGCCGGCTACTTCTCAGGTGAGTCGCGAATTTTAGTACTCAATTAACTGTTTCCTTGTCTTTACAGATCTGTACCGTTCCGAGAGTCAGACGAGACTCGTTGTCTCTACCGGGGTAGAGACGTCAAGCGTCGTAAGGCAACAGTCGGGTAAGATCTGGTCGGACTACGCAGGTAAGAGACCAATAAGACTGAAGGTGAGTTCGAGAGGGTGTTTGCCCCTATTTATACTTATTGCTATTTGTTTTCGTTTACGAGAAAGGTCGCCCCCTGGTGGTACTAATTTATTTCTCTGTTTCAGGTGGACCCATTTCAATATATATATATATATATATTGTGACGAGCTCTTCACCTGAAAATTTCGCGAAAATTGGTGGCGAGCTGCCAGTCAAAAATCTCTAATGACGCCCGTGTTTTTTCGTTCCCAATTTCGCCTCTGCCGTATTGGGGCGCCAGGTATTTCATTCGCCCCGAAATACCAAGGGGGTTAACTTACACTTCCGACTTGCCTCGGCTAGACTCAGGGAAGGAAGGGGGTATTCGGGGGCAAGTTCAACTTTTTAATTCTTTTCACGAAATAACGGGTGAGCACCGATCATTTACCAACGAAACAATAAACAATAATTTATTTCTTTTACTCGCTCTACAATCTCATTCGCTCTCTCACACACACATTCACATTCCGCGTTCACCCTCTCATACCGACCCCCGGAGACGCCGGAGGGCACAGCCTTTGATTCGCGGGGCGAGGGGACGGGGCAAGGCGTTCTCCACTGCGTCGCGTTACAACAAAAATGGTGCACCATGTGCGCCTACCTTTTCTCGTCGTTTTCCGTTCTCGCAGCGTTCTCTCTCTCTCGCTCCCGTGTCTGCCGGTGGCTCAGCCTCGCTCGCTCTATCTCGCACGTACGTCCCCGGCCTCTCGCTCGTCCTCTCGTCCTGCTCTCCCTCTGTCACGCGCGCTCGCCGTATCCTCTCTCTCTCTCTCGCTCGCACACACACTCCCCGTATACGTTCTCGCTCTCTCTTTCCTGTCACTCTCCACTCTGTTCACTCTTTCTCCACTCTATCGCTGATTCTTCACTCTTTATTCTCGACTTCTACTTCTTTCTCACAGCTATCCTAACCTCGCTATTTCCGGCCGTACTCTCTCTTTCAATCGCTCACAACTAACTGTCTATTGCCCATGCTAATTGTTCCTTGCCGGCCGGCTCTCCGGTCGCTCGCTCCCGTGGTGGGGGAAGGTCCGTCCGATGATCGACGATCGACCCTCGGCGCAGCCATCTCTCTCGCACTGCCGTCGGCCGTCATCTCTCTCCGTCGTTTTCCGACGTCGTCGTTCGCCGTCTTCCTGTAATGCACGAAGATTTTCGACGACAGTGCCCGTTCGACCGTACTTTATTTACACCACGGGTGCGAGACGGCGCGACGCTGCTGCCTACCTATCGTCGTGACTGCGAGGCCTATAATGCCTCGTCACAATATATATATATATATATATATATATATATATATATATATGTATGTAGGGGCCGTTGCACATAAAACGGTGCAATTACCAGTATTTTTAATTTCTGCGTTTTTAATATTTTCAATACCCATCAAAAAATTCTTCGATCGAAAAAAATATCTCTTTGTGAAAATTTTCGTTTTTGAATGTACTTCTAAACATATAGAAAATTATTGGAGAGGTTTTTTGAATGCAATTTTAATTTTTAATTTTTACTTTTTAATCATATATATATATATATATATATATATATATATATATATATATATATATATATATGTGTGTGTGTGTGTGTGTGAACCACTCATGAAACCGATACTCCTTGCACGTTTTAAATAAGACGTGTCTTGTTGATCTGGTCAAAAATGCATACAAATCAAAAGCATACAGTCGCCTAGCTTTTATAAACCATCTTTCGACACAGAAGCGACAGTTTCAATCGAGCAGCGTAACAGCGTATTATATTTTATTGTGAATGATGGCAGACCACGCCCTTCGTAAATGTATTCGCGATTTTTTGCGTTTTGTGCAATTGCACAGTGTACAGATACGGCGTCGTTGCGACAGTCAGTGGTGTTACGAGTTAAAACATTTATCGGGTGATAAACTCATCAATCGCTTGAAGTATCTTATATGGTGGGCTCCTCTGCGCAACATAGTGACGGCCTATAACAGAGGCATACTGCAGGGTCAGAGGGTGATAATGTGCGTGTATGAGGAACTACGCAGAAGAGGTCTTCAAGGCTCTCAGAGCGTCCGCGGTATTGCTGATGAAATCAAGAGTAAGTACTTTTTACAAAATGTAAAAAATGAAAACGGTATAATATGACGGTAATGATATAACAGGCTATCAGCAACTTTGGGACGCATCGAGTGATGAAGAAGCTGCTCTTGTAGAGGCTGCCTGTGTTGTAGAAAATTTTGAGAAAAACACCGCGAAACGTAAGTATTTAGATTTCCTGATACTCTAAATTTTTCAATATCACAGACTTAACTTTATTCTTATACTTTTGTTTTTACCCATTAGACATATCAGAGCAACCCCACGCGGAAGAGCCAGGTGAGCCGATCGCAGGTCCTTCAGGGCTATGCCAAAGACCGACAAGTACCAGGAAATATGAGGTAACCGATACGGATAGCAGTGACGAAGAAGACGATACTCACGCTAATGTTTATGACGACCGTAATGTTGTCGCTTCATCATCGCAAGACGGCAATGAAGAAGCGGAAGAAGAAAACAGGGTCATTGAACAGCATGAAAATCAGCTATGGGAGTACCCAATAGAGGACGGTGTAATACACAATGATGAAGAGTCAACACTGTTAAATGATGATTGGTACCAGCATCTCCTGGCTGACACCGACTCGGGTAAATATAATTTGTTCTTATATCTAAAAAGTAACATGTTTATTCTAGTCAGCAAATAAATTAAATGGTTAATCTACCATAGGTTATTCAACACAGGGATTATTGTTTGATGATGAATAACCGAATTCTATTACATAAAAGGTACTAATAATATTGATAATAGCTTTGAATAAAAATATGCGTTAATAATGCAGAGATAATCACCCGTATATATTTTCAGAGACGCAGCTAGGCGCTGGGAAGAAGCGTGTTCGCACGGGTACAGAACCATTCAGGGATGTTTAACCACCCGGAAATCGCTTCGAGATCATCAGGGATGCCACACGTTATTTTAAACGTTTCAAGCTTCAAGGACGCGAAACTACGCTGCGTATCAGACCACCCCAGGCAGGTTTCTCTGTAATAGACTGGCTCGGTGGAGCATTCCGCGATCTTCTAACGCATATCACCAGTACTTGCGCCGGCGGTGACTATGTAGGAATATCATTTACAGCTGATAGTTTAACACAAGGGCCTGTATGGCTGTCCTTCCGACCAGCCAGAGATTATACGTTTGAAGATGTCTGGCAATTGATAACCAGCGTTGCTCAGAGTGCAACATCTCTGAATATCGGTGACGTGTGCGATATAAAAACCTGTATAGTGAGAGGAGTCGAGGGTCGTGGCAGAAAAGGTTTAACTCACGAGGCTGTTACGAAAAAATCGATATTGACCATCCGTAATTTTGATAATTTATGCTTACCGCGCTCGCTGGTAGCAGCACGCGCATATGCCGAGCGGGGAGAAATGCGATCGGGGGAATTACATACTAGATAGCAGCGTATTCGACAGATTAACGGGTCGTTACAGAAAAACGAAGCTATTGATCTTACGAGAGCAGCAAATATCGTTGTACCTGCAAACGGCTGTGGCGTATATGAGATTGCCCGATATCAAGATTATTTAATGCGCGACGGTATCGCTATTGTTGTGTACGAGTTTCTAACTCTGGGACGACGTGAAAAACCTCTGTTCGACGGTAGAAAACGCTTTTTGGGTTCTGTACATGCGATAGAATACACGCTATATATATTGTATTATGAACGTACACATCATTTTCAACCTATTTTGAATCTCCGAGGTGCTGTAGGCGGTAGAGATTTTTGCTCAAGTTGTAATGTACGCAGTCGTCGAGATGATCACAGATGTTCAAAAAAGAAATGTCCCCGGTGTTTTGCGCTACCGCCCTGTAACCCTAACACAGACGACGCAATTAAATGTGTTGAATGTAATCGTATTTTTTTCGGAAATCAGTGTTTGCAAAATCACAAGACTGTCACTGTAGTCAGGAACCGCCGAAGAGCGAGTGTGTGCGAAACTGTGAAACGTTGTCGGTGGTGTTTCCAAACGATAAGACCTTTAGAACGGAAGAAACATATATGCGGTGTGAAATACTGCAAGACGTGTAAACGCAACGAGCCGAATAATCATATGTGTTTCATGAAAAGCCTTCGTACATATAAAGACACGCGTAAAGCAGTTTTCATTTTCTATGACTTTGAAACGCAGCAGTGCACGCCTTTAAATGGCGACACTTCTACTTTTGCTCATGAACCAAACCTTTGCGTAGTTCAACGACTCTGTACGTTTTGTTGTACTGATGATACCATAACAGAGCCGTGCGTATATTGCGGCGTGCACGAGTTTGTTTTCAAACACAGCCCCGTAGCTCAGCTTGTAGAATTAGCGATGACGGATATCAAGGGGTTTCCTCGTACAATTTGTATTGCCCATAATGCAGGGGGTTTTGACGCACAGTTTATTTTGCGATATTTAATCGAAGAAAAAAAGACACAGCTACCATCGTTAATTATGAATGGTACGAAAATAATTACGATGAGGCTTGAAAACCTTGTATTTCTCGATAGCCTACACTACTTTCACATGCCTTTAAGCGCTCTACCAAAAGCCTTTGGTCTCACGAACACTGTCACAAAAGGTACTTTTCCTCATTTATTCAACAGACCTGAAAACCAAAATTATGATGGTCCTCTACCAAACCTGGAATATTATTCACCCGATACAATGCGTGCTGGCGAGCGCGAACACTTTCTTGAGTGGTACCAGGCATTGAAAGATCGTAATTATCTGTTTAATTTTCAGAAAGAAATTCTTGATTATTGCACGACAGATGTTACGATATTAAGGCGTGCGTGTATGGCTTTTCGGGATATGTTTATTGCCAGCGGTAATGTCTGCCCGTTCGAAGAGTGTACAACAATAGCGTCAGCTTGTTTTCGTGTTTTTCGTAAAAACTTTTTGAAAGATAACACGATAGGCATTATTCCAATAAACGGCTACAGATGGTCTCATAATCAGTCTAAAAAAGCAGTTTCATGGCTCGTGTGGATGGAGCACTCTCTAGGGCAGCGAATTCTTCATGCAGGACGGGGACGTGAATTTAAAATATTGCAAAATTTACTAGTAGATGGTTACTACAAAACGGACGATACATCTCATGTATTACAATTTCACGGCTGTTATTGGCACGGTTGTCCGCGTTGTTACCCTTTAAATAGGGATCGGCGACAGAGTGATGGTACATCAATGGATGAGCGTCTCGAAAAAACTATAACTATAACGAATAGGATTCGAGAGGGAGGGCATGTATTAACAGAGATTTGGGAGTGCGAGTACGACCGTCTATTAGAAGCTGATGCGGAAATGCGTGCACTCATAAAGGACCATCCTTTAGTTGGTATAGAGCCCCTTAACCCACGCGATGCTTTCTTTGGGGGGCGAACAGAAAACATGGTGACGCTTTACGATGTACAGAATTCGGAACAGATCCACTACGTGGATGTTTGTTCTTTATATCCTTACATCTGTAAATTTGGTAAATACCCCGTAGGGCACCCTCGCGTATATACGGGTGATGAATGTATGGAGCTAACAGGTCCTAATAATAACGATCTTTCACGTGTCGAGGGTCTTGTTAAATGCCAGGTATTACCGCCTAGGAATCTTTACCATCCTGTGCTACCGGTTCGTATGCACCATCGCTTATTGTTTCCTCTATGTCGTAGCTGTTGTGAGGATATGAACCAAGAAACATGTACGCACGAAGAATCTTCTGAGCGTGTGTTCGATGGCACATGGGTGGTTGATGAGCTACGCAAAGCTATCTCATGCGGGTATATCATTATCAAAGTAAACGAAATCTGGCAATATGAGATTACGCAGTTTAATCGTGATACTAAAGAGGGTGGCTTATTTGCGTCATATATAAATACGTTTCTGAAAATCAAACAGGAAGCTAGTGGTTGGCCTGAATACTGTTTGGACGATGATAGAGCGCAGGAGCAGTACATAGCAGCGTTTGAGAACTCAGAGGGTATTAAATTGGACCGTGATAATATTACAAAGAACCCCGGATTACGATCTGTAGCTAAACTATGTCTCAATTCGTTTTGGGGTAAATTCGGTCAACGTGAGAATCTACCACAAACAACAATAGTTTCGACTCGTGAAAAACTCATGGAATTATTGACCAGCCCTGAGTATGAAATCACTGGTATTCTACCTGTTAATAATGAGACGCTGTACATTAATTACACAAAAACCGATACCTCTGTAATACCGTCCGATATAGCGAATGTTGTAATAGCAGCATATACAACAGCACAAGCGCGATTGAAATTATATAGTTATCTCGAGCTCTTGGGTCGTCGAGCTCTGTACTGCGATACAGACTCTGTGATATATGTTTCGAAAAATAATGTCTGTGAATATGAGCCCCCGACCGGTCAGCTTTTAGGGGATCTTACCGATGAGTTATGTTCTTACGGCGAGGGTAGTTATATAAAAAGCTTTGTTTCGGGAGGCCCAAAATTTTATTCATTTATTGTGCAATGTTCCGATGGTTCCGAAAGCGAGGTGTGTAAAGTAAAGGGCATAACGCTCAATTTTACCAATAGCTCATTAATCAATTATAGATCTGTACGTTCCTTTATAACTGGTGAGAGAGAGGCACCAATTGTATTACGCTACAATGCTATTAGACGGACGGCATACCATCAGGTCGTTACGCGTCCCGAAACAAAAACATGTATGCCGTCGAGCGTCAAACGAAGACGCGATGGCGAGTATGGATCGCTCCCTTACGGTTACAGGTCTTAGTTTATGAAAATTATATTATACATGTTTTTGTAAATATTGTAAATACTGTTAAACGCTGTATCTTTATATTGTTACTGTAAAATAAAACTTTATACATATACCGAATATCTGAATACTTTATATATACACTGTTGTATAGAAAATACACTCATTCGTAGAGATGGATACACGGTGGAAGCATCCCTGGACTTCGATGATCTGTGGTCCCACGGGCTGTGGTAAAACTTATTTTGTAAAAAAGTTTTTGAAATTCATTTCGCAAATGAATAGCGAGCCGTTCGAGAGAATTATTTTCTATTATTCCGAATGGCAGCCAGCATACACAGAGTATGGTAAGTCGATAGAATTTCATGAAGGTCTACCTCAGAGTGCCGATTACGCGAACGATCCGCGTGCAAAACTCATAATAATCGACGATTTGATGCGTGAAGCATCGAACAATAGCGTTGTAGACCTTTTCACCAAAGGTAGTCATCATAAAAACCTGAGCGTCGTTTTTATTACTCAAAACTTATTCCACCAAGGACACGGTCAGCGCGATATTTCATTGAACGCCAATTCTATTGTAATTTTCAAAAATCCTCGTGATCGAGCCCAAATTCAGCATCTCGCGCGTCAGGTATATCCGGAAAACCCACGATTTCTACAAGAGGCCTATCATGATGCAACGTCCAAACCGCATGGTTATTTGTTACTCGATTTGAAACAATCAACACCTGATAACTGTAGATATCGTACTTGTATTTTCCCCGACGATACCCGTCATTTTGTGTACATACCACGGAAAAAGTTAAAAAGCAATACCGGCACATGTGAATTACCAGTTCAACGTGTGTAATGGCGACTAAAGCATCGTCGCGTCACGAAAAATGTATATCTATATTGAGATCCCTTCAACAATTCAATACAACGCATCGTGCATCTGATACGCACAAAAAACAAAGAAGTGCTAGTGACGCCGTTTGTCAATGTGTGATGTACATTCTTAGGGGTAGCACAGCCCCAAAGACATGTACCGCAAAGGGGTTTAAAAAGGAGTGATACATCAGGACAGCCGGCAGTTCAGCAGACGTAATGGCGCGGGGTGGTTCACCGCTCTGCAAAAAACACGTTGCGGTACTACGTGCTCTTCAACACTTGAATAAGGAGCAGCGCGAGGCTGTTTTACGTAAAGCAGATCCAAGTATTATCCGGTGTATTTGTGAGTGTGCACTGAATGTTCTCTGTGGGAATGTACCGCTGAAGATCGACCAGAGAAAAAAATTACGTCGTTACGCCCCGGTTCTCCGTCGTTTAGCCTCAAAAAAAGGCTGCTGGAAGAGTAAAAAACGGTTTGTTGTTCAAAACGGTGGGTTTCTACCACTCCTATTAGCACCAATACTAGGTACTGTTCTATCGAGTTTGATTGGCGGCCGTGGATGATGGAGCACGCAAGAAAAATGGTACTCGTGCCTGAGGAGCATCTAACGCGGCTGAGCACACAAAGTCATACGCAGCCATTTTTTAATACGGGTGCGCCTCAAACACAACCAGTGCGAGGTATTGACGCTACGCTAGCTCGCTTAGACACGGAGATGAATGAAATTTTGCACTCCAGCGCATACAAGGACGAGAGGGAAAAATGGGCGGCGTACTTGACTGTATTACAACGTTATCTCCACTTCGTTGATGATGAGAGAGCTCTGCAGTATCGCGAACTTATGCAGAATAAACACTATGTAGAGGCTGATTATGAAAGAAAAAAAGCAGAAGGCGAAACCGTTTACGGTATGAGCGATACCGCTATACTTGAGAGTATACCCGCTAAATTTCATGTTAAAGCGAGACTTCTTCTTCGCCGCCTGCGAGGCGCTCCACGATCCAATTTTTCTTGGGATTCTGACGGTGTCGTGTCGGTCAGCGGTAAACCAATAAAAGATTCAAATATTGTTGATCTCGTGAACGATGCTATGAGGGCTAGGAAAATACCTAACCCTGCTGGACGCAGTGCCTTTGCCAGAGTTCTACGAGCGGTCAAGACACCTCGGGAATTTATTGGTAATGAGGAGTTGTGGGCGGAGTCTAGAGTTAACACGCCACAGCGTCAATCGCAGGCTGATGATGGTAGTACAAGCAGCGAGGGATCACCCGATACGGACCAGTCAGCGTTTTTCAGCGGTGTTGAGAACAGATCACCAACACGGCGGACACAGGGAGATAAGCAGAGAGGTGGCGGTTATCATAATAAGAAAAGACGTGTAATTTGGGCTAACCTGAAATTATAATCATGAAAATCTTAGAAACCGCGTACTTTAATCCAGCCCATGAAGCATCGTTTTCAGGTGCTACCAAATTGTTACGTTTGGCACGTCAGAAAAAAATTGCCCGTGTGAAGGCGGTACAGTGGCTTGAAGCACAGGATACTTATACAAAACACAGATCTGTGCGACGGCATTATCCGCGTCGTTTTTATAATGTCCGAAATATTGACGACTTCTGGGAGGCTGATCTCGTGGATCTTCGTTCGATTAAAGATTATAATGATGGCTATGTTTATCTCTTGGTCGTTATAGACGTTCTTAGTAAATTTGCATGGGTTCAGCCTTTACGTGACAAGTCTGCTGCATATGTAGCCAATGCGTTTGATCTCATTTTATCTAAGAAAAATAGTAACGGCCGATCACCCCTATACCTACAGACGGACAGGGGTAAAGAATTTACCGGTGCTATATTCCAGGCTCTCTTAAAGAAAAAGAACATACAGTTCCGTGTTGCGCGAAACCCTGATATAAAAGCGGCTATTGTCGAGAGATTCAATAGAACACTGAAAGAAAGAATGTGGAGATATTTTACGTATTCTAGAAAAAAACGTTACCTAGACGTTCTGCAGAACATCGTTTCGGCATACAATCACTCCACGCATAGCGGTATAAAAATGGCTCCTGTCACCGTGACACACGCTACAGCAGCTAGGGCCCGTAATAATCTGATACAGCGGTACAAAAGAACCGAGAATTGTTCGCCCAAATACAGCGTGGGTGACATCGTGCGCATCAGTAGCGCGAAGGCTGCCTTCGTAAAAGGTTACGAGCGTGGCTGGAGCAACGAGTTATTTAAGATTGTCCGTGTATCGCACAGTATTTGTCCTGTGATATACATACTGCGTGATCTCCACGGCGAGGATATCGATGGTATATTTTATGAGCCTGAGTTATCGAGAGTACAAACGCGGGAGTCTAAACAGTCGCCAGCAAAATGAAGGAGGAGTTTTACATGGTGTTACCTAGTAATAGTAGTATGAATTATTATCCCGATAATGTGACAACAAGGTATACCACGCATTTACCCCAATGTATCTCTCTTCACGGCAGCTGGGCTGTTTCTCTAGCTGAAATACACATACCGGCGACAATTTTGCATGTACCGCCCGATGGTGAACGGAACTTTATGAATGTCATAACGAACACAGTAGTACCCGGTAGCATGGCAAGCACCGACTTTAAGGAAGAACGCGTCTGCGTACCGCCTGGTGTGTACCTCAGCGTAGACACATTACTCGAGGCTATTAACGAGGCATCGTGTGTTGCGGGTCATCTGAAATTTAAGCATTGTCGCAACGGATATGTGGCTGTCACGCGTATCTGTGAATCGTGTAAGAATGTAGAACACTCCTTCTACTTCTCCGATGTGTTGAACAAGATTTTAGGATTCACCGAGTCTAAGGATGTGGTGGTCCAGAGCGAGTACATTGCTCAGAGGCCTGCTAACCTGGCCCATGGGACCCCAAATATGATGTACGTTTATACGGATATCTGCGAGCCCTATATCACAGGAGATGTGCATACACCGCTGCTGCGAGTCGTGCCAATTGTTGCCGCTGATAATCGTAATTACGGGTCGGTGAAGATAAGAAGTTTCTCACCACCACGCTATATTCCTCTATTACGTACTAGTGTTCAAACAATAATGATTGATATAAGGGATGAGTTTGGCAAACCGATACCATTCGAGTACGGGACGTTGACAGTGACGTTACAGTTCAAACGTACAGATTAGCCTAAACCAGTCTAAAATGGCTTATTATGACGAATACTTTGATATGCAAACGGGTGGGGGTGGGGGACGAACCGGTTATGGCGGTATCAGTCATGTGTATATAGGGTCACCGAATCAAAGGGGTCACGGTATTGGGAGTTTCCTCGGAGGCCTCTTCCGACGAATAATACCTCTCTTGAAACAAGGGGCTCGGGCGGTTGGTAAAGAGGCGCTTCGCTCAGGTATGAACATGGCTACGGATATCATGGATTCTGGTATTCACCCGCGAGAAGCATTCAAAACACGTCTGCACGAATCAGGGGAGAATCTGAAGCGTAAGGCTGAAGATAAAATTAGTACGCTCATGAAGGGTTCGGGGTATAAAGCCGGTAAAATTAATAAACTGATCCATTCTCTTGCCGGGAACGTATCACGACGTACCGGTGTGAAAAAACGGAAGAAGACCGTGAAGTCGCGAAAACGTTCGGGCTCTGTGAAAAAGAGACAGAAGAAGAAAAAGAAAACTGTGAAAAGAAGAGCAACAAAACAAACAACTACGAAGCGTTATAAGAAATCACGAACAGTGGCGGATATTTTCGCCTAACACAATCTTGGAAAAAATGGCTTTCTTACACGCACACTCGTGTGAGTGCCTTAAGTCGGAGCTTGAGCTATTTACACTACCACCGACCCAGACAACAATCGAGGGAACGCATACAGTGTGTTACAAGCCGATCTCATCATTGACGGATGATTCACCGATAGAGTTTGTCATACCGGGCCAGGGTGATGAGTACATTGATCTTGCACACACCATGCTCAGCATGCGTGTTAAGATAGAAACCCCTGACAAAGCAGATGCATCGTCTCCTAAAGTAGGCCCTGTCAATAATCTATTACACTCAATGTTCAATCAGATCGATGTATTTTTGAATCAGAAACTGGTATCACCTCCTAACAATGTTTATGCGTATAGGGCATACATTGAAAACCTCTTGAATTACGGATCTGGTGCTAAGACCTCGCATCTCACGACTGCTTTATGGTATAATGATACGACAGGTAAAATGGATGATACAGAAGATAATAATACTGGGCTTGTAAACAGACGAACCGTATTAGGTATACATCGAACGATTGATCTCCTTGGTCATTTACACTGCGATATCTTCAATCAAGAGAGGTTTTTGCTAAACGGCGTTGAGATGCGTTTACGTCTCGTACGGTCTAATAACGCTTTTTGCCTCATGAGTTCTTCGAAAGATTGTACCATCCGTATTACGGAGGCATCGCTACTTATACGACGTGTTAAGGTAGCACCGGGTATACTTTTGGCCCATGCAAGAGCTTTGTCTAAATGTACAGCGAAATACCCTTTGACGCGGGTCGAGGTTAAAGCGCTATCGTTACATGCGGGGATACACGGTGAGACGCTTGATAATGTCATACTTGGCCAGCTGCCTAAACGTATAATCGTCGGTTTTGTCGATAATAAGGCTTTTAATGGTGACCGTAAAATGAACCCTTTCAATTTTCAGAATTACAATATAAATTATTTTTCTTTGTACGCCGATGGATTGCAAATACCGTCAAAGCCCCTACAGCCAGACTTCACAGATGCTGATATGCATGTTGATGCATACCACACACTATTCTCGGGTACAGGCATACACTTTCTCAATGAGGGTAATTGTATCACACGTACAAGCTACCCTCATGGCTATTGTCTCTTTGCATTTGATCTTACACCCGATCTCTCGGCCAATAGTAGCACTCATTGGAATCTCGTGAGGCATGGTAGTGTGAGAATAGAAGTACGTTTCGCGTCTGCCCTAACATCAACGGTTAACTGCCTTGTGTATGCTGAATATGATAATGTGTTGGAGATCGACTCCTCTAGACAAGTAACTGTGGATTTTAGCGGCTAGGTCGCAAGGCTTATAGAGGGGGGAGTGTCATATATCCATAGAACGTGCAATATTTATCGTTAGTCTGTATTCAAAAGTCGCCGTGTTACGACGATCGAGAAGCACCATGAATATCGTCATTGATATACAGGGTCTGAAGGATAAATATAATCACTTTATACCTAAAGAAGTTGCCGTGGTCTCTATAAAGACATCGTACCTGGCCCACTGGATTGTAGCGCCGCCCTACGCTTATAACATTCTACCACCCAGTGTAAAACGTCAAAACACCTGGTTACAAGCCAATCATCATGGTATCGAGTGGCCCGAGGGTGAGACGCAGTTACGTGCAGTCGAAGCCTCGTTGAAGAAAATTGCAGCACGGTCTGATCGTCTGTTCACAAGAGGAGTTGATAAAGCGGCCTATTTGACACAGCTAACGGATTGCTACGTTATAAATCTAGAAGAAGAAGAAGACGACGATTCGTCATTTCGTAATCTTCCTGAGAGCAATACTCGTTGTGTGTATCACGGTTTACTGCGTAAAAATTGCTCGTTCACGTGTGCCCTGAACAATGCTGTGAGAATTAAAAAGTGGCTTTCTCATAACGATCGCTCCAGCTCCTTGTGGGAGTACAGAACCACCACAGCCTGGAACATCAGCTTACTAGCTGTGGAGCGCCGCGACGAGGGAAAAACAACCGATGTTAAACAACTCTAGTGTCTCTATAATTGCTGTCTATTATGAACACAGAGCAGCTTATGCAGGCCCTACGCGGTATAAAGAGCCGCACTGTAGGTGTATATCCGGCAGACCGCATCCCTAAGGTGTGGGCGAAACCAGCAGCGATTGTCGCCAATACCGATGGCCACAAGCAGCCCGGAACCCACTGGGTCGCCATGTACGTCGATCGAGATGGACGAGGATGGTACTTCGACAGCTACGGCCTACCACCAATCATCCCGCAGCATCTCCAACGTCTCCGGCAGAACAGCAGATTCTTTAGCTACAACGCTATACAGCTTCAGGGTCCTGAATCACAGACTTGTGGACATTATTGTGTTATGTTTCTTCATTTCTTGTCTACAGGCCTTGGTATTAATATGTTTAGGAGTGCATTTTCAACCGATTTAACACGGAACGATAAAATAGTGTATGACTATTACAAGGAGTATATGAATAAGTGTAACAAATCCAAATCCTTGAATAATGCGTTAAAGAAGGCAACCGCTGTGGGTGGGGGGTACCATTATAATAACTTCATTACTTTTAATATGAAATCTTTTGGGTGTGTACAAGGGTGTTGTTCTCGCATCCGCTAATTGAACGATACTTTTATGCTAAAAATAAAGTATATTTTTCAAAATCGTGTTTAATTTATTTATCACGTCCTATCTTCATGTGATCCTCTCCTGTTTCTCGCCATCGCTATGCCTTATTAATTTCAGCGCACGTGGAAAAAAGCTGACCTAAGTTTTCGGAGTATTCAGAGGTGACGCAGCCAAGGCTATTTGCTGGTATTTACCACCACCACCGCTACCGAGGTGCCTTACTAGTTTTTACAAAGTAAGCAAATATTGCACCAATTAAATCCAGCCTACACTTCTCTGTATACGGAGTAGGGGAATGGATCTCTTTGGTATGAGGTCCGAAGAATCTGCGCTCTGTGATAGACAGACAGTGTCCTCGAGTCTTCAAAGAAGTAACCAGCACCGATTAAAAATCCGTTTAGACGCTTTTCTGCAAGATATTGCTACGGTTAAAGAACAAATACACACAATATCGGAGTTTCGTACTTTAACGCTAAAACTGAAAAAACTCAAGCTGCATAATGGATTTCACACGAATCAATCAAGTGGGTCGGCTGGAGACGCTTCTCCCCGTCAAAAGATTATCGGAATTAGAGCTCCAAAAAGACTATTATATCACTGATATCAAAACAGTCCAAACCACGTGGGGTGCGCGAGTCGTCGTGGATGTGAATGGTGAATTTACGTGCTATCTACCTACGAGGTTCGTCAAGGCTTTCGAAGAGGCGATCGATCTATTACAGCAAATGAGCGGGGCTGCCAATAATAAAACCCTCATCATGCAATACCACGGTACGAAGTTCAATAAGCTGGAGTTCAAATCTGCTACGGAATCATAACTAGGTATGTACTAAAAACCTGTATAAAATATTTATGTAACAATACGTATATACGAGGTTCTCTCTCACGCCATGTGTCTATCTCTGTTTTCCGTAGTTAAACAATCATTGGCTGATCAGAGGGGCGAGCGCTGTAACGGGAACGGAGCCAACGAAGAAGAAAAAACAAGAAACTAATATACACTATTATTATAAAATATATATATATAGCATCGATACGTAAAACTTTATAATGTAAGATTTAATACATCTAGTCAGAATATATATATATATATATATTACCAGTTTGGGTTTGGCTCGGAGCGGGGGCAAAGGAACGCCAAAAATCACCAGTCCAAATATATTCATTATCATAAATTAAAAAATGTAATAAATAAATAAAAAACAGCGCGCCACTATGCCGACACCCTCCATCCCCCCTCCTCCCCCCGCGCACCTCTCCCCCCGCATCCGCGACCGCTCGAGCTCACGGCGAACTCGGCAACCGCGGAGTGGGGGAAAAGGAGTGGGGGAAGGAGTGCGGATAGGAGTGGGGGTCGCCATAGTGGCCGCTATACTACTAACGCGTATTAATAAGCGAAGTCAATAGACGAAGCAACGCAGATTTAACAAGGTCGGTATTTAATTTATCGATGAAAAGATCGATAAGGAAGAATTCACAAGTGATAACCGTGTGAAATATCGATAATCGGTGTATGTACTCGTAGTAATTACAATCGAATGAATTAACGGGCTGTCGGTACGAGCTCTCATAGATAGCACAAGCAGCAGTACGGGACTTTCGTATTAGTGTGATATGCGAACATTTTAATAACAAGTGAATTTTATGACTGTTTATGGTGTGGTGAGCGGCCAAAATATGAGAGAACCAAACGATTTTACCGTGAGCGAATTAAAAGCGAAATTGCAGGAGCGTAATTTATCCATCAGTGGGGCAAAGGCAGAACTTATTGTACAGGGTGGAAAGAAAATAGTGGTCGCCGCTTCGCCACGTGATTCTCCAGCTCGAGATCGATGGAGATCTATCAAAACTTGTATCCGCAAAATTGACCTTGACACTGAAATTCAAGGTTAAATTTTTTTATTGACTTAACAAATTCTACTAAGTGAGAAGAACAAAAGTCAGAAAGGAACCATGGGTCGCAAGTGAGACCATCACCCAGAAAAAGAATAATGTGTTACGGACCGGTCAGCTTGGCAACAACCATACCGAACGATCCTTTCGATGCACGCGCCGCAGTGTCATCACTTTACCTGAATTCATCGACCCGCGATGGAAATTTCCAACCTCCACGCGCTGCTCAATCAGCGATTTACGCATTTCTGAGAATGCTAGCAATAACGAATCGAACTTCCAATAGGAAATCCGATACTCCCTGTTCCCCCGCGAGACTCTTCCAACACCCTCGCCCCATGGTAATGAGCATTCCGATCGACGAACTAATCACCAGTCTAAATCGACACCTTCGGCTTAACAGACGTATCGAACGATCGGTGTACTCATACCTGAGGGCAAGTACATCTCGCGTACTTAGAGTCTCGCGAGTGTAACAGCGAGTGCGGAAGACCGAACAACTCGGTTTAGAACTCTTTGCGCGCAAGTCAACCATAACGGCACTTCGCGCCCCTCGTAATATTCCTGTACCGCGATAATTACCCGAGCGGCATTACGCGTCAAAATATTACGAGTCATATAAAATCACAATCAAATTACCATTCTTATTTAAACTGATAGTGCTAGAGTCGAGCGAGGCGATCACGTTGCGAACGCTCGCCCCCTTTTGCCGACTCAGCCAAAACCCGCGATCGTAGTGGTAGTGCCGCGCACACGCGCGCCAGTGTAAACCACACGATCAAACCTGTGAAAATACTGAATAAAAGATACTAAGTGCAATCGTGTGTGTTATCTCCACGGCCAAGACTGCCGCCATACCCGACCTTCACAGGAATCTGCTGCCGTCAACAGGGCGAGACAAACACACACACACACCAACAACAAAACCAGGTGAGGTGCGTTACACCGCTTAAACTAAGACAAGAACCCACAAGTCGAGTACCTGACGCTCGACTGTAAATAAATAACAAACAAATAATAACATTACGACGGAAACCCGTACGTAACAAATGCACTATTAAAAATTCGTAAATATGAGTTTTCCTGATTGTGATGTTGAATTTCTTCTCAAGTTGAGGGCGTGGGCTCAATTCCCGTGTTACTGATTACGCTGATGGCGACGGCGTTCACGCGGAATTTAAAGAATTGTGCTATTTGTCCCGATGGCCCTTAGCATGTGCGCTTGCTCTGTCTCTTCCACATGGCAACCTCCATTGCGTAAACACGCTCGCAGCCTTGCCTCCACATTCTCCATAACACGGGTGAGCAGGTCTCGATTTCTCACCAGTCTCGTCACTCCTTCATTTATCCTGCGTCTCAGATCGGTGACGGTTCTGATCACTTTACCCGATCGATAAATGATGGCATTGAGGGCCCCCCAAAAGAAAAAATCCAAAGGGTTCACATCTGGTGAGCGTGGTGGCCATGTGTGTGGTGCAGGACGGCGTCTCATCCTTCGACTACCGAACATGTTATTGAGAAAACCGCGGACCAGTAGACTGCAGTGCGGAGGTGCCTCACCATGCATGAAATAAATTCGGATCAACAAGGATTAGGAAGGATTACGCCGTCGCCACCAGCGTAATCAGTAACACGGAAATTGAGCCCACGCCCTCAACATGAGAAGAAATTCAACGCACGATCAGGAAAACTCAAATTTGCGGATTTTTAATACTGCATTATTCTTTTTCTGGGTGATGGGTTCACTTGCGACCCATGGTTCCTTTCTGACATTTGTTCTTCTCAATTAGTAGAATTTTTTAAGTCAATACAAAAATTTGACCTTGAATTTCAGTGTCAAGGTCAATTTTGCGGATACAAGTTTTGATAGATCTCCATCGATCTCGAGCTGGAGAATCACGTGGCGAAGCGGCGACCACTATTTTCTTTCCACCCTGTACGTCTACAAAATGCTGATCCGACAGGTTTATGGAGAGCCGAAGCATTAGATGACGCCATGTCGAACGATGAGTCCGAAATACCACAACAGGACTTGCCATCACAACGCGGTTTACGTCGCGACGCGCAACATGAGATCGAGCTACTGAGAAGAGAGAGGGATTTGGCGCAGCGCGAGCTTGATCTAGCCCGTCGCGAAAATGAGTTCCTTAGGAATGCCGGGAGAATCGAACAACCACAACAAAACGACGCGTCAACGTTAAAGTTCTCGTGGATCTCCTCAGCGATTTTTCGGGTGCTGATGATTCCTTTTGGAAATGGGAGTAACAATTAAATCTCTTGCGTCGTACATATGCCCTTAATGACAACGACTCAAGAATCCTCGCCGGAACGAAACTTAAAGGCAAGGCCCTAAATTGGTTCCATTCAAAGCCCGAACATGTACAAATATCGATCGAAGACCTTCTTACGGCTATGCGTCAAATGTTCCACCATCGACCTAATAAACTGGCTTTGTGGAAATTATTCGAAAGTAGACGGTGGTGCATGGACGAAACGTTCAGCGACTATTGTTACGAAAAAGTGACGATGGCAAATCGGGTTCCCATCGCGGAAGAGGAAATCGTTGACTACGTCATCGAAGGAGTTCCCGACTTTAACTTGCAAAACCAAGCGCGTTTCAGGAGCTTTTGCTCAACGGCACAAATGATCGAGAGCTTCAAAAATGTCACGCTTCGTTCCGATTTCAAAAGCCGAACCAAGCAGGACCTTCGTAGTAAACCTGAAGGAAGCGGTTTGAAAGCACCCGATAAGTCTGAACAGTCGAAGAAATGTTACAATTGCCAAGAGGAGGGCCACATCAAACCGAATTGTCCTAAGCTATCCTGCCATAAATGCAAGGAAGTAGGACACTACGCAAAGGATTGCACAAAGATCATCAACAACAGAAGAGAGATCAACCACGTGGGAGAACAAGCTGTTGAGGAAGACAACTTCTTGCGTATGGCGACGTATACTATACGATGCGAGGGTGACGTAGACGAAACATGTCTTGAAACTCTACTAGATACCGGTAGCGCCGTTAGCTTTATTAAACTAAAACATGTACCTGGTAATTTTATAGAAATCGACGACAACTCTCGCAGAAAATTTCATGGTATTAACAATAGCCACTTGATAATTCTCGGAGCGGTCCGAACGGATATCTCCTTCGACGAAAGAAAACAAAAAGATTTACGTTTGCTCGTAGTACCGGATTCGACTATGAATACTCCTGTCGTTCTCGGTAAAGATGTCCTAACGTCTTTTAAAGTAAAACACGCCTTGCTCTCGGAATGCAATGTCGACGAAGTTGCTGAAATAATGAATATTGATGTAAGCGAAACTGATAACGACGTGGTAATTTCTTTGAGAATAAACTTCGCTCTTCCAGTAGCTACCGAATCGAAGGTAAAGGAAATGTTTCGAGAATATTTACAAGCAAAGCGACCTGAGATTCCGAAAATCAAAGCCGAGATAAGTCTATTGTTGCGAGAACATCAACCGTTCCACATTTCGCCTCGTAGATTATCGTACTCGGAGAAATCAGAGGTGCGAAAAATACTTGACGACCTATTAAATACAGGAGTTATCTGACCGAGTCGATCCGAGTACGCGTCACCGATCGTACTTGTAAAGAAAAAGAATGGCGAAATGAGGATGTGTGTCGACTACCGTACACTAAACAAAGTCGCCCTTCGAGATAATTACCCATTACCACTCATCGAGGATCAACTCGATGTTTTGAGTGGAAAACACTATTTTAGTCTGCTTGATTTAAAAGATGGCTTTTACCATGTAAATGTTGCTGAAGACTCGGTGAAGTACATGGCATTCGTCATGCCCCTCGGCCAGTTTGAGTACACAAAAATGCCCTTTGGTTTGAAAACCGCCCCATCAGCATTCCAACCTTGGATTAACATTGTTTTATCAAAGTATTTGGCGGATGGCGATGTTGTAGCCTATATGAACGATTTTATGATCGCGACTGATACTCTAGAACGCCACCTAGAGATTATGAAATCCGTACTCGAAACACTCGTGAAGAACCGACTCGAACTACGTCTCGATAAATGTAGTATTTTGTTCGACGAAGCCGAGTATCTAGGGTATCGAATCGCCGCTGACGGTATTCGACCTACCGAACGAGGCGTGGAAGCAATCTCGAACTATCCTATTCCCAGTGACATTCGAGGAATACAGAGATTTCTAGGAATGTGTGCGTATTTCAGAAAGTTTGTCGAAAATTTCTCAACGATAGCAAAACGATTGTATGATTTGTTAAAAAAGGATAAAGCTTTTCAATTCGGTACCGCCGAACAGGATGCGTTCAAAACATTGAAATCGAGATTAATCCAGGCCCCGGTCTTAGCGATTTATAGTCCTAATGACGAGACGGAACTACATTGCGACGCCAGTTCACTTGGATTCGGTGCGCCTCTGATGCAGAGAAAATCAGACAATAAATTCCATCCGTTGTTTTTCTTTTCAAAACGCACGACTGAACTTGAGAGCAAATATCATAGTTTTGAGCTCGAGACACTCTCAATAATTTACGCACTTAGAAGGTTCAGAATATACTTACAGGGGATCAAATTCAAAATCATCACCGATTGTAACACACTCAAAATGACACTAGACAAAAAAGAGATCAACCCCAGAATCGCAAGGCGGGCTCTGGAGCTGCAAAGCTATGATTATGAAGTCGAACATCGACCTGGCGAACGCATGCAGCACGTTGATGCATTGAGTCGTGCGATAAACGTCCTCGTTGTCGAAGACAACCCTTTTGAAGTGAATCTCTCTCTCTGCCAAAACCGCGATCTAAAGATTCGAGAAGTTAGAGCCAAACTCGAAAAAGAAGAGCATAGTATGTTCGAAATGCGTAATGGACTCCTTTATCGTGAGTCTGGGAATAATTTGCTCTTTTATGTGCCGGAAGGTATGATTAATCATGTACTGCGAAAACATCACGATGAGATGGGACATCTTGCCGTGGAAAAACGTGTGATGCTCCTAGAGAATATTATTGGTTCCCAAACATGCGGGATAGAGTAAAGGCGTACGTGCAAGACTGTTTGAAATGTATTGCATTTAATCCGACTACAGGAAAATCAGAGGGTGTCCTTCATAGTATACCGAAAGGTGGAGTACCATCTCAGATGTTACACATTGATCATTACGATCCAGGGGACAAAAACACCAAGCAAAAAGACACATTTTCATCGTGATCGATGCGTTTACGAAGTTTACCAAGCTATACGCGACAAAAACCCTTGCAACAAAAGAAGTTATTAGCAGTCTGGATCAATACTTCTCTTATTATAGCCAGCCGAGAATCATTATTTCTGATCGCGGTAGCAGCTTTACGTCCGAAAAGTTCGCATCCTTTCTGGATGAAAATAATATTACTCATATAAAGATCGCCACGGGTTCGCCAAGGGCTAACGGTCAGGTGGAGTGGGTGAATCGAGTTTTAGGACCAATGTTGGCAAAAACAATCGATGGCACGTCCGGTCGTTATTGGTATCGTGTGTTGGTAGAAATTGAATATGCACTGAATAATTCTGTCAGTAAAACAACCGGTCAGACACGGAGCAAGGTCTTGTTCGGCGTAAGTCAAAGAGGCAAAACCGCTGACACAGTACAGGACTTCCTCGAGGATAACAGCGATAACAACACACGCGATCTCGAAGCCATTAGAGCATCTGCGTCAGAAAGAATCGAAAAAACCCAGGAATACAATAAGAAATATTTTTATAGCAAAAGAAAAGAAGCAACTGTCTATAAAGCCGACGATTATGTAATGTTGAGAAATTTCGAGAATACGCCAGGAGTTGCGAGAAAATTAATACCCCGTTTTAAAGGCCCTTACCGAGTTATGAAAGTCCTGCGCAATGATCGCTACGTTATAGCCGATCTAGAAGATTTCCAACTGACACAGCGGCCCTACTGTGGTGTATGGGAAGCAGCAAATCTCAGACCTTGGCGGCCCAACGAGATTTCTCAACAGACCGACGAAAAAAAAAGGGGACAAACTGTAAATAGCGAATTGCACGTACATAATCCGGGACGGATTATTCTCAGGACGGCCGAACTGTGAGCCAAGTAAATACAAGTATACCCTGCGAGCGGACTACTTGCCGATGCGTAGTTAATAGAGTATAAGAAGAGCGGCGTATTAATATCGACAGAGGACAATAGCACTCTAGAATCGCCAGTTCGTCCCGAGGCTCGAAAGGAGTACAATCGAATTAAAATCAAAACCAATATATTTCGTTAATGTTCAAGAATAAAATAAACCAGTCAACCACATTTTATCTGACATTTTCAACGTTTATTTTTATCCTTCTAACTTTGTTTATTCCTTTAACTCACCCCCTTACAAGAGCAAGGAACTGACAAGGAACATCACTTAGGTGTCCCCCTCCGATTTTGTTGAAACTTTGGTATGTGATAGAGTATCGAAAACTAAGCGATACGTATTTTTTTATCGGCGGAAAAACGGTTTTAGGGGGGTGAAACACACCCTCAAAAATTGAGGTCTTTTCATTTTTCGGCGATAACTTTTTAACGGTACGAGATATGAAAAAAATCCAAATTGCGATAACCCTTATTTTTTTACGTACTATACATTGGAGATGAGAGCCATACAAATAACAATAAATTTCATGTTGTTTATTGCAAAATTCGAATTTTTTCATACGTATCTCCAAGAATTTTTAATCGATTGAGATGTAAATTTGCATACACGTGGAGGATGGAAAACAAACGAATACGTATTTTTTGTTTTTCCGATATCTCGCAATTAAGGGGCTGTAACTACCCTTCGATTTTTGAGGCAAGAGCATCGTATACTCAGCTAGCATTATGGAATTCCGGGGTAAATTCACGTCATTATTGACGTTTGTGTGCATGTTTGTAAATCCTCCCCCCCCCCCCCCCCCACAAAAAAATTAAGAGCGAACCACCCTTGTGTTTATCTTTCCCCCACCCTCTATGAGAACGAGGTAGATCTAATTGAAGGAAACCATGGTCCATTTTGATGGTAACACAAAAATGTTGTTGGGTTGTTTTTGCATTTTTTCCAAATAGCAACCTTAAGGGGGTAAACTACCCTCCACCCGAACTTTCTTACCGGGGTCGTCTTTTCCCATTTAACACGTCTTGGCCGATTCAAAATATTGCTAACAACTCCGAATCGACGTTTCCTCATGTTGCGAACTCAATATGAGACCCTGATCGAGAGAGTGTAATCGAACCTCTCTCTATTTTCCTTTTCATTGGCGATTTACAAAGTTGCCACGCTATGCTGATGAATATAGTTTTGGATACCTGTGGATATTTCGCATTAGTCTCTAATGGATTAATCTGTATTAATCTCTAATGGGTATTTTGCATTAATTTCAATAGGGGCCGGGGAAGGGAGACGTCGAGATCTGCCTCTTACTCCTCATTTTTCTAATGTTTATCAGAAATATGTTTTCTATACTCGCACGGATAAATACTTTTTCTACTTACTTTCTTTAATGAGATAATTTTTTTCATTTAAAGAAAAGAATGCACACATAGAGATGCATTCCCGGTGTTTATATTAGACGTTTGCGCCATTCTTGTGGAATTTGCGCGACTCCGATCGCTCAGCCATAACGTGATATGACTTGATATCTATGCGCCGGCCTAGTTTTATAGTTCATTGAATGCGTTTTCGCAATTGATATCGTAAGGCGGGGAATTATTTTTTCTATTTCGATACTTCTTATAAAAGGCGGTAACCTATCGTAGTTACAACCCCTTAATTGCGAGATATCGGAAAAACAAAAAAGATGTATGCGTTAGTTTCCCATCCTCCACGTGTATGCAAATTTACATCTCAATCGATTAAAAATTCTTGGAGATACGTATGAAAAAATTCGAATTTTGCAATAAACAACATGAAATTTATTGTTATTTGTATGGCTCTCATCTCCAATGTATAGTACGTAAAAAAATAAGGGCTATTGCAATTTGAATTTTTTTAATATCTCGTGCCGTTAAAAAGTTATCGCCGAAAAATGAAAAAAAACCCAATTTTTGAGGGTGTGTTTCACCCCCTAAAACCGTTTTTCCGCCGATAAAAAAATACATATCGCTTAGTTTTCAATACTCTACCACATACAAAAGTTTCAACAAAATCGGAGGGGGACAGCTAAGTGATGTTCCTTGTGAGAGACGAAAGAGGAAGGGCAAGATGGAGGCCAAAAGACACGGGGAGGAACAGGAGAGAGGAGGAGGAAACAGAGGAAAGACAGGCAGAAGAGAAGAGAGGACAAAGAAACGAGGAGAGGGGGGAAGGAGGAAGGAAGAAAGGATAACGACCGAGAAAGGAGGAAGGAAAAAATAGGACGAAGGAAAAGGCCAAGAGAGGGAGAAGGGGAGGAAAGAAGAAAAAAAGAAGACAAAAGCGAAAAAGGACGGAAAGGAGGGCGAGCCAAACAACAAATGAAGATAAAGAATTCTGGAAGGCGATAGAAGAATGGGATGTAGTGACGTTAATAGAGACGTGGGTGGAAGAAAGCAATGGAGGGGGGGGGGGGGTGATGATAATGGGCGTAAGAGAAGGGATAGGAATAAAAGAAAAGGAGAGAGCGAACAAGGAAGAAAGCATAATAAGGAATAGAAGTAGGAAAATAAATATGGGAAGTGGTATGGATATATGTAAACGGAGACATGGACAACAAATTAGAAGAGGTCAGAGGGTGGACGGAGAAACAAAATAAGGAGGAAAGGATGATAATAGGAGGGGACTTTAACGCAACGACGGATACGAAAGGAGGAAGAGTAAAGGGAGCGAAGGAAGAGGAGAAGGAAGGAAGGGAATCAAAGGATAAAAAAGTAAACGGGGAAGGGAAAAACTGATAAGCATGCTAGAAGAATTAGGACGGGAAATAATGAATGGGAATATAGAAGGAGGTGAACAAGGGGAGTTCACGTTCACCGGAGGGGTAGGGGAGACAGTAATAGACTACGTACTAGGCGACGAAAAAACGGAAGGAGTGAAGAAGGTGATAGTAGGAGATAGAATCGACTCGGACCACCACCCGATAATAGTGACGATGAGGACAGGAAAGGTAAAGAGAAAAACAGAGAAAAAAAGACAAAGAAAGATAGGGAGCGGTCAATGGACAGAAAGGATGCAAGAGGAATACAGCATGGGGATAGGACAAGGAACCAAGGAGGGAGACGAACAGACGATACAAGAGATAGAGGAAATGATTAAAGGAGCAATGAGGAGAAGAGAGGAAAACAGAGGGAGGGAAGAAAGAAGAAAAAGGGGAGGGTGGTGGAAGAACGAGGAAGGGAGCAAGACAAAAGAAGAGGTAAGAAGGGAACTAAGGAGATGGAGAAGAGAGAAGAGAACAAGAGAGACGTACAGAAAGAAAAACAGAGAATATGAGGAATGGTGTGAAAAGAAAAAAGAGGAAGAACGAGAGAGGATGATACGAGAGATAGCGGAAGCAAGGACGGAACAAGGTATGCGAGATCGTAAATAGGGGGAGAAAAAGCAGAAAGAGGGTGAACGACAACATACGAAAGGAAGAATGGAAGGAGCATTTCATGAGGTTGTTAGGAGGAGCAGAAGTAGGAGGGAGGAGCGGGCAAAAATGGCGAGAAAGGAAGACAACGAAGAGGAAATAAGTAAGGGAGAAGTGAGGAAAACAATTAAGGAAACGATAGAAGAGAAAGCGATGGGGAACGACGAAATACCAAATGAAGCGTGGAAATATGGAAGAGAAAAGGCAATGGAAATGGCGTGGAAGGTATGTAGGAGGGTGTGGAGAGGGGAAGGATGGCCAGAGGGATGGAAGGAGGGTCTACTTGTGCCAATAGTAAAGAAAGGAGAAGGGCGGAAGGCAGACGAGTACCGGGCAGTGACACTAATGCCACCGGTATATTAAATATATACGTCAATATTGAAGAGGAGATTAGTAGAGGAAATAGAAAGGAAAGACATAGTAGCCGGTCCGAAATAATAGTGTCCATAGAATCGAAAAGAGATAATAGCGAATATTGCCGAAGTCGAATTATGTGTATGAAGAAACTTGTTAAAAGCGCGTGTCGAAGACAATTCTCTGTAGAAGCCGAACTCGAAGTGATGAAGCCGGAAATCGATCTTGCTGATCGATTGACAGGTAGGGGGAGATCTGGGTACGCGCGAGTACGTCCGAGTCCAAGCGAGAGTCAAAAGCCGATACCTGTTGACCTCTCGCATGGATTCCCGACACTGCGCACGTTTCCGAACAGAAGGCGTTGTAACCCTTAGGGGAGGCAATAAAGCACATTCGTTTTCTTCGTTGAACGATTCGTCCGACGATTCTGTCTGCTCCGACAAATTGTCCTCATCTTCGGAATCAGTTCCTCCAAGGGCGACCTGCTCTTTAACTTCTTCGAGAAGTTGTTCTCAAATATTCCTCTGTCGAAGATTATACGCCATGTCTATTGGATATAAAAATTAATGAGAAATTTGAAGAAAAAAAAATATAAATATTATAAACATTGATTTTTTACTTACTGTGATAAATTGACACAAAATATGTAGAAAAATGATTCGCTCCAAAAAAATTTTTTTTAACGCGGTAGTCGCATGAGGTGTGGCGCACCCCAAATTTTTACACGGTCCACTTTAATCGGCTGTCCAAACAAAACTAACGGACCTTTCGAAATAGGACCGACACGGCGTCCTTCTCGAAGGTTCAAAAAGCTTGTAGATGGCAATACTGGGCCCATTTTCGAAAAATTTCGGACCGGAATCCGAGGTTGAAAATGGGCTGGGGTGTATTTTACCCAGTGTGACTATAGGGGGTTAAATAAGACAAGTACCGGTCTCAATATATATATATATATATATACACCCCAGCCCATTATATATACATATATATATGTCGAAGAATGTTTTGCGTTCCTTTTGTTAAAAGAAAAAAAAAAAAGAAAACGGCAGGCTTCACGCCTGGATGGAATCCGAGCGAGGCACCAAGGATCGAGGGCAAACGTGGAGGCCTTGGAGTTGCCAAGGGTTTTGTTGATAACGGACAGAAGTAGTTAGTTTTGAGAGAACCTGGGTGGAGTTCGCTCGCACGGGGATCATCCCGTTTTCCTGTTCCCTTTTTCTCCGTTCGCATTTTCTTACGTTGTCCATGGTTCATTAATAAAGACATTAATAAAGGAAAATGGATAATCCTCCAAAGGAGAGTAACGTTTCTCTTTCCAATTCGACATATATATATATATATATATATATTGTCACGCCGTTGGGAGGGGGGTATGGGGAGTTTGGGATTAATAAAAAAAAATAAGAAAAATATCACAATAGTCTTTATTCTTACGATTAATTTTACGGCGGACGATCTCCGGAATGTTATTTAATAACAACCAAATCTTTCTAATGTTTGGGCGCCAGTTAATTTTTAACAAAAAAAAATTAACAAAATTTAATAACATAAAACAAAATTAACAATCTATACTATACGACGTGTGCTCTGAAAGGGGAGGATGGCTAGCGTGTAGGGAAGGGGGAGGGGTCAAGCGGGAATAAGTCTCAGGGAGAGGTTCTCCGACGCAATGGCCTCTTATTAATTACCACTGGCTGATTTTAAATTTAATATCACGAGTTTATTGTACACGTTTTCCTTAAGTACTACGTTACCGATAACATGGTCAGTCGCAGGGAAGGGGCGGGCGGGGAGAAAGGCGTTGCTGTCCGTGAGGACTTCGGGTGATTGACGGACGGGGGGGGGGGGGGGGGGGGATGGTTGATCGCGTGACTCGCGCGATCGAAGGTTCTCGACTGTGATCTAGGTAATAGGTAGAGGGGGGGGGGGGGGGGGGGGAGGTCAGGCGGGAAGAAATGACCGTTACGCGCAATAGTACTACCTTATAAATTTTTACCGCCGTCCCACACGACACGCAAGAGAAAGAAAACTCACACTCGGAAAGATAACGAACTCGAAAAATATTGTAATACTCGCGGTCTTCTCAAAAATGAGTCGGGCAACAGTTCGAGGGAGATAACCGTGCAAACACTCACCGTTGCTGTTTTCCTTCGTCCTATGTCCGTGTTCTATGCCGGGTCGTATTCCTGTATTTCGTGTTCCTTTTCCTTTCCTTTTTATCGGGTACTCGTTGTCCTTTTTCGTGCCAATTCGTCGTTGCTATTTCACCGTTTTCGTTCTTTTCTCACTCTCTCCTTCTCTCTCTCTCACTCACTCTAATCTCGCTTCGCTTTACACTTTTTACTTTCGCCACTATTCGCTCTATATACTCTCTACTATCTCTGCTCTCTATGCCGGCTCGTCACCAGAGATGAGTAGGGAGATCAGCAACGCTCGACAAAAGTTGAAACCTGTAGAATTTGTTCTGCGACATCTGGGTAGCCAAAGCGCCAACTATTTCGTACCCTCGTTAAGTTGGCCGCAAGCTACCGTAGTCATATATATGGCGAAGGCATCATATATATATATAATTTGGCGGTCCGTATACGCAGGTCGGATGTTTCCGGGAATGAGACAGACGTGCAACGATGACATATGTCAATATTTCTAGGCTTGTACGCGTTGCTCGAATGTTCTGAGATCCGAGCGAGCGGAATATTTGAAGGTCCGCATGTACAACTTGTGTAAAGCCGCCGATGCCTTTTTTATTCTTTCAGTTATCAAATATGTATAGACGAATTAGACATTTTTTAAACAAAATTAAATAATGTGAAAGAAATATAATTTATCACCGTCGATCTAGCTCCATGAAGCTAGGTCTTCAATGTTTCTTGTTATAGCAGGCTATTATTTTGTGGGAATGAAAGAGACTTGGACTGGCAGCGCGAGAACGCCGCGACATGAATGATTTTTTATTTTTTAGCTTTTACAGGATCTCATGAATAAACAATCGGCCAATCTGGCTTCATTATATGTATATTTTCTTAACTATCGAGAAAAACTATAAAGCTGGTCGAGTTGTTAATTAAATGTAGTAAATATTTTCCTTCTCCTTCAGTCTTTTGTTATTTTATTATATCACAGACATTTCATGTAAGTTGTGAATTCAATTGAGAATAAGAATAAACGAAACTCTTGTGAAGTGACAAAAAGTTTATTAAGAAGAGTTTATGTTTTTTTAAAAAGTATCTAGCTATGGAGCCGAATACAGTAGAAAGAATGATAGATCTTTGTGCGTATAGAGGCTGTAATAATTCGAGAGTGCGTACACAATCGAGATTGTATCGGTTTCCGTTACGTAACGATTATCGTTTTGAAATTTGGATAAAAAACACAGGTAAGCTATTTTTATTTACTGCAACGATGCGATATATATTTGCCGGATTATTGTGCGCTTTGGATAGACTAACTGCTACGCACACGATGAAGGTATTTGACAAATTGCAAATGGACGGGGTTAACGCGCTGTTAATATCACGCGCTTATTGTCGTCAAAAAAAAATAAACACAGCGTCATTTATGATAAAGAATATCTAGAAAGAAAAGAAAATTGCAACACATAATTTGTTTTAACATTTTTTATTATCAATATTTTAATTTAATTTATTTTGTTTCATATTTATTAATTTCTTTTTTTGTTTTCTAAAATTCTATCCATCATTACATTAATTATCGTTGCGATGACGGGATCATCCTTCCTCCTTTCTCCGTTGTCTGCCGATCCCGTTCCTCGCCATTTAAAGTCTCCTTTATCTTTTTTATTTTTTTTTAATCCAGCGCCTTGTTTACGGCGGCGGTTCCACCGCCAATTTGGTTTGTCTTCTGAAACAAAAAATAAATTAATCGTTACATTTATTATAATCGTAATTAATATCGAAGACAATAAAAAACTGTACTTACTTCTTGATTCTTCATGTGAGGTGGACGGCGAATTCGCGATAGTACATGGTTCCATTTTATCTCCCATGTTCATGGGCTGCGATCTAAAATGTAAAATCACAAATATGTTTTTAGCAAATATTGTTATATAATTAAATAAATCAATATTAATATAATATGAAATTGATCAACAAAAATGATTTTATACTTACGTTTCTTCTACCTCATCCATCGTCACTTCGAGATTCTCAATTTCGTCTTGAAGGGACATGTTTGGTGATTGAATGAATATTTATCGACTTATTATTTTGTTTTCGTAGTAACCGATTGTCATTTGCGTACTAGCGAGCGGTAGTTCAATGGCTAGCGCTAATATCTACACCACCCTCGATCGAAAAAATTGATATTCGTTCCATTATGCTTTTTTTGATATATACTCGTAGTTATGATTTAATAGCTAAATATCTTAATTGGATTCTTTAATGGATTTGGAGGTGCAAAAAACATTCTTTCGATAATTTTTTAAAATATAATAAACGTATTATTTCATTAAACCTTGATGTATATATAAAGAAAAATACTTGAACAATAATTTGCATTTATAAAATGAAGCTTTTTTTCATATAAGCTTGTTTCATGCATTTTTTAATTAACTTAAGAGAGCGAAATATTTTACAAAATGTTTGCATATGGTTACCAATAAAGGTGCCTGAAAGTGGCGGAACCAAATTTTGTTTAAAAAATTATTATAATTTTTTTTAGCTTATTTAAAGATATGTTATTACGATATACGAGTATATTTCATTAGATTCGAGTAAGTGTAGAAATAAAATAGTTACAATGTGAATGACGTTTTTCTCGAAACCGCCTTTTTTTAATTGATGGAGACGACAACTCGAGCATAAACAGTTGGATATGTAAAATTTGTACGTGAAATTTGTTCAAATTGTAATAGCTACCATTGAACGTACCCGTTTTTGTTTGAAAATGAATATTTCTTCAGGCATCTTGAATGACTATATTTTATGTGAAAGTAATTATTTTTTTTTCGAAACCGCCATGTTTCGAAAAATAAAAAAAATAAAGAAAGGGTCCACTTAACAATACGCGACATTAATGCAGATTAACAGCAAAATTAATTTTTTTATTACACACGAATTAAACGAAAGATTTCAACGAAGAATGAAATTTTGGTTAGCCATTCATCTTGCCAGTTATTCTACTATAAAAAAAGTTTTTTTTTAAATAAAAATTCACTTATATTTATTTAATGTATGCAGAAGATCATAAATTGAGTTCAAAAAAGCATACTAAATAATTACCGTAACTTGTTCGAATCAAAAACGTAACTTTTTGATTACCCTCAATATTGTCATATTACCGCAGGGAATCAACACTTGTCGATTTTATCAGAAAGGACTCTGCGGAACAGAGGGCTGTGCGCCGATCATTTCAGCCCTACGGACTTTAAAAGTGATAGTACCGGCGATCTTTTGCGAAATGCGATCCCTCGACCTTTTGTGGCAGTACCGGATGGTTCAAAGATAGAATCGTGTACAGTCTCGAACGACGGGAACAGAAACGGTGAGCTTTGTCTTTCTGAAGAATGTGTTAAGGTTAGTGACATTGTTTCTATGGAATTGCCGTTAAATGTTGTTCAATCTGTATCGTCAATTCATAATGTCAATATCGGCGAATCGATGCCAGTTGTATCGACAAAAATACGTCACTCCCCGCATTCCACGGGAAGCATATCGTTGTTTTCGCGCGAATCTGTTACATCGACAACCACCACCTCGGTGGAAAAACAATATGGAAGCGAATCTAGATCGGATCCAGATCACTGCGTTCTATCAGTTCCTAATAATATACATAGCACTGATGGAATGGCGGAGCATGTTCGTAAATATAAGAAGAGAATGTTATGCTTTGCCGATTCAGACGACGACGATTGCACATGGATTAGAATAGAACCGCCAACAGTCATTAATCAGGCTGTCCTTGAACCGTCAAAAATTGAATTGCAATCTTCGGATATCGTTGAGGTCCATAAAGAAATTGCAAATTTGCGCAAACAGAACCGAATTTTAAAAAGGGAAAATGCATCACGCATTAATATAATAAGAACATTGCGTCAAAAGTTAAAGCGCATTACAACGAAGAATCCTCGTCTTACAAAAAGACAAAAAAAGCTGTCCGTCAACAATTTTCTAGATCAGCAGAAGGATTTGACACCGACAGCGAAAACGCTTATAAAGTTGCAATTACATCGCAGAAATGCTCCATACACCGAGGAGGAAAAAGATCTTTCAAAGCAGCTGTATTACTACTCGGCTTCGGCGTATACACGATTGAGAAGCGCAGGATGCATGTTTCCAGCGGAAAGTACTGTGCGTACTTGGATCGCTGAAGTCGATGTAAGACCCGGCTTTTGCAATTTTATATTTCAGAAGCTGAAAGAAAAAATGAATGATCTATCCCCAGAAAATCGAGTTTGTGCTCTGAAATGGGACGAAAGGGCAATCAAACAATTCGAAGAATATTCCGAAAAGTTTGATTGTATCGAAGGTCTTGTCGATCTTGGTGCACTCGGTCGAAAGGACGATCGGGCGCGTAACGCCTTATTGTTTTGCCTCGATAGCTTAAACGCAAGCCAACCATGGCGACAACAACTTGCATATTTCCTTCCGGGGAATGGTGTGACTGGCGAACAAATTCGTCTTTTAATTGATGAATGCCTGGCCAGATTGCATGATTGTGGGGCTGAAGTCGTCCTTTTGACGTGCGACCAGGGTCCCGTAAACCAAAAGCTTTTTAATTCTTGTTTGCGAGTATCTACTGAGAACCCTTGTTTTATTAGCGGAGGACAGAATTATATAGCTTCGTTTGATTTTCCACATTTGATCAAACGTCTTTTAAGTACGCTGCGATCACACAAGTTACTGTACTGTGATGGTCAGGTAATCGCAGCTTACGAAGACTTCGTCAATACATGGCGATATGATACGTGCAGTACGACCTCACGTTTACTCTCTCACATCACGGAGGCACATTTGTTTCCATCCTCATTTCAGGCAATGAATGTAAAGAGAGCATTTCAAATGTTGAGTCGCCGATTTGCAGCTGCGATTACGACCGCAGGAAACGATCCGCATGGACTCGTCAGTACAACGTGGCAAGCTACCGCATCATTTGCTCTGCGCATGAACGCAGTAATTGATGCGTGCAATGCCTATAAGCTTTTATGCCGAAACCCAAATAAAAGGCCACTTTCTTATAGGAATCCCAAAATTGAGGAAACGATTGAAACATTTATTGAATGGTCAACTCAATGGACTATTGCTGATCCGAAAAAAAACAGGTCCACCGGTGATGTTTCTAATTCAACGACCATGAAAAAAGTGCCTTGTTTACGAGGACTTCCACTAACAGCCCGGTCTATTCTTCTAACATATCGAACTATAATAAACAAGTACCCTGGATTCGAACTAGCAGCCGGACTTTGCAACCAAGATTCTGTTGAACACCTTTTTTCAAAATTTCGCCAACGAGGTGGACATAATCCAAATCCAACGGCAAGAATGGTCCGCTTGTCCTTGAGACACATTCTTTCCACTGGGTATATCGGTACGAGTAATAGAGGAAATGTTCAGTGCCTAGAAAGCATGGCCTTGATACAGCCAAATACAATCGTCGCTCGGGCTTTCGATTCGTCGGATAGCACCCATGTTGATTGCATTGAAAACGATATCGATGAGGAAGCACTCGAAGTCGAAAATGCCATGGAGGCTCTGAGCGCGGAACTTGTTAAAGCGCCTGAAAACATGAAACATACCGAGACGGCAAATATACCAAGCTATGAACTTTGCGCGATAAATTACTTTGCCGGATACATAGCTCATCGTTGCATACGCAAGTTTCCTTGCGATTTGTGCCGTTCAGAAATCACAAAGTCACCAATTGATGAAACTTCGTCGAATGAGTTCTACACAGAACTTCGTGAGTACGAACACACTGATGACGGTGCTCCTTCGGTGTTGTTTTTGAGCCGACCCACTAAAAAGTTCGAAAGTATCGTGAGAGTACAACTCGAATGTCTTCATAATATATTGAAAAGATACTGGGCTTCAGAAGGAATGTTGGCCAATCTTATAGACGAGATTATCGGCAATACCAATCATTTATATCCTGACTGGTTTGATGAGCGTCACGAATGCTTTCAGCATAGAGTAGAACTTCTACGCTTTATGGTTAAAGTAAAGGTGTTCTCTCAAACAAAAATAAATAATCGTCAAGCGCGGGCATCCAGTGCCGCTCGTACTAAATTACACAAGCCGAACCGAAAGTTAACAATAATTCAAGGCCTGTAAATTGATCTGGCGCTCTATGAGCTTCTCAATAAATAAATCTTCCTGTCCACGTAAGATAATGCATACTTGAAGTCGTTTTCGGCATTTGATTGAGGCTCGATGAGCTGCGAGCTTCTTAAGTTAATGTATACTTGAAGTCGTTTCCGGCATTTGACCGAGGCTCGATGAGCTGCGAGCTTCTTAAGTTAATGTATACTTGAAGTCGTTTCCGGCGGTTGACCGAGGCTCGATGAGCTGCGAGCTTCTTAAGTTAATGTATACTTGAAGTCGTTTCCGGCGGTTGACCGAGGCTCGATGAGCTGCGAGCTTCTTAAGTTAATGTATACTTGAAGTCGTTTCCGGCGGTTGACCGAGGCTCGATGAGCTGCGAGCTTCTTAAGTTAATGTATACTTGAAGTCGTTTCCGGCATTTGACCGAGGCTCGATGAGCTGCGAGCTTCAATGGGGGGTGATATTGATTGCCTTCGCGCGGTGCCCCCTGAACACGTGTTCACCAAACGCTTTAGTAATAATCATTCAAAAATGTTTAAAGTTGATTAGGCTATTCACAGCGAAATATCGAATACAATTACTCATGATTGGTGAACACGGCTAAACAATCAATAATTACGTGTTTCCATAAATATATTGAAATTGCATTTTCAGATTCATAAAAATTCACAAAATAATGTACCCATCTTCGTACTTTTTGACTGCAATTGAAATATGTAAAAATAATCAAGCCAGGTACATAATACGAAAAAAAGAGAAAAAGCCGTGGCGTTCTCGCGCTGCCAGTCCAAGTCTCTTTCATTCCCGCAAAATAATATCCTGCTATAACAAGAAACATTGAAGACCTAGCTTCATGGAGCTAGATCGACGGTGATAAATTATATTTCTTTCACATTATTTAATTTTGTTTAAAAAATGTCTAATTCGTCTATACATATTTGATAACTGAAAGAATAAAAAAGGCATCGGCGGCTTTACACAAGTTGTACATGCGGACCTTCAAATATTCCGCTCGCTCGGATCTCAGAACATTCGAGCAACGCGTACAAGCCTAGAAATATTGACATATGTCATCGTTGCACGTCTGTCTCATTCCCGGAAACATCCGACCTGCGTATACGGACCGCCAAATTATATATATATATATGATGCCTTCGCCATATATATGACTACGGTAGCTTGCGGCCAACTTAACGAGGGTACGAAATAGTTGGCGCTTTGGCCACCCAGATGTCGCAGAACAAATTCTACAGGTTTCAACTTTTGTCGAGCGTTGCTGATCTCCCTACTCATCTCTGTCGTCACAAAGTGACGGCCGCATGGCCGGCCGGAAGCTCGCGAAATTTTCTCGCTCGCTGATTGGCTACCGGCCGGCATCGATCATCGAGGCAGCAGCGACACGGATCGATGGGAGATGGGTCGACCGGGTAATTGATTCGGGACTGTCGCAAGCGGGATCTATTGGGGACAGGCAGGTAATTAGGTCGGTCGATAAGTATGGGAATTATTGCGGACGGGATTTTATAATTGTGGGTAATAGGGAGGGTACGGTAATCGCCGTACGCTGCTGCCACCTTCGTCACTCTGTCGCCGCGCGGCCGATGGATGGCCGGGGTGCGGGGACGGACGGGTGCCTAGTTTTTGACAGGTTGCGAGTATCCGAGTGTTGTGCTAGTGCTTCTGGGTGATTTTTGTTGAATAATTATTTGTTGGTGTGGTGAGCGGCGACTGCGATGGCTGGCGTGATGGAGAGGGTCGTCGGGTCGGTCCAGGTAAGTTTTTCTCCATTGATTCCTTAACAATTTCCTTGTTGTTAATTTCCGTCTTCTCTTTACAGGAGAGTACTGCCTCGTCACAATATATATATATATATATATATATATATTGTGTCACAATATATATATATATATATATATATATATATATATTGTCACAATATATATATATATATATATATATATATATATATATATATTGTGACGTGATTTTCCCGACGTAGGGAAAAGTCACGGTCCCAAGGCCGTTATCTGGTTTGCCCTCGCCGCGCAACCCAACGATCGTCACGTGCTACCGACTCTTTGATTTGTTTTTTTGTTGTATTGCCGTTATAGAAAAATTTTATTAAGGTGACAGTGTTGTCCGAGGAATGTTTGGGGAGGAAACGGCACGGCGTTCGATCCTGACGAGGAGAAGAGTGCTCGACGTAACGAGTTACCCGTCAGGAGAGAACGGCCGGCGAGTACGCACGAGGAATTGATGCAGGTCCGGCTGCAATACCGGCGCCCCGCTGTGAGGTGCATCGTGTATGAGGGGAAGCGGAGGATTTTTAGATTGCGGGCGAGAGCGGGAACCTCTCGCGCCGCCGACGTAAGTGCTCCCCTATGCACGATGACCATGGGTATACGATTCTCGGCGTACTCGCAAGATCTCGAGTAACGTCGATAATTACGATTTCGTTGAGGTAAGTATGGCGTCGAGCGAGAGGGCAGTAGCTCTCGATGATCGATTTCGCATTTCGACTGATCGAAATATGATTGGTCGAAAATCAGTTGTTACCGTGTCGCGCTCGAGACCAGAGGTGTCTCGCGAGGCATCGTAGAGAGAGCGAGGTGTCTCTGTCTTGCATACGCGCCGTGCGTATGCTGAGTTCTCTCTCTACGTACGCGCTCTAGTCGTGTCTCGCTCTCGCTTACGTGTAGTGTGTAAGTCGCGCTCTCTCCCTCTAGACACTCGCTCTAGAGTCGTGGTTCGTCTCTCGCCGAGGTGAGAGGTGTAAGTTCGCGTACGCGCTATAGGGAGTTCCGTGTCGACCCGGCTTCCTATAGATGAAGTAAATTCGCGTTTCTCGTTCGCTCTCGAAAAATAATTAGTTCTCGTAATATAAAAATTAACCTGTCGATTCCGATGGTGAAAAGTTAAGCTCTCGTGATGGTTATTTTGATTGGTTTTGCTGACGATTTCGGGCTCAGAAGTTTTCGGGAGTGAGTTCGCCGAATTCTTGTTCTCGTTTTCCGATCGAGACTTAGTCTCTCGGAAAATTTATCGATGGTTTGGTGCCATCTCGGAGTGACGTACCCCGACCCTCTCTACCATAATCGACAGCCTGAGCGGCCGAGCGTTTCCGGTTTGTCGATCTCGCTGGCGCATCCAGGTGGACCGGATTGTCACTCCGGCGAAACAAAAGTGACCCGATCCACGCAGGTAAGTCGTGTGCATGGAGGGGCCGGGTCGTTCCCTCCCGACCCCCAGGTTGTGCCGGTTGTCGATACCGGCGATAAAAAAATCGACTGGCGCCCTGCCGGCATTGCGGATGCGGCAGCGAGAGAGACGACCGAAGGTGACGATGGCGGAAGGTTCCGGAAAATCGTCACAAATGGCGCCCAACGTGGGGCCCCCGACCGAGATGGCCAGTCTCGAAAGAATAATTACGATTTTTCTAGCTACCGGTAAGCCCTGAGAAAGCGTTAATTTCTCGGGGGATAAAAGATTTTCGCCTCTCGCTCGAAGTGTCGGGTAGACACGGAGAGCGTTATGGAATATCGGATGTTCTCGATGTGCGAAAAACCTATTGTCCGATTTCGGCCGTTCTTAGAATCGCGCTCGAAATTTGGACAAACAAGTTTTTCTATCTTCCCCTTCCAGGGCTCCGCATCGCTCTCGTTACCCGAATTTGGAGAAATTAGACTCAGTCTAATTTGAACTCTTCTAGTGTAAAGTTCGCGAACGAGAAGATTCTCAATAGTAAATCGTGCTACCGATAACCATCCTTAGTTACATCTTGTGTGTCGAAGTGCAGTGATACCGGCTACCACCGAAAAGCAGATCTCGTCACGCAGGATAACCCGCTGCACCGAGTGAGTACCTGCACATTACCGTGTGAGATTCACTCACGATTTTTCTTAGAATTTAAGTGAATTTCTGCTCTCGGCCTTTGAGAAATTTTATTGCGCCTCCCGATCGCCCGTCGAGTTACCGCCCTTCGGACCGCTCCCGGCAAGCGGGGGAGGGGGCATCTGCGAACCTACCCCACGCTATCGACGTTAAAGAAGTTAAAAATTTTTTTTGTTGCGAATTCCAAAAAAAAAAAAAAAAAAAAAAAAAAAAATTATTAATTAAACAGTATTTATTTATCATTACTTATTATTACTTCGATATTTCTTGGGATTTGGTTTTCTAAAATTTAACGCTTTTGCTTAAGAATTTGATTCTCAAAAAAAAAAAAAAAAAAAAAAAACGCTTGAGACTGGATATGGAATTATTTTTGGGACTCAGTTAATTTTCGTTGTTCTCAATTTCATATCTACCCTTGTTAGTCAAAATTTCTTTTACTGTATGAAACTTTATTATTCTTTTCTCCCTGGTGATATTCTTTTGTGCTGTCTTGGATAATTTGTCGTTGGAATTTTTTTTTCATGATTACGCTGCGTATCGCGCGAACAAAATTTCTTTGAAAAAAAAAAAAAAAAAAAAAAAAAAAAAACGTATTAGGCGATACTGTGATTTCTAGAAATGCGAACTGATAGTTGAAATTTAATACCGGGATACTCGATGGTGGATAAAAATTTTTGTTTGGGGACAGGAGATTGCGATCATTTTTTTCGCATTCGATAGTCGAACCAGCGAATTTTTTTTCATTTTCAAGTTATAATTTGTCATTTATAGGTTTTATTATAAGTTTTTCATTGATATATCGTTTCGTCTAGGAGTTATAAAAACTTGAAAAAAAAAAAAAAAAAAAAAAAAAAAATTTTTTTTTTAATTTTAATGTACCTTATTTTTCTTGAGTCAGGACTTCACATTTAATAGTTGATATAAAGATTTTGCTATTGAAATTGAAGACGATATTTAATTTGCACTCTTGATCCCGAACGCTCTGAAAAAAAAAAAAAAAAAAAAAAAAAAAACTAGAACGGGTATCGAAAGTATTCCCGATCGTGGTTACCGTAGACGCTATCGAAATGGCACAGGCCGAAGATGCGACGGGTCGCCGATCCCCCCTTACCGAGTACCCGGACGTCTCCGACGCGTCAGCCAAGGGTGCCAAGCCCAAACCTCCCGACTCCCTCCGCCAAGAGGGAGGACGATATCGGCGTCGGGCCCTGGGGCCTACCCCGGGCCCCTTTGACAATTTCGACCTGCCGCGGTTGCATACGCAAGCGGTAGGAGACGCTCCCGAGGCAAACCCGCGGTCTCGCAGCCCGCCTTTAGGCCGGCCGAGCCACGCGGGTGCGTCTACCAGACGCCGGCTCAGCATCCGACGGGAGGATCTCTCCACGTCCGGAAGCGAACGGATCCCGCAGAGACACCGGCGGACGTTGTCTCCCCATCGCGCCCTCCAGGAGGTGAGGCGATGGGACCTCTCGTTCTCGGGGCGACGGAATGAGGATGTGGAGGACTTCCTCTCCGTCGTCGAGGAAGGTCGCTCCCTGATTCCTATCCGGGACGAGGACCTCCTGAAGACTCTGGCGTTCTGCCTGAGTGGTCTCGCGCGCACGTGGTATCGGCAAGCCCGAATCACGTTCGCGAACTGGGAAACGGCGAAAGCCGCGTTCCGAGAACGCTTCTCTGATCCCGACTATCAAATCGCCCTACGTGAAGAGATAGCTCGCCGGACACAAGGAAAGGCGGAATCCGCTCTCGATTTCCTCAGTTGCATGAGTGGGTTGTTCGCACGGCTGGACCCTCCGTGGACGGAGAGGGAATGCGTGCGGTACGCCCACCGCAACATGTTACCGTCGCATCGTCTTGTGATCCCCCTGGGTGAGCACATGACGATGCGCGAGTTACAGCGTGCGGCAGCTCGTCAGGAGCAAATCCTGAGGAGCGCCAACACCCGACGCCCACCTCCGCGGCCAGAGGCATCCCTCTGCCCGGGGTACGCGTATCGGGAGCCGCGTTTACCGCCCCGCTACCCGAGACGGCAAGAACTTCGAGCCCTCCAGGCCGAAGATGACGCCGATCCCGAGCCTGACCTCGACGAGGAAGTCGAGACGGTACTCCCGGAAATGTTGGAGGCGTTAATGCCTCCGAAGACACGAGGCGCCCAGAGACCGAACAATCGGTCGCGAGGGCCGCCAGCTCCCGTACCAGCTCGAAATCCAGCCCCGTTACCGGCTAAGGCAAGCGATCCGCCACGGCCCACCAAGGCAGTCGCCATCCCACTCCCGAAATCGGACCTTGCTCCACTCACGCGTTCCGCACCACAGTGCTGGAACTGTGATGGGCAAGACCATCGTTACCGAGACTGCCAGGCACCTCGCCGGTTGTTCTGTTATCGATGTGGTTTGTCCGGTGTCACGACTCCTCGGTGCACCTTCTGCAACCGGGGAAACGCGGACTGAGGCGCCCTCACCGGGTCATAACGCCTCGTCCGAGTAACGGACCCGGGCAAAATTCCTTCCCGAACCGCTCTCGCTTACCGAAGCCCTGCCAACATGCTACCGATCGTAAATTACCGCAGGAGCTAATCTCGAGCCAAGGATCAGACTCGGATCCGGCGTTGTTGGCTGATCAGCCACCGCTGGACGAGGTACTGATCAACGCAGCTACTCGCGCTGGCCTTATCGCCTTCCGGGTTGAGGTGATGATACACACCACCCCGGTCAAAGCTCTCGTTGACTCTGGGGCGACACGAACGTTCGCCGGGCACGCTCTTATAGGGCGGCTCGGGAAGCTCGGAGTCGCCACCAAGGAGGTCGCACCACGATCGGTCCTGGTGGCTAACAGCCAGGTCGAAACCGTGCGCACGGCCTCCGAGATACCGGCAATTTTAAACGGACGATCTACGCCTGCTCTCGCCTACCACCTGGAGTCTCTCTCTGAGGATCTGATTCTCGGACTGGACTTCCTACGCTCCGTGAGAATGGTGGTTGATTTCTTCGGGGAGTCGTGGTATTTCCGCGATGAACCAGAAACCCACTACTCGTTTGTTCCCGAGGAGAGCGCACCCCGCTTGGCAATGTGCCACGGGCTACGAACTCCAACTTCCGACGAGGCTACTCGCTTGAGCGAGTTCCTCGATGTTCACGTACCCTTAGTCGACGCTGAATCGGCGGTGACCTCCCTCGTCTCACACGAGATAGAGATAGGAGACAGTCCGCCGATCAAGCAGCGACCGTATCCCGTAACGCCGATTATTCGCGACATCATGTGGACCGAGGTCGACAAGATGCTCGCGACGGACGTTATCGAGCCGTCTAAGAGCGACTGGGCGAGCCCAGTCGTTATGGTCAAGAAACCAAACGGCAAATACCGGTTCTGCATAGATTACCGCAAAGTTAACGCCGTCACGAAGAAGGATGCTTACCCCATCCCGAACATGACGGGCATACTCGATGAGTTGAGACAGGCTAACTACATCTCAACTCTCGATTTGAGCCAAGCCTATTGGCAGGTCCCGATGGCACCCGCCTCACGGGAAGTCACGGCTTTCGTAGTGCCAGGACGGGGCCTCTTCCAATTTAAGAGGATGCCCTACGGCCTCACAAACGCTCCCGCAACATTCCAACGAATGTTGGACCGCCTTATCGGCGCGGAGATGTACCCTCACGTCTTCGTGTATTTCGATGATATCATTATCATCTCTCGAACCTTTAAAGAACACCTGACGTGGCTTCGGAAGGTGCTCGAGAAGATCTCTAAGGCTGGCTTGGCGATCAACCGAGAGAAAAGCGAATTCTGCCGCTCGCAAGTCCGCTACCTCGGATTCCTCGTCAACAGCCAAGGTCTCGAAGTCGACCCAGAAAAGACAGCTCCCGTACTAAATTTTCCAGCGCCGAAGAATATTCGGCAGTTACGTCGCTTCTTGGGCATGGCGTCGTGGTATCGCCGGTTCATTCCCGAGTTTGCAACCGTCGCTGAACCACTGACCCGGCTCACGAAGAAAAGTACCGCTTGGAGTTGGGAGGCGGCCCAGCAAGAAGCCCTCGATGTGCTGAAGCTGCGGTTGACGAGTGCACCGACGCTCGCCTGCCCCGACTTCTCGTTACCGTTTACCCTCCAGACCGACGCTAGTGGAGTTGGCCTCGGAGCGGTGTTAACGCAAGTTATCGATGGTCACGAGAGGGTTATCGCTTACGCGAGCCGCGCCCTGTCAGAGCCCGAGAAGAAATACTCGGTGACTGAGCAGGAGTGCCTCGCCGTGCTATGGTCTATTCGAAAGTTCCGCTGTTACCTGGAAGGGTACGCGTTTACGGTGGTTACCGATCACAGTAGCCTCCGGTGGCTCCATAACCTGAAGAATCCCACCGGCCGACTCGCGCGGTGGGCTCTCGAGTTAATGGAGTACGACTTCGTGATCGTTCACCGGAAAGGAGCGCTGCATCACGTTCCCGACGCGCTTTCGCGAATCCCGGAGGGACACGTAGAGGCAGTAACCTGCCTCCGTGAAACCCAAGATGTCTGGTACCGCCGCAAGATTCGCGACGTTACACACGCTCCCGACAGATTTCCCGACTGGAAGGTCGTCGAGGAGAAATTATATTTCCACCGACCCTCCGGCCTCGTGGAAGCAGAACTAGACGATCTCGATGCGTGGAAGCTGGTGCTTCCTCGCGAATCTCGCCCAATCGCCCTCCAGGAGTGCCACGCGCTCCCCCAAGCCGGCCACCTGGGGGTAGAAAAGACGTACCGACGCCTGGCGAATACGTACTACTGGCCGAACCTATTCAAGGACGTGGTCACGTATGTACGCCAATGCGATACCTGCCAGTGCTGTAAGGTGGAACAGCGAGCTCCCGCCGGCCTCATGGGCCACCGAGTTATCGAGGAACCATGGATGATGGTAGCCACCGACATCATGGGTCCAGTTACACCGAGCTCGTCCGGCCACGCCTACGTACTCGTGGCTCAGGACCTCTACACGAAGTGGATTGAGGTCCAGCCGCTGAGGAAGGCGAACGGCAAGACGATCGCCAAAGCTCTCGATGAACTTGTGGTTACCCGATGGGGCGCACCCCGGGTACTCCACACGGATAACGGCACGGAGTTCGTTAATCGCGATATCCGGCAATTTACCGAGCGCGTGGGGATGAGGCATAGCACCACCCCGCCATACCATCCTCAAGCCAACCCTACCGAACGGGTTAACCGCGTGGTCAAAACCATGATCCGCGCCTTCCTCGGTCACAACCACCGGGAATGGGACCAGCATCTCCACGAATTCCGGTTCGCCTATAACACGGCGTACCATAGCTCTCTCCAGGCGACGCCGGCCTTTGCGAACCTTGGTCGTGAACCGCCGGCTGCTCCCTCCCTTCGGCGAAGGACCGAAGGCGCTACCGAGATCACTCCACGGCCAGTGGAGGATTGGCTACAGAGGATGGCCCGCCTCGACACATTGAGGAAGGCCTTCACTCATGCTCTCGATGAAGCGTTTCGGCGGCAAGCCGGGCAGTACAACCGCCACCACCGAGATCTTAAATTCACGGTCGGTGAGCTGGTACTGCGCCGAGCACACCGGTTATCGTCCGCAGCGAAGCATGTCACGGCCGCCCTACTACCTCTATTCGAGGGACCGTACGTGATTGCGAAGCAGCTTTCCCGAGTAGTTTTCGAACTCTCCGATCTCGACGGGCGATCAGTAGGCAAGGCTTCGGTCAAGGACCTGAAGCCTTACGAAAACCCCGTACTACCGGACTAACCTTGTTCTCTGTTTCAGGAAAAATGGAACCTCAGCAAGCGACGACGAAGGACTAGGAGGTCGTCGTGCTCTCGGACGGCGATGGGGGCGGGTGGTTCGACGACATGCTTCGGGCCACCGCCGCCCTCTCGCCGCCACAGGTGAAGGGGGAGCTCCTCCAGGCGTGCGTGGCCACCCTGGCTGAGGCCGACCCCGGAGACTCGGAGTCAATGGAGGAGTTGGTCCGAGTGGTCCGGGAGTTGGCCCACGACACCCTGGACCCTGAGCCCTCCGAGCCGGCTCCCGCCCAGCTCGACCCGGAGCCTCGGACGTCGTCGACTCGTCGTCGGAGGCGCCGACGATCCCGAGCCGCGCGGAAGGCGGGGAATCCCGCCGCGGCGGCCCCGACCGCGGCCACGCCACCGCTGACGGCCCCGATACCGAGGACGCCAGCGTCATCGCAGGCGTCGCTACCGGGCACCCCGCCCCAAGCACCCCGCCGAACGCTGGAGCGGGCGTGTTACAATTGCCGCCAGCTGGGACACTGCTACTCGCAGTGCCCCAGCGGACCCCCCACCGAGGTCTTCTGCCGCCGGTGCGGCCGTCGGGGTAAAACCCTGCGGACGTGTCCGGCGTGCAGTGAGGGCTGGCGGAGGATGGGCCCGTATGTCCCGCTGGCGGGACGGAACGTACCGCGGGAGGAACTCCGGGCCCTGAGGGTCCCGCGGTCGGCCCGTCGATCGAGGACCACCGCTCCCGCGGAATAAGGTAACTATACCTCGCTCTCGTGGCATCGGGCCTAACGGCCCGCGATCCCGATAACGTTTCCACGTTAGAGTTCCCGTATCAAGTGGCCGAAAGGCCTAGCTCTCGTAACATCGGGCCTAACGGCCCGGGATCCCGCTAACGTCTCCACGTTAAAGCTCCCGTATGAAAACGGCCGAAAGGCCTAGCTCTCGTAATCTCGGGCCTGACGGCCCGTGATCCCGCCAACGTCTACGCGTTGTAGCTCCCGTACCAAGCGGCAGCAATGCCGAGCTCTCGTAAAGTCGGGCCCAACGGCCCGTGCTCCCGACGATTCTCCCAGGTCAAGCCCTGGTAGAGGTCGAATACCGGGAGTTGGGAGTAAAGATTTCCTTCCGCCTTTTGGGGCAAACTCTAGGTTCTCGAGGACACGGATGGATCCGCCAGCAGCGAACATCCGCAGATCGCGGTCGCCGATTTACCAGGATAAAAGGGGAGAAGTATGGTCGAGCATTGGTAAGTCCCACTCTCCCCCAAGGGTTCTCTATATTTATGTTGTGTCGTACGAGTGAAATTTTATTTCAGAAATTCGTATAGATCTCGCCCCTATAGGTCCCGTTTATTTCGGCTATCCGAAACCCACCCTAAGGGGTGGGGAGTTGTGACGTGATTTTCCCGACGTAGGGAAAAGTCACGGTCCCAAGGCCGTTATCTGGTTTGCCCTCGCCGCGCAACCCAACGATCGTCACGTGCTACCGACTCTTTGATTTGTTTTTTGTTGTATTGCCGTTATAGAAAAATTTTATTAAGGTGACAGTGTTGTCCGAGGAATGTTTGGGGAGGAAACGGCACGGCGTTCGATCCTGACGAGGAGAAGAGTGCTCGACGTAACGAGTTACCCGTCAGGAGAGAACGGCCGGCGAGTACGCACGAGGAATTGATGCAGGTCCGGCTGCAATACCGGCGCCCCGCTGTGAGGTGCATCGTGTATGAGGGGAAGCGGAGGATTTTTAGATTGCGGGCGAGAGCGGGAACCTCTCGCGCCGCCGACGTAAGTGCTCCCCTATGCACGATGACCATGGGGATACGATTCTCGGCGTACTCGCAAGATCTCGAGTAACGTCGATAATTACGATTTCGTTGAGGTAAGTATGGCGTCGAGCGAGAGGGCAGTAGCTCTCGATGATCGATTTCGCATTTCGACTGATCGAAATATGATTGGTCGAAAATCAGTTGTTACCGTGTCGCGCTCGAGACCAGAGGTGTCTCGCGAGGCATCGTAGAGAGAGCGAGGTGTCTCTGTCTTGCATACGCGCCGTGCGTATGCTGAGTTCTCTCTCTACGTACGCGCTCTAGTCGTGTCTCGCTCTCGCTTACGTGTAGTGTGTAAGTCGCGCTCTCTCCCTCTAGGCACTCGCTCTAGAGTCGTGGTTCGTCTCTCGCCGAGGTGAGAGGTGTAAGTTCGCGTACGCGCTATAGGGAGTTCCGTGTCGACCCGGCTTCCTATAGATGAAGTAAATTCGCGTTTCTCGTTCGCTCTCGAAAAATAATTAGTTCTCGTAATATACCTGTCGATTCCGATGGTGAAAAGTTAAGCTCTCGTGATGGTTATTTTGATTGGTTTTGCTGACGATTTCGGGCTCAGAAGTTTTCGGGAGTGAGTTCGCCGAATTCTTGTTCTCGTTTTCCGATCGAGACTTAGTCTCTCGGAAAATTTATCGATGGTTTGGTGCCATCTCGGAGTGACGTACCCCGACCCTCTCTACCATAATCGACAGCCTGAGCGGCCGAGCGTTTCCGGTTTGTCGATCTCGCTGGCGCATCCAGGTGGACCGGATTGTCACTCCGGCGAAACAAAAGTGACCCGATCCACGCAGGTAAGTCGTGTGCATGGAGGGGCCGGGTCGTTCCCTCCCGACCCCCAGGTTGTGCCGGTTGTCGATACCAGCGATAAAAAAATCGACTGGCGCCCTGCCGGCATTGCGGATGCGGCAGCGAGAGAGACGACCGAAGGTGACGATGGCGGAAGGTTCCGGAAAATCGTCACAATATATATTGTGACGAGGCAGTACTCTCCTCGCAATCGCGCTGTCGAAGAATATTCGAGACGAATATTAGAGAGAGAGTAAACTAGCAGAGTCGCGACGCCTCGCTCCCGTGGTGATGAGAAAGATAAACGAGCAACCACTGTCGGCGAGGATTCCGTCGGTTTCAGGGAGCCGTCCGCGAGACGTCGACGGTAACGGACGAACGAGAGAGAGCGACGCTGTGCGAGGAACGACGGAAAGAGAGATGGCTGTGCCGGCGATCCATGGACGATCGTCGCGAGAGCCCCCACCTTCGCCGATAGGGGAATAAGGGAGCGAGGAGAACGCGCGAGCCTGTGGCGAGCGCGAGAGAAATTAGAATAAGGAGTCAATTAGAAATTGGATACCGAAGGAAAGAGTTAGATTTAGAATGCGAGAGAGGAAAGAGAGTTAGGTGTGGACTGCGCGAGAGTACGAGTATTGCAGAGTGAGGATTTGGACTGTGAGACAGAAAGTGAGAGTGTGAGAGAGTGAAGAAAGTTGTACGGAGAGTCAAGGATAATAGAGAGTGTGCGTGTGAGAGAGACATAGCGAGGCTGAGCCATCGGCGGACAGGCGAGAGCGAGAGAGAGAGAGGAATCGAGCCGAGGATGCTGTGCGACGTCGGAGACGAACGGCATAGCAAAGTAAAGGTAGGCGCACACAGTGCAATTTCTTTATCTCGGCCGACCCCTCCGCGATCGTGCGTGAGGTGGCAGATGGTGTCCGTCGCGCACCCCCTCGCAACCCCGACTGGTCAGCTGTGCTTTCCGGCGTAACCGGAAAGCCACTGCGTCACCCTCGTACACGAGTCGAATCCTTAGAGTAAGACGAGCGAAATTTCTATTGTATGGATCGTTGATTTCGAATTAATAAATCTTTTGAAAATTGTTCACCCTATTTTGTCATAGTTGTAATAATTGTCAATGTTCACCCTTCGAATCCCCACCTTCCCTATTGCTAGCTGTGCGAAAGGACAGTACGCTGAGGACGATAAAACCCTTGGTGTTAAGGGGTAGATACAAACACCTGGCGCCTAACCGGTAGAATTAGAGCGAAGAAGAGGAAGTAGATTATTCTGGGCGTCATCAGTGATTTTGGACTGGTAGCTCGTTGCCGGTTTTAGACGAAATTTTAAGGGCAGCGAGCTCGTCACAATATATATATTGTGATGTTGCACAACCTCACCCCACCGGTAGGCTCCAAGGCAACTATTCCACGCACCTAATCTGCGAAGAAATGTAAGTAAAAATTCATCCCAGGATAACCCCCATCCCTCCCACTCCCCGAAAATACCCAATAATAGACCTCAGTGCAAGCACTTGCGTCGTAATCATCGTAACTATCATCTTCGTCATCGTCGTCATCGTCGCCCTCGTCATCATAGTCATCATCACCGCCCTCGTCATCATGGCCATCATCGTCATTGTCATCGTCATCGCCATCACCAAGGATATCCTGAGGACACCCCGACTAGTCTAAAATATCACCCGAGGAACTCCCACGACGTCCACAAACAAGAAAAGAACTCACCGGCACACTCGCACGTTCTCACATCCAAATGTACCCGCCAAATCTCATACGTATCGTCCCGTCACCCGTTTACGTGTCATCCATCGACATAGTAATTCGAGTTACGAGGAGATGGCAGCAGCGCGCGACGAGCATAATCAATTACCATTACGCGTAATCCCGATATCCATGAGAACGACCCTGTAATATCGACCGCCTGCCCTACTTACCTGTATCTCCGATAGATCTCCCTAGTAGGTCCCAAAATTATCGATTACCCATCTCCCCCATTACTGCTCGACCCGTGCCGCTGCTGACCAATTAAAAATTTAGACTGACCCGGCCAATCACAAGGCCGTGAAAAACTCTCGCACTTCCGACAGACCGCATGGTCCGCACTTGGAGTTTGACCACCGGCTAGTAAGGAGAGATTTTTGAGAGCGTAAAATTAGTGAGAAAGTTGGAGATAGTAAAGCGTAGCGAAGTGAAAGAGTAAATTGTTCAAGCGAGTGAGAGTGCGAGAGAGTAAGAGCGAAAAGGAATTATCGAAAGAGAGTAAGAGCGAAAAGGAATTAGTGAAAGAATAAACTATTGGAGTGGGAGTGTGATAGTAAGGTGCGAAGAAGAATTGTCACATAGGCGAGATCGTGCGAAGGAAGGAAACTAATAATATCGGAGTAAGGAGAGAAATAGGAGATTAGCCACGAGAGAGAAAGAGAGGAAGGATCGGCAGGGAATTCAGCGACGTGTAAGTGTTTGCACCGTTTCCTATCCGAAATTTTCTTCCGGCACGCATTGCATATTTCCCTTTTTTTTTGTTACCCGAATTATTTAGAGAATCCCCCCCCCCCCCCCCCCGTTCTTTTTTTTCTTTATCTCACTGCGTTTTGAGAAACACATTAGCAATAGCGTATTATTGAAAATTATAATATCGAGAAATAATAGCGTGGAACGGTTGTGCGCGCGTAGTGTAAGTGCGAGTCAGGTACGTCCCCTCTCCCTTGTTCCCCCGCTCCCTAGGTCGTCCGCTCCGGCCGTTACGCGTGACATTGACACTTGCGTATTTGTTGTGTAGCGTGTTGTGCCGCTGCCCTTCAGGCAGCGTGTGAAGTAAAATAGAGTCAGCCACAATTATTAGAGCATCCCGAATATTCTCCCTATCGTCATATATGCTGTTTCAAATTTAGCCGTCTCTGTATTAAATCCCGAGTATAAGAGACTGATGGTAATAATTAAGAGGCCGAATAGAGTCGGAGAACCCATACCCTGAGCTTCGTTTTTTTTGTTTCCGATACGATCGTCCCCGTGCCGCCCTAGTCAATAAGCAAACTGTATAATAAGAATGTTGAAAATATTGTTGTGTAAAAATTTTGTTTGTTTGTTAATTTGAAGAAAAATTAACTGGCGCCCAGAAGTATATTTTTTTTTGTTTACAGTATATTATTCCCGGAGATCGTCCGCCGACCGCAACGATTGAACAGTTTTTTTATTGCTGTTCTTGTGTTGTTTTTTTTTATAATAAATCTGGAGCCATTTTCTTGTTTATTGCGTTTCGTTGGTATCTTTTTTTCCCGTTTCAGGATCCCCTTCTCCCCCTTACCTCCCAGTTCCACCCACCCGTTGGCGTGACAATATATATATATATATATATATTGAAACGGGTCCACCTGAAACATAGAAACAAAGTATTACCACTAGGGGGCGACATTTCTCGTAAACGAGGACGAACAGTAATAAGTATAAATAGGGGTAAACACCCTCTTGAAAACAGACTCAGTTAGTCACTCACCTTGGTCTCTTACCTGTGTCGTCCGAGCGGGCCTTACCGGACTGTTGCCTTACGACGCTTGACGTTTCTACCCCGGTAGAAACAACGAGTCTCGTCTGGCTCTCGGAATGGTATAGATCTGAAAAGACAATCACACAGTCAGTTTCGCGTTATAATCCGTGACTCACCTGAGAGGCGGCAGGCATCGACGACGAAGTCAATCACCAGCGGTCCACGAATTCAGCGAAGGGTCAACTACCCCAGGCATCAGTTGCAAGTAGGAGAAGAAATCCATATCGGGACGCTCGATATAAGAAAAATCGAAACAACTCACCAGTCTACGACGAACTCCAATCCAGATAACACTGTCACATCACACTAAACGCTTCGCGAATAGAGAAAATTGCGATTTTTATTACAGAAGTAAAACGTAAACACATAACACGCGTGACAGGAGAGGCCGCACCCATATTGGCAAAACTCACGTATACAATAGACGACGCACCTCGAATGATCGCTAGCGCCAATATCAATCAACCGCGATCGATACGCTTAGCGCGGTACTAATTAGAGCACCGGCGTCGATAATAAGATGCAACTGTAATTACCCCGAAACACATATTCAATAAAATTCTTTGCTATACCTACAGGCTTTTAATCTATTCATTCTACCTCGAGCCTCGAACTTACCATAAAGTTTAATGATTCGGTATTACCGTTTCAATATATATATTGAAGGGGGTCATAGGTCTTTAGGGATCTATGACCAATACTTTCTGTCGATGATCGGCGCATGCGGCCTTCGATCGCAATTATCTTCTTCGCACGCATTGACAATACGCAGTCACGTTTCTCGAATGTTCGATGGAGCCTTTTAGATATCCCTATATATTTGACAAATTATATGGAACTTATAACCTAAAATATTCGATTTGATACGGATCTGATCAATTATTAGTGATAAATTTGACGCTCGAGGAGTGCGTCGAGCGGTGACGTCGAGGGAATGGATGAATTCTATTTTCCTGTTACAATATATATATTGTTATGCCAGTGGTCATAGCGACTCATATTCTGTCTGCATCCGGTCTATTTGATAAGCATTTAGAATAAAAGGATGAAGTAGCGTTCTCACGCTTTTGCCACTAGATCAGCAAAAGTGACCGTGAGAGTCCGGCCGTGCTACGGCTGGACAACGCGCAAAGTCTAGGCGGAGTAATACACCATCGATGCTAAGGTAGATTTTAATAAGTTTACGAATATCAGTCTTTGACGCTCCTTCGACGAGACACGATCTCGAGAGACGTTGTCTAGGAAGTCAGAACTTAGAATTTATTTCAGAATTAGAAGAAAGAAAGGAAAATTGTTTAAGTTCTCTTATTTGTCAAAATATCATAATAAATATTCCATTCTTTAATTCACACCGGAGCGTGTCAAAATTTATATTCCACATAAAGCCTACGGCATAACAATGTATATATTGTGACGCGCTCGCGACGCTGAAAATTTCGGTAAAACAAGTCGCGAGCTGCCCGTCCAAAATCGCTAATGACGCCCAAATCTTTTCTTCTTTTGCCTAGGGCGCCAGGTATTTCTTTCGCCCGAAATACCAAGGGCTATTTACCTTGACTGTTTTTTCTCCCTATCTATTGTCTCAGGGAACGGTGGGGGATTCGAGGGGCAATTTCTCTTACTTATAGTTTGCGCGAAATAACGGGTGAGCACCGAATATTTTCAATGATCAAACAATAATCTTTTATTTCTGTAACACTCTACACAATGTCAGTCGCTCTCTCTCACTCACACATTCTCATACCGGGTTCTACTTCTCATGCTGACCCCCGGAGACGCCGGATGGCACAGCCGTTTTCTACGGGGCGAGGGGACGAGAATAAGACGCTCTCTACCGCGTCGCGTTACAATCAAAGACGATGCACCACGTGCGCCTACCTTTATCTTCCTCTTTGCCTGCTCGCGTAGCGTCCTCTCTCTCGCTCCCGTGTACGCCGGTGGCTCGGCCTCGCTCGCTCTCTCTCGTACGCACGTTCTCCCCGATGGCTCGTCCTCCGGTCTCTCGGTCTCTCGCTCTCTCGCTCGCTCTATCCTCGCTCTTTCTCCTTCTCACTCACTGCTCACTCTCTCTATCCACTCTATTCGCTCTTTCTTCACTCTACTCTTTGCACTCCTCACTCTCTCTGTCCACTGGTCCTTTTTCCGATTTTCACTCTCTCTCTTACGACTCTTTTTAACTTCTCTAACTCTTCGTCCACACTCTCACTCTATCAATCGCTCGCTTCTAACTTTTTTCCGTACTACTCGCACGCCAAATTCTGACTGTCTCAGTCTGCGATCAATTTCTAACTGACTCTCCTTAATATCTAATCCTTCTCGCCGGCCGGCTTCGTCGCTCTCTCGGTCACGTGGTAGAGGCAGAGTCCGTCCGACGATCGACGATCGCTCCTTCGGCACAGCCCTCTCTCTCGCTCTGCCGTCG
>OZ023260.1:1677314-1701801 GCA_964007305.1 Netelia melanura
TACAGAGAGAAGAAAAGAGAAACAAAAACGGAGGATTTTCCGATATTCGCGGACAATGGAATGACGGTACGAAGTAATTTTAATGCTCGCGGATCTCTCAAAAATGAGCCGGGCGGTATTTCGGGGGGGGGGGGGGGGGGTAACCTGTGCAAACACTCACCGTCACAGAGTTTCCTTTTCCTCGCGTGTCCTTTTCGTTGCCTGGTCGTTCGTATTTATTCCTTTTATCCGTTATCCGTTCCTTAATCGTTGTCCTTAACACTTTCCTAATCGTCGTTGTTAACTTCCTTTATAATTTCTTCCTCACACTCTCCTTCTCTCTCTCACTCACTCTTCACACTGTAATCGTTCTATTCTGTCTATTTGATTTTCTCTCGCTCTATACTCTTCGCCGGCTCGTCACAAAGTGACGACCGCATGGCCGGCCGGAAGCTCGCGAAATTTTCGCGCTCGCTGATTGGCTACCGGCCGGCATCGATCATTGAGGCAGCAGCGACACGGATCGATGGGAGATGGGTCAAACGTATAATTTATTCGGGACTGTTGCGAGCGGGATCTATTGGGGAAAGGTAGGTAATTAGGCCGGTCGATAAGTATGGAATAATTGCGGACGGGAATTTATAATTGTGGGTAACGAGGAGGGTAGGGTAATCGCCGTGCGCTGCTGCCATCTTCTTCTTTTCTCTTCGTCACCGCTTGGCCGATTGATGGCCGGTGTGCGGGGACGGACGGTTGCAGTGTTTGACAGGTGGTGATTGTGAAGTGTGAACGAGTGAGTTGTGAGTGATTTATTTATGGACTTCTTCATTTATTTCGGTGGGTGAGCGGCGATGGGGATGTTCGGTGCGATGGGGATGGTCCTCGGATCGGTCCAGGTAAGTGTTTCTCCATTAATTTATCGATAATTTTCTTCTTGTTAATTTCCTCCTCTTCTTCACAGGTTATGGCGGTCTGTCCTGGACGACGTCGACGACGACGATGACCCTGGCGACGAAAGTGTGAGAGGGAATTCATAAAGTAAAACAACGACGACGAGGACGACGACGCCGATGACGACGACGACGAAGAGGCTGGTGACGGCGACGACGACGATGACGATGAGTTGCTGGGTCTGGCGGGGTCAGTCATAATGACTGACTTCGTGCGCAGGTGAGTGTGTGCACAGGTTTTATAATTTACTTAATATAATGCGCATACTTACTTTTCTCATTGTTGCAGGTGTGGGACGGCTCCCCTGTACGAGCCGGCTGCAGGGGAGGTTGAGACTTTTTGTGGCGCATGTCGTCACAATATATATATACAGGGTGTTTGGAAAGTCTGGAAACGGTCGAATATCTAAAAAATAAAGCATTTTAGAAAAAAATGTGTCAGACAAAAGTTGCATGGTGCTGAAAAAACTATTAGATGGTACCATTGAATTGACCTTGAAGAGTCATTTGAAGGTCACCTCCATTTTTTTAAATGGCACCCCCTATTTTTTATTACATATTCTTGTAGCTGATCTCGAGAGCTTTCTAAAACACTATAATTAAATGTTTTTTCATCAATTACTTTTCTAGTTATAAGGCTTCAAAAGTACAATACCGCCCGCATTAGCGTTAACCGAGATGTACCACGTGGAGGTTGCACGGTCGGATTTACATCTCCTGTGTGTGTGTGTGTTTTTTTTTTATTTTAGAGGGGGGGAAATGCTTTTTTACGCATGTCGTGCTGGACTCGGTCTGATCACTCGGTGTTTGTGTGGCCACGAACCACCAGGGCTCCTGGCACGACTAGTTCGGCTATTGACTGGCAACCACTACCAACTAAAAACCTCAACCCTCTTCTCCTGACCTCAATTTACCCCCTGCAGTACCGCCGCTAGGCACTTCTTCGCAGGGGGAGGTATCAGCTATCGCTCTTCCACTGTGTATGTGTTGTTCCAGTACGCCCCCTTCCACGCCACGGGTTTCGTGGCGAGATTAGGGGTTCTGGTTCATTCCTTCCTTTTCTCTTTGTCTCCTCATCTGCTCTTCGCTCCGCAGGTCTTTCAGGACTCCTGTGGCAAACGAGTTTATCGCATTCCACGCTTTTACCGATGTCAGAATCGCTTCCACCAGCGTCTTCGGTGTGATTCTCTGTCCGATGTCACCTTCCAGTTGATCTCGTTGCAGGTCAAAGTGTGGGCACGTGAAGAAAACGTGCTCCGCAGTCTCCTCTTCGTTACTACAGAATGGGCACTATGGGGACTCCTGATACTTGTATTTGTAGAGATACGCCCGGAAGCAACCATGCCCTGATAGCATTTGCGTCATGTAATAATTGACGTGACCATGTCTGCAGTTTACCCATCTGTCTATTTTGGGGATCAGTCGATGGGTCCATCTCCCCTTCGTGGAGGTATCCCAAGTTTGCTGCCACCGTTGGAGGCTCTTCCGTCGTTCTTCCGTCTTCAGTGCGTCCATACTCTGATCCGTCATCCCTCTTCGACGGTACAAAGCCCGCCGTTCTTCAGCTAGAATTGTAATCGGCACCACGCTGGCGATCACGCTCGCGGCGTCTTTCGACACTGTACGGAAAGCACTGGCCACTCTTAACGTGCTCAGTCTGTAGGTGGGGACCACCCTCCTTCGGCATTCCTACAGCGTTAGTGCGATGGCCCAGATGGCGATGCCATATGTAAGAACCGTCGTCACTACGGACGACAGGAGTGCTCTTCTCTTCTGTTTTGGTCCTTCTACGTTGGGCATGAGCCGCGATAGCGTTGCCCCCACCACTGCGGCCTTGGCACCAACATGTTCTGCTTGCTCCTTGAACTTAAGCCTGGTGTCGATCATCACTCCCAAGTACCTAATAAAGGGTTGGGAAGTGATCTCGTGTTCCCCTGCTCGTAACACGATCGTCTCCAGCTTCTTTCTGCCGGTAATCAGAACCGCCTCAGTCTTATGCTCAGCCAGGCTTAGGCCAACGGTCTCCACCCATCGACGAGTCCTCTCGAAAGTGACATCGAAGAGATTGTTGATGTCTTCAAGGCGCTTTGCGACAATCACGAGGGCTACATCATCCGCAAAGGCTACTAGCTTCACCGCTCTCGGCAACATCTGCTTGAGGAGTCCATCATACATGGTGATCCACAGTAGTGGCCCAAGTACCGATCCTTGGGGTACCCCTCCGGTCACTCGGTATTCTTTAGGTCCGTCCTCTATGTCGTACTTGAGCACTCTGTCGGTGAAGTAGCTGGCTACCATCCTACGCAAATATACTGGGACATTCATTCTCGCAAGAGCGTCCATGATGCAATCCCATCTAGCGGTGTTGAAAGCATTTTTTATGTCGAGTGTTGCCACTAAACAGTATTGCTTTCTACCTCCTTCCCACCTTTCGCCGACGATCACATCTTTCGCGGTGTTAACAACGAGGTCGATGGCGTCGAGCGTGGAGCGACCCTTTCGAAATCCGTACTGATTATCCGAGAGATGTTCTTCGGTCACCCCCTCAATTCTTCTCTGGATAATTCGTTCCAAGACCTTTCCAGCCGTATCCAGCATGCACAAAGACCGATAGGACGAAGGATCATCCGGTGGCTTCTTCCGTTTGGGGAGAAGAACTAGCCTCTGCTGCTTCCACTTGGCCGGGAATATGCCTTCCCGGAGACACGTGTCGTACATATCCAGGAAGATTCTGGGCATCGCAATAATGGCTGCCTTGAGCGCGATATTTGGTACTGCATCCAGGCCAGGGGCCTTCGTGTTTCCCACTCGCGCGCATGCCCTCTTCAGTTCCTCTAGTGTGACCGGAGGTATCCTCTCTTGTACATTCTGCTCAATCTGGTGGTTGTATTCAGGTTGCCGTGGAACCATCACCGAGAAAATCTCTCGCAGTAGGTCCGCGCTCGTTGGCGTTTGCATCAGTTGACTTTTCAGCCGCGTCATGACCACTTTGTAGGGCCTGCCCCACGGGTCGCCATCGACTTCGTTGAGGAGCTCGTCCCAACACTGCATCTTGCTGTACTTTATCGCTTTGGTCAGTCGCCGCCGCGCGTCCTTACGCTTTGCCTCCAGCTCCGGAAAGTTGGGGTTTCCCCGGCCTCGCTGGGATATCCTTCTTGCCCGAATGCATTCCTGACGGATTTCAGCAATAGTGCTATTCCACCAATATATCGGCGGGAGTCGGTTTGTGGCCCTTTTTCGAGGCATTGTGGCATCGCAGGCCTCAATAATCCTTCTCATGACCTCTTCCGATTTTTCTGTCGCATTGCCAGCTTCGATCGGTCTGTCATCCAGTGCTGCAGCGTACAGGCTCTCGTCGAACCAACCCGTCTTCCAGCCAAAATTGTTCGTCTTTCTCGGTGCCGATTCACGTTTTTCCTGGTCAGTGGTTACCTCCCAGGAGATCAGCCGGTGGTCGCTGAGGTTATAAACATCGGTCACTTTCCACGTCTTGTTGTTTCGTGCTAGACTGCCACTAACGAATGTGAGATCCACAATGGAGCTTTTCTCTCCTCGCACAAAGGTCGGTTCTCCACCACTGTTTAGCAGGACAACATCCAGGTAGGACATTGCCTCTAACAGCGCTCGGCCCTTCGAGTTTGTCTTCTTGCCCCCCCCAATCAACTGCCCAGGCATTGAAGTCTCCAGCAATGACCACAGGATAGTGCTCCCTTGCGTCGCTGATCAGTTTGTCGAGTAGCTCCAAGAATTCTTCGTGAGTTAGACTGGGCGGCGCATAGCAACTGTAAAAGTTGATGTTCCCCAGCTTCGATCTTACGAAGTACTTCTCCGTGCTGTCGACAGCCTCCTGAAAGGGGGAGTTGCCACATGACCAGACCACAGCTTTTCCGGTGGCGTCGGAAACCCAGGATTGGGTATTGAGACGCCTATATGGCTCCGAGATTATCAGGAGGTCCGGTTTCAGTTCTCGTACCGTCTGCAGAAGAAGTTCCTGTGCGGCCTCACAATGATTGAAGTTGTGCTGCAGTACTTTTATTATCGCTTAGTCGTCAACGCCTGGAGAGCCTTCTTGTAGGCCGGACATATACTACTACCAGCCGCATGGTCGCAGTTTTCCTTCTTTTCGTTATCAGTGCACAGTACACATCGTGCCTCCTTGGTGCACACGGCGATTTTGTGGCCAGCTTCACCGCATTTGATGCAATGGTCGGATCTGTCCAACTCGCTTTCACACTTCGTGGAGAGATGCCCAAAGTGCCAGCACTTGAAGCACTTCATGGGCTTCCTCACCTTTCTAATGCGACATCTTACCCAGCCGATTCGTATCTTTCCCTCATCCCCCGCTATTTTTCGTGTGGTTTCCACGGGTAGTCTAACCGAGGTGGTCTGGGTTCCCCCGTATGCTTTCCGAAGTGACTTGACTGCGTCGTCTGGGATTTCGCTGTCATCTCCCGCTGCTTTCTTGAGAGCTTCCACTACTTCCTGTCTAGTGGCCGACTCTTCGAGGTCCTTGATTTCGAGGTCGACTTGCTGCGTTCTGCTTACTACGTCCGCATCGTCTGCTAGGGCCTCTGCCACCAATTTTCGTAGTTTTTCCGCCTTATCGTTGCTCTTCTTGTCCAGGACTAACAACAGCTGCCCTGTGTTTGTCCGACGCACCTTGTCGATGCTCTCTCCGATCTGTTGACTGTCGGCGCCCATCTTGACCTTGCGGAGTATATCCGCGTAGCTCTTGCCTTCCTTGGCGCGAATCATCAGCGCGTTGGGTAGAGCGCGTCGCTCACGCTGCTTTATTGGTTCCTTTTTTCTCCTCTTTTGGCTTCGATGCCTCCGTGCCTTTACCTGTTGCCACGTTTGGTTCTGTCCAGTTTCGTCTTGGCGCTGGGGTTCCGCAGTTTCGTCCCGATGTTTCCGTTCCTTCAGTTTTTCCGCTTCAACCGTGGCCGGTGTGCGGTTCTTTACGCTTTTTCCGAGACCCCGTAGTTTCCGGCGTCAGCACGACTTCTTTTTCGCGATCTTCCGTGGCCTCAGACTGTCGCTCCGTTGGTCCCAGAGCCGTCCCCTGAAGCGAAGGCGACGTCTGGATATTTTTTACGGATGTGGGTCGAGAATGAATTTCGGCCTGACAGCAGCTAATTCCTTCGACTGTCAGGAGATTTGCAGTTTCTCTGTCCAGTTGCTGCATTCTCTTGAAGAACTCGCTGAGGTTCTTTGCCAACGAGTTCGTCTCCGAGTTGACGTTCCGGCGGCCTTGTAAATGCTGCAATAGGTCCTTTATCAGATTTTCATGCTGATTCCATAACGCAGTCTTTTTGGCTTCTGAGTCGACGCGACTCTCGGCTCCTTGTGGGCCGCTTTGGCAAGTCCTTCCAGCGAATTGGGGCTACTCTCTCTCATTACTCGTAGCTTTAGATGCTACAGAAGCCAAGTGGACCACTTCTGTAACACTGCAGTCGTTTGATGACGACGTCTGGGATCCTGCTTTCTCACCCCCAGACGCCGGTACTAGGGATCCGCGCTCCTGCACCGTAACCGGTGTCTCCTTCCTTGTGCTTCCCATAACCGTTTGTTATCGAGGTATCGTCCCCGTGCCTGTTTGGTCCGCGAGAGGTATTTTAATTGCCTCCTACCCTCTATATCTAGAGAGCGTTCCCCTATCCGCCACCTGGGGACGCGCCGCATAAGGGTTACAGGCTCCCCCTGCGGTGTGGGGGGGGGGGGGGTGCATACGTGCGTGCGCGTGTGTTTTTTTTTTTTTTTTTTGTTAAATGGAGAAGAGGAAAATCTTCCATAAGACACCCTGGTGGTCGGGTAGTGTCGGATTCTTACCGACTAAAAACCTCTTCTCTGCTCCCGCCTGCACCGTTCGTCCCTTCCGCGGGAACCGCCGTGGGGCATTACTTCGCGGAAGGGTGGTGTTATGCGCTTAAGCGCCGTCGCCCGTGTCGGGGGTGTTGGGAGCGGTTGGTCGTGTCCCTCGTCGCCACCCCGCTCGCTCCTCCGCCTTTCGCTGCTCCACGAGCTTCTCCGTCACGGCGGCTGCAAACTGTACCGCTGCTGCCCAGCCTTCTTCAGAGCCTAGTACGCACTGTCCCAACCCCTCCGCCGTGAGGGGACCACTCCAGCTTTCCCTGAAGCGGCACCGCTCGTCGGCGAATCGCGGGCATTGGAACAACACATGCTCCACGTCCTCGTCTTGACCCGGACACCACAGACACTCGGCGCTGTCGTAGATATCGAAGCGCCGTAGGTAGCTCCGGAAGCCGCCGTGCGCTGTGAGTATCTGGGTCAGGTGGAAATTGACGAGCCCGTGCCGTCTGGTGATCCACGCTTGTACATCGGGTATGATGCGATGCGCCCATCTACCCTCCCGTGAAGCGTCCCATCGACGCTGCCATTCGTCGACGGTTGCTCGGGACCACCTAGGTCGAGGCTACAACGAATAATATTCCGCCCGTCGCCTCCCTTCCTGACAGCGATCCGCTCTCTCCTGTGCTAGTAGATTGAGGGGGGGGGGGCACCCCGTGATCACCGAAAGAGCGATATCGGGCACTGTACGGTACGCGCTAGCCACCCTCAGCGCCGCGATCCTGCAGGCTCGACGGCAGGTGGCGCCGTAGCTCCTGTTCTCCGCTATGGTGTTGGCCCATATTGGTGCTCCATACAGGACAACCGAACTCACTACTGCTGCCAGGAGAAGCCTCCTCGGCTGTTTCGCTCCGCCAATGTTCGGCATGATGGACGCGAGAGCACGCGCCACCTTCATCGCCTTCGAGCCTGCATTCTCCAGGTGTTTTCTGAACGACAATCGCGCGTCCAGGGTAACACCCAAGTACCGCACAGTATCTCTCGACCGGATAATCTGGTCCCCTACCGTAAATGTGGCATACACCCTTTTTTTCGTGCGCGAGATGAGCAGCGCCTCTGTTTTCTCCGCCGCCAGCGTCAACCCATGGTCGCTCAGCCATGAGGACACGAACTCTATCGCTCTGTCTCCGAGGTACTCTATCTCTCCAACGCTTTTCGCCACGACTACCAGGGCACAATCGTCGGCGAAAGCTACCGTGGATACCCCCTCTGGAAGAGACAGCCTTAAAAGACCATCGTACATAACGTTCCAGAGTAGGGGACCCAGGCACGAACACTGAGGCACTCCTCCCGTGATGTTATAGTATTTCATGCCATTGTCGGTGTTATACAGCAGGGTCCGGTTGGAGAGGTAGCTCGATACGATCGCCCGTATATACAGCGGTATCCTTGTTATAAACGGGCCTGCCGAACGATGACAAGCGTTTGTTGTAACAATTTGAAGGGGGTAGGTTGGGGGAAGGATCCCGGGCCGTGGGGGGGAGAGTCAGGTGGCCTTTACAGGTTCCTACCTCCGACTCTCTAGTAGCCCCTAGGTCGGGGAGTTATTTTAAGGGTTATAGGGTGAGTATGGTTAGGGTACTCGGTCCCGAATGGAGAGAGTTGGGTGGCCTTTTCAGGTTCCTACTACCGACTCTCTATCCGCCCTTGGGTCGGAGTTGGGGGGAATTGGGATGGGAGGAGAGGAGGCGATGCCCCCGGGTTCCGTTTGTATGGTCGCTCTGAGAAGAGCGGATGATAGTGGGCGAGGGTCAGGAGACACCTAGGAGCGTGGGTCTCGTGGCGGCGGTGGAGCCGTGATCAGGCAGATCCGTGGCCGCGGATCCGAGGGCTTGCCGATACGGTGGATTACTTCGCTCAAGGGCCGGGGGTCGGGCTTCGTGGTGGATGGGGGCCGCTTCTTCGGCGAAAGGCGGAAGGTCTCTTTGGCCGTTACCCCAGACACGACGGTGCTCGGTTTCACCGGCCGTGTCGCTCGCCGCTCCAGCGATTGTGCGACGATGTCGTCGGTGATGGCCGTGGCGCGGTGTCGGTGGACTGGAGGCTGGACTCGGCGTTGCGTCGGTCGAGAGCGACCTACTCCGGGTTTGACGCCAATTTGCGGGGGGAGGTTCTCGCGGTTAGAGGGGTCCTGAGAAGGACCGATGGTTTTGGAGCTCGCGGAATTTTCCTGGGCCGCCCTGCGAGCCTCAGCGCGATGGTCCAGACGACGGTAATAAGAAGCCGTCCGATGGCGTTTCCTGCGCATCGATGACTGGTCGAGGAATGGTGTTGGGAAATATGAGCGGTAACCCAGAGACGTAGAAGGACTTGGTCAACAGGTTTATTTTAGAATCTGCTACAAGGAGTGGAGTCGAGGCACCTGGCTCGGCGCTCTCGCTTCGTTAACTCCTCTCCGGGCCCGGCGACCCGCTGCTTATATACTAGTTGGCGGCCCACCGGCGCACCAATCAACGCGCGGCTCGTGCGTCGAGCGCGATATAGATATACCGCGTGGGCTAGACCGAGTGCGAGCGCTGATTGGTGCGGCGGTTGCTCGTTCGCGCGTGATATAGATATACCGCGTAAGCTAGACCGAGGGCGAGCGCTGATTGGTGCGGCGGTTGCTCGTTCGCGCGTGATATAGATATACCGCGTAAGCTAGACCGAGGGCGAGCGCTGATTGGTGCGGCGGTTGCTCGTTCGAAAAATTCTTAGTATCTAGTATTTAGGTAAAATATTCGACGAAATAGGTGAAGGTGCCGAGAAGCGGCACATAACATCCTCATGTGTTCCAAGGCCAACATGATGTTGTCCCATCTAGCCGAGTTGAACGCATTTCGGATGTCCAAAGCGATGATGGCACACATACGCTTTGTGCATCGGGTGCCACTGATGGCGTTAGTGGCAATGCTCACTACTCGGTCGATGGCGTCGACCGTCGAGCGACCCTTCCTGAAACCGAATTGGTTGTTAGAGAGTCCTCCAGCTCTCTCGATTGCAGCGTCCAGCCTGCCATAAAGAATGCGTTCGAACAGCTTCCCTGCGATGTCCAGCAGGCAGAGTGGTCGGTAAGAAGAGGGCTCCTCCGGGGGTTTGTTCCCCTTCGGAAGAAGCACCTACCTCTTTACCTTCCACTCGTCCGGGTAAGTTGCCTCCCTCATGCACGCGCTGTACGTTTCTCGGAAAATTTCCGGTACGCCTAGTGCGGCCGTCTTTATGGCGATGCCGGGCACTCCGTCTACCCCCGGGGCTTTCCGGGCAACGATTCTCCTTGCGGCAATCTCCAGTTCCGCTTCGCTGACGCCTGACGGCTCCTGTTCGTTATCAGACCTCGTCAGACCGATGCCGGCAGTCCGAGGCACGTGTTGTGGGAACAGGTGGCGGACTATTCTCTCGAGGAAGATGGAACAAGATGGAGCTGTCCCGCCTCCAGGTCTGATCTTACGCATAACCGTTCTGTACGGCCTGCCCCACGGGTCATGATCCACCTCCTCGCAGAACTCCCGCCAGCACTTTCTCTTGGCGGCCTTGATGGCCCCTTTGAGCTTATTCCTCTTTTGCTCATATACCGCGCCCAGTACTTGCTTACTCGGCCCCTGAGCTCGCTGGTGACGTCGCCGAGCCTTTAGACACTCTCGACGTATCACTGTAATGTCTCCGTTCCACCAGTAAACTGGCGGTCGACCTCGAGAATTGCTCCTCTTGGACATTGAGACATCGCAGGCGGATCGTATAATACGCGAGAGGCTTCGGGCTCTATCCTCTCCGCTCCCAGTTACGGAGGTACCCTCTAGGTGACCGAGGAAGGCCTTACGATCGAACGTGGCTGCTGCCCATCTCCTTCTCCCGTCACTAGCCACTCTTGTTGGCGCCCGATTAGTTAACTGAAGCTGGTACTTTATGGCATGGTGGTCGCTGCCAGTATAACGATCGCTAACATGCCAGTTGAGACGACCGCCCATGAGTCGTACATTGACGAAGGTCAAGTCAACTATAGACGATCTATCTCCCCTGGCAAACGTCGGGTCGTCACCCGTGTTCGCGATCTCCAGCTCCAGTGTCGCCATCGCCTCGAGGAGAACGCGTCCTCGGTGGTTCGTTCTCGCACTGCCCCACTCCCTGGCCCATGCATTGAAGTCCCCACCGACAACCAGTGGTAGTCGGGAGGATCCTGCACTGACAACGAGGGCGTCGACGGTCACTTGGAACTCTTCGATCGCTTCACTGGGCGGCAAATAGCAGCTGTAAATCCTCACACCTGCCACCTCCACCCAGGTGAAGCCTGATGAAGGAGTGGCAGGCCTCCGGGCACAATGGATGTTGCTGCATAGCCATATGGCTGCTTTGCCGGTGGTGTCCTTCACCCAGTCCGTATCGTCGCGATCCCGATATTGCTCACTGATAGGAGCAACATCCATGTTCTCCTCTCGAACTAGCTGGGACAGCAGATCCTGCGCGTCTGAGCAGTGGTTGACGTTCAGCTGAAGCACCTTAACCATTGCTGGTGTGCGCCTCGCTCTTGGCCTCTGCTCGCCCATTCCTGCAGTCCGCAGCTTTGTGGCCGTCCTTGCCACACCGGAAACACTTGGTCGACCGGTCGACGGCGCTCTTGCAATCTCTTGCTATGTGCCCCGTTTCCCGGCATCTGTAGCATCGAGAGACCGCCTCTCGAAGCCTCACTCGGCATCGAACCCAGCCGACCGTGAGTCGACCCAACCGCAGTAGCTTTTTCGCCACTGCTGCCGGGAGGATCGCACTGGCCGACTGTGTTCCGTCCCTCCAGCTCTTCAGCCGGATTTCCGACGGTCCGACCATCTCGGACCCAATCGCCGCATTGACGGCTTCGGCTACCTCCTGTCCCGTGGTGACCTCGTCGAGATCTCGGATTTCGAGCACCTCCTTATGGGTTAGCAGCCTAATTTCAGCTGTCTCCTCAAGGACGGCCTTGACTCATGCCTGGAGTGCGCGGGACTCTTCTCCCTTTCTTCCGAGCTCAAGTAGCAGCTCGCCGATTTTCGTCCGCCTTATGCGTGTTACTCGGGCCCCCAGCGGTCGGAGGCTCGGGTCAGCCCGCACTTTGCGTAGCGCATCCGCATATGACCCATCGCCCGAGATCTTTATCACAATGGCCTCCGGCCGGTGGGGCCTTATCGCCACTGCCGGCTTTGTCACTTTAGTCGGCGCTATATTTACCGACCCCTGCGACTTTGCCTTCGACCCCCCGTTTTTTTGACGCTTCCGATTCACCACGTTGTTCTAGGTTTCACCATGCCCCTCTACCTGAATGGGAGTCGCGCTGGCTTCCGTTCGTGGTAGCTCGTCGTCGTGTGGCCGCAAGCGCTTCGTCTCTTGCGCAGCGGGTGGGGAGACCCGGTCCCTTTTCGCCTCCTGCTTCTTGGTGGCGACGAAGATGGGCGATGTCTGCGTCGCCGTGCTGTCCTGAGGCCTAGGCGGTGCAGCACCCGCGCTCTTCGTTATCTCCTTCTCGAGCATAGAATAGGTCCTATTTGCTTTGGAAGCCATCTCCTTGAGTTCCTTGTGGAGGTTCTTCTTCCCGTGGATGAAGTCCAGGAGTCGGAAGAAACACTTCTCAAAGGGCTCAAAACTGAGGTTGGCTTGGCTCTCGTTCTCTCTCTCTCCACCATTGCGGTAGTTGGCTGACAACGTCTCGGGGGCCGCTTGGTCACCCCCGTCAGACGCCGGTACTGAGGTATACCTCCCCTGCACCGTACATGTTTTCTCCTGTTCATTGCGCTCCATGATCGGTTTTTGAAACGGGGTATCCTCCCCGTGATTTTTCATTCGAGGTTTACTCCTCTAGGATCCGTTTGTCTCCCCTCCAACTGGCTCGCTGGCTAGGGATTAAGCCCTCCCACCACGTCAAGGTGGATCCACGGTCGGGTGCGTGCGCGTGTGTGTGCGAGCGTATGTGCGTGTGTGTGTGTGTGTGTGCCCTGACAAAAACCTGCCACGGAAAAGTACGTTTCAAGTGCGTGCCAAGTCCGTTTCAAGTACGTTTCGTTGAGGGAACACACTTGAAACGTACTTTGTCTGCAGAATAGCGTGTTTCAAGCGCGTTTCGTTACACGGTTGAAACGTACTTTTTTGCGTGCCGTCGACACGGACTTCTCCCAGAGAATAGTGCGTTTCAACCGCGTTTCTCGTTACACAGTTGAAACGTACTTTTTCGCGTGCCGTCGATACGAAGTTCTTCCACAGAAAAGTGCGTTTCAACCGTGTTTCGTTACACGGTTGGAACGTACTTTTTCGCGTGCCGTCGACACGAACTTCTCCCATAGAATAGTGCGTTTCAACCGCGTTTCTCGTTACACGGTTGAAACGTACTTTTTTGCGTGCCGTCGACACGGAGTTCTTCCATAGAATAGTGCGTTTCAACCGTGTTTCGGTACACGGTTGGAACATACTTTTTCGCGTGCCGTCGACACGGAGTTCTTCCACAGAATAGTGCGTTTCAACCGCGTTTCGTTACACAGTTGAAACGTACTTTTGCTCGTGCCGTCAGAATGCAATTTGGGTGAGGAATACAAAACGCCATTTTAAACTCAATTTTTAATTCCATTTATTTTCATTTTATTGTGGCGTTTCTGTAAAGGTGTTTGTAAAAGCCTTTTTGTGTGAAGCGAGTAGGCTTAAAATAAAACGAAAATGTATCTACTCAACAGAACAACCGTATGGTATACGTGCAACATAAAAACTGTTTTGTGAATGCATAAGCAGACACGGCTCTGCTATCATTGCAAAGTCTACACATTTCTTTTCACCAAACGATTGCACCTTTCTTATGTGTACAATCTCCATAAAATCGTTTCTTAAACATGGGTGTTTCTCCAACTTTATGGTTTGCACAACAAACATGGCCTTAGCTCTTGTTACTTTTACAATTTCTTCGATGACAGCAAATGTACCATCAAATAAGAATATACATGAGTCATTATTCTGTTTACCTTTGCTGTATGAGCTTGTAGAGAAACGTTTTTTTTTATAAATCATTCTGTTAAAACTAACAATAAGACAGTCAGTAGCCTCGTTACGCCGAATATATTCGGAAAAATTTATGGCATTGTCAACATTAGAGATGGTCCAGAGGTTACCTTTACCAACAAGAAGGCACCTGTTGCCAGTTGGCTCAAACCTTTGTAATCTTCTGTAATTTAATATATTTTCAAAGAAACTTACAGTATTTTTGGTGTGCGCCATTTCTGTGCATAAAAGAGGAAGCGACTTGTAAATTAAAAACTTGCGAGCAATTTGGACAGCAACTGAAAAGGGACTTTTGCAAAGCTGTAATAGGTATCTATTTTCCGACTCGTACAAAAAACTGTTGTGGGTCCACAAAGGGCCAAAGTCCAGAACCCCCCTTGATATATGCGATAAAAGATGGATATTATAAAGCATATTTTCTTCTCCAAAATATTTTTCAAAAAAATATATATAGAGCATGAAAAGTCTGTGAGCTTCCTGAATATCTGACATAGGAATACGTTTTTGAAGAAGTAATACAATTCCCTTACCGAGCATAGAAAAATGTACAAGGTACTTATCTTTTAACAATCCCTTTAAACATGGAATAGCATAAAATAAAAGCCAAATTCTGTATTCACTTGCTCTCCATTGGGCACGTTCACTCATTGCGCGCAGCTCTCTGATCACTGTAGTACTGGACTGTATACCTTTAATTCTTAAGTCGATTAGGTTAATCAGGTGTTTCATACCCAGTCTTTCATCTGACATACCTAGCCACATTTTTTTCCGAATAGACTGCAGAATTAATTCAGTGTGTGTTTTTGTTGCCCCTAGCAATACGGCATGCATATAATCAACAACGAACTGAGACGTTATGTCAAAGTAATTTAATGACATTAAGTTGCATGAGCCCTTAACTCCACGGAAAACTCTGTCCTTATCGCTGACTTCATGCCTTCTTTTGTAAACTTCTAATAAGTCTTGTTTTAGACTATCAGAACTCCTCAGCTCAGCAGGTTCTGATACAAGGTAACGTGCGCCACCTCTGACATATTCGGTCTGCTTGTAACAGAAAGTGCAGCCATATCCTGCATGAAAACTTTGAAAATTTAAAATCTGGTATCTTGCAACAGAATCTGCCACACAGCACAGCGGAATAACAAGGCTTTTGACATTTTGACCATTGTAAGTCCACGAAATACCTTCACTTGATAATTTGTTGGCTGATTCTACAAAGGGTTTTAAGAAATATTGTTGATTTGGATCCTTTGAACCAGCATACACTCCTGCCATAATTATATAATTATTTCTTTCTTCATAAGGCAATTCATTGAGCGTTAAATAAATAGGCCAAATAGTTTTGTTAGATGATTTTCCAAAAGCAACACCATCAGTAAAAAATGTATACGAAAAGTTGTATGGTGAGGACAACACATTTCCATGTGAGCTTAGCTTTCTGTATACATTACCATCATATATGTCACTTAACTCACTTTCTTTGGTCTCCCTCGAAAATCTATGGTTTAATATATAATCAACAAACTTGTTGTCTTTCAAAAATACCTGAAGCTGCGATTTTATTGAGAGAGAAACAAAGAAATTTGAAGGGCTTAGAGCATTAACTTTTATCTCACAGATATCACAGAATTTTTGTTTATCCTTTACTTTTTTTTCTTTGCTGTCGCTTTTGTTTGAAATTTTTCTTTCTCCTAGGTAAGAGTTGCAGTCACTGCAATAAACGTGATACGATATAAAGTTTCTAGTATTAGCAACTTTCAAATGTTTGAGATATGCTTGAAAAGTCGATGGAATGGGAACTTTTTTAAAAATACTCCCAACCATTTTTTAAATAACAATCTGAGCCACCCATGACAAGCCGTGACGAAGATCAAGAGCTAAGGTCATAAAAACTATATCATCAACAGTTGAATCAGTGCAACCACACAAATGAATAGACTTTCGCGCTTTTGACTTAAAGTCATTTTCTGAACTGTCCTCTTCCTCCTGTATCTCTGATTCACATTGATTTTCAAAGGGTTGCGGAGCTGGAGGTGTCGGGGACTCATTGTCAGATGATTCACTTAGTTCAGGGTCGGACACAGGAACATCGGATTGGCTCGATGGCGATAATGGAACCGTGTGATTATTAGCATAAGGATTAGAGGTTTTCTTTGGTCATTTCTGCTTCAGGTGCTGCTTGTGTGGTATTGAATTTTTGCCAACCTAGAACATGAGAGAGAAAGTTCTCTTTACACTGAAAAGCATATTTAATGGCGCTTCCATTGTGTGTAGTAAAACAAAATATTAACACATGACATAAGAATAGACTTTTTCAAACTAAAAGCAAACTAAAATAACAGACCATTCAGTTAAAAAAAAATTGTTAACCCTTAGCGCCCCGTTGGCTCTGTTGCAGAGCCAAATGCTTTTAGTATATCGTTATGCTTAAGATGCTATAAGAGAAGAATAAATATTGTGACGAGAATTTAGAGCTGACTGACACTTGTCCAAGTATACTGTGAATGCACATGGCGCATTGTTTCTAAAAATTCTACACCATGGTGAATGACGAAATTGTTTATTTCTCTGTTAGTTACAAGAGGAAAATGCATATTTATAAAAAAATAAAATCTGAAACATTTATAAGCACTTGTAATTCGTCCCACTCAAAATAAGACTTCTTCTCAGGCACTCTGCTGTAAAAATGTGCTGGAGTTGCTGGTACAAAAATGGCCCAAGCGCTAAGGGTTAATTTGTCCTATTATTTAATAATATGTACCTCATTATCAGTATCACTGTTTGAAGGTGACATGCGCGAAAGTTCTGCGTGTCCATGTGAAATCTTGCCAGCTTCATCAAGCATCTGATTTCCTGTGTCTAACTGTAAGTGTTGCTCTGGGGCAGGTCTATTCGTCTCATTACTGAGCTGCAGTTGGAAAAGCGGCATGCATTAAATTGAAATGACGGAATATCATAGTATAATCATGGCTGGATCCCAAGTACAGGTTTCCGTTGTGAAGTGTACAAATATTTCTGCACTGACACAAGCGCTGTACCTCATATGGCTTATCCTCTTTTCTTTAAATGCCAAAAATAAATGTAATTACCTGTATCCTATGTTTTTTCCGTCTACGATACTGGAGTGTCGACCGAGGGATAGGTCCTCCAGTTAAAAGATATCTCTTGTAGGTCATTGCACGCAGTTGTCTTTCGATTTAATTAAATTTTTTTAGAGTTGTGATGGCAGTACACAGTAGGTTAGGTTGGACCAGCACAGCAGCTATACGATAAAGTACACAACAATACGGGTGGCAAAAAATATTGATGTCGATATTTTTTCTCCATGCTATTTCGTGATGCAGACCAATGCACTGATCGCGTGCGGTCAATAGGATGCTAGCGCAGTTTCCCACAATACAATTTTATACATTTCTCAAATAAGTTTTTAAAATAAAAACACTTGTGTATGTAGAACTATTTGTTAGCGACCGAAGTAGGCATTTGAAAGTCGCGCGAAATAGAGGACGCTTCAAGCAAAATCGACGAGCTAATCAGGACGCCGAGAGAATTAAAGAAATGGCGGACCTGGGCTACAACCAATACGAAAGAAAGTACCGACCAATGGGAAAATGCGACGCTAAAAAAAGCGGGACGCCGGGAGCGATGATGCCACGGTCGTATATGCATAAACCATTATCGCAGTGCAAGCAGAGTAGAAACGTTGTCGCAGTGTTTAATAAGTTCGGCGTTTATACGTATATTGTGTCTCCAACTTCGGCTTCCCGCTCAAATTATATAACGACTTCGGCTAATTCCACGCATTATCTTACTTCTTTATAACGACCCCGGCAATTCTACGGATTTTGATAAAATACGACGACGAACGCGAGTGACAGGACTTCTAGTGATTGCGGAACAAAAACAGGAGAACATACATTGTGCTACATTTTTCATCTCACCAGATCCTTGCCCAAACGGTTAGATTAATTTCAGTCGGTGATATTCATTTGAACTGGCCAGTACTCGTGAATTATTGTTTATTTTTTATATCTTTTAATTATTAGGGTGTAAACGATGGCCGAACCACGAAATTGGTGGGCGAAAGTAATGTTCCCCGCCTATGCAAACCGCAATAAGAGCGTCGTTGAAGTTCGAAAAATAAAGTTTCGCGTTGGTCCAAAGCCTCGAAGACTGAGGACACGATATGAACCAACGAGTCTGCAAGACTTCGAGCCCAATCAATTGTACCTCGTGCAAACCGCTGAGGATAGCCAAAACGGATTAGAATATCCATATTATTGGTTTATAGGCAAAATGGCAGGTAAGTGAAATAAATTAAGATTAGAGCTTACTAATTAGTGGTACTATGCCGTGTATATATCTTTTTTACCATTTATTTACGGCAGCCACAAAGAACGAACTTGACGATATTCAAGATTCTCGCATCAGTTGGCCATCGGTGCAGAATGGGGACTACTCAGATCCGGAAACATCATGTGCAGAAGATGCCCCGGTTAATCTGAGTGGAGGTGCAGCCGTAAAAAATCAGAGGGATATACGTGTAAGTTGCTTGTATTTTAAAAGGTATAACCATCTGGATAAGCATGTCGAATCTGCCTCTATGAAATTTTCTACCGACACATGAAAATAAATAAAATAAAAATAATTTTTTTAACTCGGTTCCTTCAGACATGCAATCGCCCAATTTTAACAGAAAACGTTTTTTATACTTCTCTGTATTCAGGACCTAAACAAATTTCTTTTTATTTGGTGCAGTATCGTGAACAAAATTAAAAACTGATTATTTTGGCAGTCTTTATAGCGGGTGCAGAGTTGATTGATCTCACAGGACAGCAATTATTTATTATCAAATAATAAAGGCCCATGGTGCTTTTTATGAATACCTGGGGGATTATTTCTGTACCAAATCCAAAAAATCACACCAAGTTTTAGCTCTTACAATTAATCTCAAATATTTTCCGGGTTATCACAAAAAAACTTATTTTCATTTTTTATTTTTTTAATAGTGAAAATAAAAATTTACAATTTATGATTTTTTCCCAAATATTACAAAATAAAAAACATGAAAAAAAACTTGTTTACGATATTCAAATATGAACCCAAATTTTTACAAAACAAATAAACATTGATTCAACTTTAAACATGCAATCACCAAACTTTAACAGAAAACGTATTTTGTACTTCTCTATATTCAGGAATTTAAACAGCGTTGCACCAAGTCTATTTTTTTATAAGTGTCTGAGTATAGAGGAATATAAAATATAATATGTTTTCTGTTAAAATTTGGCGACTGCATGTTTGAAGTTGAATGGATGTTTATTTGTGTTGTAAATATTTGGGTTTATATTTGAATATCGTAAATAAATTTTATTTTCATGTCTTCTATTTTGTAGTATTTAGGAAAAAATCCACGTTTGCTAATTTTTATTTTTACTATTAAAAAAAATAAGAATACGTTTTTTTTAATAACTCGGAAAATATTTTAGATTAATTGTAACAGCGAAAACTTGGTGTGAGTTTTTGGATTTGGTATAGAAATAATCTCCTAAGTGTCGATAGAAATCACTATTATTAGATAATAAATAATTGCTGCCCTGTGCGATCAATCAACTCTATGCCCGCTATAAAGACGGCCAAAATAATCAGTTTTTAATTTTGTTCACAATGCTGCACCAAATAAAAAGAAATTTTTTGAAGTCCTGAATACAGAGAAGTATAAAATACGTTTTCTGTTGAAATTATAGCTTATACCTTATACCCTTTAATACATTAGTAAATTGTTCTTCTATAAAATTTATGTACTTTGTTTTATTTTGTAGGCTGCTACCGTAGTAAAAAAACGGGCAGCACATAACAAGGCCTTGGAGGAGTTGGAAATGCGAAACTTCTTTGAGATCCCTGCTACTTCCACGGAGAAACAACGGAGTGATCCATGGAAGGAAATTGAAAGATTACGAACGCAGCTTCGTGAGGAACAGGAGGAAAGGAAAGAGAGAGAAACAGAAATGCAGAAGCTGCTGGACGAAGCGAGAAGTCGCCAACCCGAAGCTACCTTCGACCCTTTCACGATGTTTGCGGCTATAGACAGGCAAATGAAGGTTTCATTGACGGAGTTCAAAAAAACCATAAAAGAAGAAATTAAAACTACGATTAAAGAGGAAGTATTCGCTCTATCATCAACCCTGAGTGAGTTCCCAATCTTGCGTCATGTGCAAGAATGGGTGGATAATATTCCAGAGATTGATTATTGAACTATATATTGTGACGAGCTCGCTGTCTGGAAAATTTCGTAAAACAAGAGGTGAGCTGCCAGTCAACTATCTCTCTAATGACGCCCGTCTTGTTTCTTCCCAATTCACGCATTTGCCATTTGGGGCGCCAGGTATTTCATTCACCCCGAAATACCAAGGGTTACTTACTTTTCCAACTCGCCTCGGCTGAACTCAGGGAAGGAAGGGGGGGTATTCGGGGGGAAATTTCAACTAATTGGATTTTTGTCCGAAATAACGGGTGAGCACCGATGATTACGTAACACGAAACAATGACAATTTATTTTCTTAATTCTCTGTACAATATTTCATTCGCTCTGTTGCACACGCTCTCGCATTCCGGTTTCACTCGCTCATACCGACCTCCGGAGACGCCGGAGGGCACAGCCTTTGATTCACGGGGCGAGGGGACGGGGGTAAGACGCGCTCTACTGCGTCACGTTACAAGAAAAATGGTGCATCACGTGCGCCTACCTTCTTTCGTTGTCTCCGCTCGCGCAGCGTCCTCTCTCTCTCTCTCTCTAACACGGCTCTCGTCCTCTAGTCCGCTCTCCCCCTCTCGCTCGTCCTCCGACCTCGCTCTCCCTCGCACGCTCGCTCGCCGTATCCTCTCTCGCTCTCGCTCTCTCGTCACTCTTTCTCACTTCTTTATTCGCAACTTCCACCCTCACTCACTACTACTATCCTCGTCCTTATCTCAACTCTGACTCTCTCTTACATCTCTCAACTCTAACCCCGTATCCGTCCAAAATCTCATTCGACCGTACTCGTCGCTTTCCGTAATCTCACTCTTTCGATCGACCAAAACTGACTAACTCTCCTTATTCTAATTTTCCTTGCCGGCCGGCTCGTCGGTCGCTCGCTCGCGTGGTGGGGGAAGGTCCACCCGACGATCGACGATCGATCCTTCGGCACAGCCATCTCTCTCGCACCGCCGTCGGCCGCCGTCTCTCTCCGTCGTTTGGCGACGTCGTCTCTCGTCGTCTTTTCTGAAATTCACGAAGATTCGACGACAGTGCCCGTTCTACCTTACATCGTTTCAACTACGGGTGCGAGACGGCGCGACGCTGCTGCCTTTCTATCGACGCGACTGCGCGGCCACTAATGCCTCGTCACAATATATACTTATGAATATATAGTTCAATAATCAATACTGTTGAGTGTTGGTTACTGCATATATAGTTCAATAATCAATACTGTTGAGTGTTGATTATTGAATATATAGTTCAATAGATAGTTAGTTATGTAGGTTGTTGCCCCTTAGCCAACATTAATTTTTATTCGTTAAATTTAATCTGGTAAACGAAATACTTAATGTTCTTATTATTTATCTGTGCAGGTAATCATATTGCTGCTAGTGGCACAAGTAGTATTTCCAGTGACTCAGGTGTCAGTGAGAAGATGGTAAGTGCTAAAAGTTTAACAGTAATTAGAATTTGCAGAATAGTTTGTAGAGCCATATTTTTTATCGCTGTTTTCTTCTTTTTCAGATCACTTATGGACCAGGGCTGGTTATACGGGAGGATTATTTAAAATCGATTAAAAACATGCAGTTATCCAGATCCTCAAGGGGGTCTTTGGAGAAAGTTCTCACCGAATGAGAATGAATGCTTCAGGAAATAACACCCTCAAATTCGGTGAGGACTTTCTCGCTAGTGCCAAAGGTAAGACATTAGTAAACTCGCTATTTAAGGCGGGACTCCACTGTAACGGTAAAACAAACTTTTTTCATGAATTTTTTTAATTCACTTAATGGCTTTTTATTAATAATAAAATGCAAAAAATTGATTTTTTAAGCTGTTACGGTGGGGTTGCCTCTTAAATATGTGAACACATCTATACAATCCATCTCATACATTAATTCGTTTTATTTTTCAGTTATGTACCGCTCATGGCTCGAAAAATTTTATAAAGATGTCGATGGGCAGCGAGTACCCATGCACACCCCTGCGGATATCGAGGCACTTGTGAAGGAACTTCCTCGGAATTTGTCCGTCAGTGCCAGCAATATAAAGCCGAGGGGTCAAAGGGCTGTGAAAATGGCTGCGAAGGCGGCAGGCCTTGATGTGGAGGAGGCCATGGAGCAATACAAAGCAACCATAAAGGCCAAAAAACAGAAGACGTCCTCTGAAACAGGGGCTTCGACGGCACCCTCTACTTCAACTGTTACTCGCAAAGAATATATTCAAAGGGGCAGTCGAACGCTCATGTTTCAGAGGGCGTCTCCTTCTTCGGAGTCTGGGCTCTCGTCTGGCAGTAGATTGTCCTCGGATGACCGGCAGTTTTTGTTTAATCGGGATAGTGTATTTGCCGAAGCATCGGACATGTTCGGCGGATCCGCTGCTGTAATGGTACGGGATGTGCCATGCGACGAACAAAATGATTTATATAGTACCCCCGAAAGCGGTAAAGATTTTTATAACTTGTAAATACTAAGTCTTATTATAATAAATGTTATTTTTTAATTCTATATTATGTTTCGACTTGTAATGATACCTTGCCTCATAATGCTTTCATAAATTGTTTTGAATAATAAAGATTTTCAACCAATTAATGAAATACATATTTTTTGAGAAACGCTAATATTCATTTAAAAATTTACTGCGTGGAAAGCGAAATTTTTAAATGAATATTAGGGTTTCCTAGAAACAAATGTATTTCATTAATTGGTTGAATATTTATTGTTCAAAGCAATGACGCGGTAAAGTGCGTACCAAGCGCGTTTCAATCACGTTTCGGTACACGCTTTACCGCGTTTCAAGCGTGTGCTAAGCGCGTACCATGAACGCGGTAAAGTGTGTACCAAGCGCGTTTCAACCACCTTTCGTTACACGCTTTACCGCGTTTCAAGCGCGTACCGCCTACGCGGTAAAGTGCGTACCAAGCGCGTTTCAACAATGTTTCGTTACACGCTTTACCGCGTTTCAAGCGCGTACCGCGTACGCGGTAAAATGAGCACAAAGCGCGTTTCGAAACGTGCTTGGTACTCGGTAAAGTATGTAACTGAAACGTGGTTGCGTACGAATTTACACGCTTGTCACGTGCTTTAGCGCGTTTCAAAACGCACTTTGCACGTACTTGAAGCGTGATAAGGCGTGTAACGAAACGTGTTTGAAACGCGGTTGATTTTGTCAGGGTGTGTGTGTGGGTGTGTGTGCGTGTGTGCGTGCACGTGTGTGTGAGCGTGCGTGTGCACACACACACACTGAGGAGATGTAAATCCGACCGTGCAACCTCCACGTTGTACATCTCGGTTAACGCTAATGCCGACGGTATTATACATTTGAAGCCTTATAATTCGAAAAGTAATTGATGAAAAAACATTTAATTATAGTGTTTTGGAAAGCTCTCGTGATCAGCTACAAGAATATGCAATAAAAAAAAGGGGTGCCATTTAAAAAAATGGAGATGACCTTCACGTGACCTTCAAATAACTCTTCAAGGTCAATTCAATGACACCATCTAATAGTTTTTTTCAGAACCATACAACTTTTGTCTGAAATATTTTTCTTTAAAATGCTTTATTTTTGAGATATTCGACCGTTTCCAGACTTTCCAAACACCCTGTATATATATATTGTGACGAAAATTTTTCCGGCAACTGGGAAACACCTTCCGCAATCGTCACCTTCATCCGTCGGTGCCTCGCTCGCGCGTTCGCAAGTGTCGACTTGGGCGCCAGTCGAGTTTTGTTTCGCCGGTCTCGACAACCGGCGCAGAACCGGCGATCGCGGGGGGGACTCGCCGCGATCGCACCAACTGGTCATCGGCCAACACGCAACAACAATAACGACAACGACGATAATGACGGCGACGGGAGACGGGAACGATCTCATCGAAGACGACGACACAACAAAACCGGCCGATGACCGAAGGGGCCGCTTTTTGTCTCGCCGGAAGCGACGAAACCGGGCTGACCCGGACGCGTTAGCAGGCACACGACGGTGACGGGATTGGCTGCTCAGTCTGCAAGGTTTGGCAGAAAGGGTCGGGGTCGGTGGACAATGGATGCGAGAACTCTAACTCGCGCAAGCTATCGGCTCGAGCGCGGCATCGAACACGAGAAACGGAACCTCAACCGAATCTTGATTTTTTTTATTATTCGGGAGCGACACGAGATCTTGGAGTCGGTCAAGTAAGCGTCGAACAACTTACCGAGCTGCCGAGGACCTTGGCTCACCTTCATCGTAGATCCCTCCGACGTAGCTTACCTTGCTCGGACAGAGCGTTGCCAGGGGTATCCGATCAGGTCGATACACGAAAACCCGAAGGCAGCGCGATCGCTGTCACGACACTCGAGAATACACTGTACGGAAATTATTTTATTTCCTTCATACAATACGAGAACCCAGGTATCGTCTTGGGAGACGAACGCGACGTAAACAATACGAGTCGAGATCGGACCTCTCACTCTAGAGAAGGACGATCGAGAGA
>OZ023260.1:1702001-1726171 GCA_964007305.1 Netelia melanura
GGCACCGACGGATGAAGGTGACGATTGCGGAAGGTGTTTCCCAGTTGCCGGAAAAATTTTCGTCACAATATATATATACAGGGTGTTTGGAAAGTCTGGAAACGGTCGAATATCTCAAAAATAAAGCATTTTAAAGAAAAATATTTCAGACAAAAGTTGTATGGTTCTGAAAAAAACTATTAGATGGTGTCATTGAATTGACCTTGAAGAGTTATTTGAAGGTCACGTGAAGGTCATCTCCATTTTTTTAAATGGCACCCCTTTTTTTTATTGCATATTCTTGTAGCTGATCACGAGAGCTTTCCAAAACACTATAATTAAATGTTTTTTCATCAATTACTTTTCGAATTATAAGGCTTCAAATGTATAATACCGTCGGCATTAGCGTTAACCGAGATGTACAACGTGGAGGTTGCACGGTCGGATTTACATCTCCTCAGTGTGTGTGTGTGCACACGCACGCTCACACACACGTGCACGCACACACGCACACACACCCACACACACACCCTGACAAAATCAACCGCGTTTCAAACACGTTTCGTTACACGCCTTATCACGCTTCAAGTACGTGCAAAGTGCGTTTTGAAACGCGCTAAAGCACGTGACAAGCGTGTAAATTCGTACGCAACCACGTTTCAGTTACATACTTTACCGAGTACCAAGCACGTTTCGAAACGCGCTTTGTGCTCATTTTACCGCGTACGCGGTACGCGCTTGAAACGCGGTAAAGCGTGTAACGAAACATTGTTGAAACGCGCTTGGTACGCACTTTACCGCGTAGGCGGTACGCGCTTGAAACGCGGTAAAGCGTGTAACGAAAGGTGGTTGAAACGCGCTTGGTACACACTTTACCGCGTTCATGGTACGCGCTTAGCACACGCTTGAAACGCGGTAAAGCGTGTACCGAAACGTGATTGAAACGCGCTTGGTACGCACTTTACCGCGTCATTGCTTTGAACAATAAATATTCAACCAATTAATGAAATACATTTGTTTCTAGGAAACCCTAATATTCATTTAAAAATTTCGCTTTCCACGCAGTAAATTTTTAAATGAATATTAGCGTTTCTCAAAAAATATGTATTTCATTAATTGGTTGAAAATCTTTATTATTCAAAACAATTTATGAAAGCATTATGAGGCAAGGTATCATTACAAGTCGAAACATAATATAGAATTAAAAAATAACATTTATTATAATAAGACTTAGTATTTACAAGTTATAAAAATCTTTACCGCTTTCGGGGGTACTATATAAATCATTTTGTTCGTCGCATGGCACATCCCGTACCATTACAGCAGCGGATCCGCCGAACATGTCCGATGCTTCGGCAAATACACTATCCCGATTAAACAAAAACTGCCGGTCATCCGAGGACAATCTACTGCCAGACGAGAGCCCAGACTCCGAAGAAGGAGACGCCCTCTGAAACATGAGCGTTCGACTGCCCCTTTGAATATATTCTTTGCGAGTAACAGTTGAAGTAGAGGGTGCCGTCGAAGCCCCTGTTTCAGAGGACGTCTTCTGTTTTTTGGCCTTTATGGTTGCTTTGTATTGCTCCATGGCCTCCTCCACATCAAGGCCTGCCGCCTTCGCAGCCATTTTCACAGCCCTTTGACCCCTCGGCTTTATATTGCTGGCACTGACGGACAAATTCCGAGGAAGTTCCTTCACAAGTGCCTCGATATCCGCAGGGGTGTGCATGGGTACTCGCTGCCCATCGACATCTTTATAAAATTTTTCGAGCCATGAGCGGTACATAACTGAAAAATAAAACGAATTAATGTATGAGATGGATTGTATAGATGTGTTCACATATTTAAGAGGCAACCCCACCGTAACAGCTTAAAAAATCAATTTTTTGCATTTTATTATTAATAAAAAGCCATTAAGTGAATTAAAAAAATTCATGAAAAAAGTTTGTTTTACCGTTACAGTGGAGTCCCGCCTTAAATAGCGAGTTTACTAATGTCTTACCTTTGGCACTAGCGAGAAAGTCCTCACCGAATTTGAGGGTGTTATTTCCTGAAGCATTCATTCTCATTCGGTGAGAACTTTCTCCAAAGACCCCCTTGAGGATCTGGATAACTGCATGTTTTTAATCGATTTTAAATAATCCTCCCGTATAACCAGCCCTGGTCCATAAGTGATCTGAAAAAGAAGAAAACAGCGATAAAAAATATGGCTCTACAAACTATTCTGCAAATTCTAATTACTGTTAAACTTTTAGCACTTACCATCTTCTCACTGACACCTGAGTCACTGGAAATACTACTTGTGCCACTAGCAGCAATATGATTACCTGCACAGATAAATAATAAGAACATTAAGTATTTCGTTTACCAGATTAAATTTAACGAATAAAAATTAATGTTGGCTAAGGGGCAACAACCTACATAACTAACTATCTATTGAACTATATATTCAATAATCAACACTCAACAGTATTGATTATTGAACTATATATGCAGTAACCAACACTCAACAGTATTGATTATTGAACTATATATTCATAAGTATATATTGTGACGAGGCATTAGTGGCCGCGCAGTCGCGTCGATAGAAAGGCAGCAGCGTCGCGCCGTCTCGCACCCGTAGTTGAAACGATGTAAGGTAGAACGGGCACTGTCGTCGAATCTTCGTGAATTTCAGAAAAGACGACGAGAGACGACGTCGCCAAACGACGGAGAGAGACGGCGGCCGACGGCGGTGCGAGAGAGATGGCTGTGCCGAAGGATCGATCGTCGATCGTCGGGTGGACCTTCCCCCACCACGCGAGCGAGCGACCGACGAGCCGGCCGGCAAGGAAAATTAGAATAAGGAGAGTTAGTCAGTTTTGGTCGATCGAAAGAGTGAGATTACGGAAAGCGACGAGTACGGTCGAATGAGATTTTGGACGGATACGGGGTTAGAGTTGAGAGATGTAAGAGAGAGTCAGAGTTGAGATAAGGACGAGGATAGTAGTAGTGAGTGAGGGTGGAAGTTGCGAATAAAGAAGTGAGAAAGAGTGACGAGAGAGCGAGAGCGAGAGAGGATACGGCGAGCGAGCGTGCGAGGGAGAGCGAGGTCGGAGGACGAGCGAGAGGGGGAGAGCGGACTAGAGGACGAGAGCCGTGTTAGAGAGAGAGAGAGAGAGGACGCTGCGCGAGCGGAGACAACGAAAGAAGGTAGGCGCACGTGATGCACCATTTTTCTTGTAACGTGACGCAGTAGAGCGCGTCTTACCCCCGTCCCCTCGCCCCGTGAATCAAAGGCTGTGCCCTCCGGCGTCTCCGGAGGTCGGTATGAGCGAGTGAAACCGGAATGCGAGAGCGTGTGCAACAGAGCGAATGAAATATTGTACAGAGAATTAAGAAAATAAATTGTCATTGTTTCGTGTTACGTAATCATCGGTGCTCACCCGTTATTTCGGACAAAAATCCAATTAGTTGAAATTTCCCCCCGAATACCCCCCCTTCCTTCCCTGAGTTCAGCCGAGGCGAGTTGGAAAAGTAAGTAACCCTTGGTATTTCGGGGTGAATGAAATACCTGGCGCCCCAAATGGCAAATGCGTGAATTGGGAAGAAACAAGACGGGCGTCATTAGAGAGATAGTTGACTGGCAGCTCACCTCTTGTTTTACGAAATTTTCCAGACAGCGAGCTCGTCACAATATATAGTTCAATAATCAATCTCTGGAATATTATCCACCCATTCTTGCACATGACGCAAGATTGGGAACTCACTCAGGGTTGATGATAGAGCGAATACTTCCTCTTTAATCGTAGTTTTAATTTCTTCTTTTATGGTTTTTTTGAACTCCGTCAATGAAACCTTCATTTGCCTGTCTATAGCCGCAAACATCGTGAAAGGGTCGAAGGTAGCTTCGGGTTGGCGACTTCTCGCTTCGTCCAGCAGCTTCTGCATTTCTGTTTCTCTCTCTTTCCTTTCCTCCTGTTCCTCACGAAGCTGCGTTCGTAATCTTTCAATTTCCTTCCATGGATCACTCCGTTGTTTCTCCGTGGAAGTAGCAGGGATCTCAAAGAAGTTTCGCATTTCCAACTCCTCCAAGGCCTTGTTATGTGCTGCCCGTTTTTTTACTACGGTAGCAGCCTACAAAATAAAACAAAGTACATAAATTTTATAGAAGAACAATTTACTAATGTATTAAAGGGTATAAGGTATAAGCTATAATTTCAACAGAAAACGTATTTTATACTTCTCTGTATTCAGGACTTCAAAAAATTTCTTTTTATTTGGTGCAGCATTGTGAACAAAATTAAAAACTGATTATTTTGGCCGTCTTTATAGCGGGCATAGAGTTGATTGATCGCACAGGGCAGCAATTATTTATTATCTAATAATAGTGATTTCTATCGACACTTAGGAGATTATTTCTATACCAAATCCAAAAACTCACACCAAGTTTTCGCTGTTACAATTAATCTAAAATATTTTCCGAGTTATTAAAAAAAACGTATTCTTATTTTTTTTAATAGTAAAAATAAAAATTAGCAAACGTGGATTTTTTCCTAAATACTACAAAATAGAAGACATGAAAATAAAATTTATTTACGATATTCAAATATAAACCCAAATATTTACAACACAAATAAACATCCATTCAACTTCAAACATGCAGTCGCCAAATTTTAACAGAAAACATATTATATTTTATATTCCTCTATACTCAGACACTTATAAAAAAATAGACTTGGTGCAACGCTGTTTAAATTCCTGAATATAGAGAAGTACAAAATACGTTTTCTGTTAAAGTTTGGTGATTGCATGTTTAAAGTTGAATCAATGTTTATTTGTTTTGTAAAAATTTGGGTTCATATTTGAATATCGTAAACAAGTTTTTTTTCATGTTTTTTATTTTGTAATATTTGGGAAAAAATCATAAATTGTAAATTTTTATTTTCACTATTAAAAAAATAAAAAATGAAAATAAGTTTTTTTGTGATAACCCGGAAAATATTTGAGATTAATTGTAAGAGCTAAAACTTGGTGTGATTTTTTGGATTTGGTACAGAAATAATCCCCCAGGTATTCATAAAAAGCACCATGGGCCTTTATTATTTGATAATAAATAATTGCTGTCCTGTGAGATCAATCAACTCTGCACCCGCTATAAAGACTGCCAAAATAATCAGTTTTTAATTTTGTTCACGATACTGCACCAAATAAAAAGAAATTTGTTTAGGTCCTGAATACAGAGAAGTATAAAAAACGTTTTCTGTTAAAATTGGGCGATTGCATGTCTGAAGGAACCGAGTTAAAAAAATTATTTTTATTTTATTTATTTTCATGTGTCGGTAGAAAATTTCATAGAGGCAGATTCGACATGCTTATCCAGATGGTTATACCTTTTAAAATACAAGCAACTTACACGTATATCCCTCTGATTTTTTACGGCTGCACCTCCACTCAGATTAACCGGGGCATCTTCTGCACATGATGTTTCCGGATCTGAGTAGTCCCCATTCTGCACCGATGGCCAACTGATGCGAGAATCTTGAATATCGTCAAGTTCGTTCTTTGTGGCTGCCGTAAATAAATGGTAAAAAAGATATATACACGGCATAGTACCACTAATTAGTAAGCTCTAATCTTAATTTATTTCACTTACCTGCCATTTTGCCTATAAACCAATAATATGGATATTCTAATCCGTTTTGGCTATCCTCAGCGGTTTGCACGAGGTACAATTGATTGGGCTCGAAGTCTTGCAGACTCGTTGGTTCATATCGTGTCCTCAGTCTTCGAGGCTTTGGACCAACGCGAAACTTTATTTTTCGAACTTCAACGACGCTCTTATTGCGGTTTGCATAGGCGGGGAACATTACTTTCGCCCACCAATTTCGTGGTTCGGCCATCGTTTACACCCTAATAATTAAAAGATATAAAAAATAAACAATAATTCACGAGTACTGGCCAGTTCAAATGAATATCACCGACTGAAATTAATCTAACCGTTTGGGCAAGGATCTGGTGAGATGAAAAATGTAGCACAATGTATGTTCTCCTGTTTTTGTTCCGCAATCACTAGAAGTCCTGTCACTCGCGTTCGTCGTCGTATTTTATCAAAATCCGTAGAATTGCCGGGGTCGTTATAAAGAAGTAAGATAATGCGTGGAATTAGCCGAAGTCGTTATATAATTTGAGCGGGAAGCCGAAGTTGGAGACACAATATACGTATAAACGCCGAACTTATTAAACACTGCGACAACGTTTCTACTCTGCTTGCACTGCGATAATGGTTTATGCATATACGACCGTGGCATCATCGCTCCCGGCGTCCCGCTTTTTTTAGCGTCGCATTTTCCCATTGGTCGGTACTTTCTTTCGTATTGGTTGTAGCCCAGGTCCGCCATTTCTTTAATTCTCTCGGCGTCCTGATTAGCTCGTCGATTTTGCTTGAAGCGTCCTCTATTTCGCGCGACTTTCAAATGCCTACTTCGGTCGCTAACAAATAGTTCTACATACACAAGTGTTTTTATTTTAAAAACTTATTTGAGAAATGTATAAAATTGTATTGTGGGAAACTGCGCTAGCATCCTATTGACCGCACGCGATCAGTGCATTGGTCTGCATCACGAAATAGCATGGAGAAAAAATATCGACATCAATATTTTTTGCCACCCGTATTGTTGTGTACTTTATCGTATAGCTGCTGTGCTGGTCCAACCTAACCTACTGTGTACTGCCATCACAACTCTAAAAAAATTTAATTAAATCGAAAGACAACTGCGTGCAATGACCTACAAGAGATATCTTTTAACTGGAGGACCTATCCCTCGGTCGACACTCCAGTATCGTAGACGGAAAAAACATAGGATACAGGTAATTACATTTATTTTTGGCATTTAAAGAAAAGAGGATAAGCCATATGAGGTACAGCGCTTGTGTCAGTGCAGAAATATTTGTACACTTCACAACGGAAACCTGTACTTGGGATCCAGCCATGATTATACTATGATATTCCGTCATTTCAATTTAATGCATGCCGCTTTTCCAACTGCAGCTCAGTAATGAGACGAATAGACCTGCCCCAGAGCAACACTTACAGTTAGACACAGGAAATCAGATGCTTGATGAAGCTGGCAAGATTTCACATGGACACGCAGAACTTTCGCGCATGTCACCTTCAAACAGTGATACTGATAATGAGGTACATATTATTAAATAATAGGACAAATTAACCCTTAGCGCTTGGGCCATTTTTGTACCAGCAACTCCAGCACATTTTTACAGCAGAGTGCCTGAGAAGAAGTCTTATTTTGAGTGGGACGAATTACAAGTGCTTATAAATGTTTCAGATTTTATTTTTTTATAAATATGCATTTTCCTCTTGTAACTAACAGAGAAATAAACAATTTCGTCATTCACCATGGTGTAGAATTTTTAGAAACAATGCGCCATGTGCATTCACAGTATACTTGGACAAGTGTCAGTCAGCTCTAAATTCTCGTCACAATATTTATTCTTCTCTTATAGCATCTTAAGCATAACGATATACTAAAAGCATTTGGCTCTGCAACAGAGCCAACGGGGCGCTAAGGGTTAACAATTTTTTTTTAACTGAATGGTCTGTTATTTTAGTTTGCTTTTAGTTTGAAAAAGTCTATTCTTATGTCATGTGTTAATATTTTGTTTTACTACACACAATGGAAGCGCCATTAAATATGCTTTTCAGTGTAAAGAGAACTTTCTCTCTCATGTTCTAGGTTGGCAAAAATTCAATACCACACAAGCAGCACCTGAAGCAGAAATGACCAAAGAAAACCTCTAATCCTTATGCTAATAATCACACGGTTCCATTATCGCCATCGAGCCAATCCGATGTTCCTGTGTCCGACCCTGAACTAAGTGAATCATCTGACAATGAGTCCCCGACACCTCCAGCTCCGCAACCCTTTGAAAATCAATGTGAATCAGAGATACAGGAGGAAGAGGACAGTTCAGAAAATGACTTTAAGTCAAAAGCGCGAAAGTCTATTCATTTGTGTGGTTGCACTGATTCAACTGTTGATGATATAGTTTTTATGACCTTAGCTCTTGATCTTCGTCACGGCTTGTCATGGGTGGCTCAGATTGTTATTTAAAAAATGGTTGGGAGTATTTTTAAAAAAGTTCCCATTCCATCGACTTTTCAAGCATATCTCAAACATTTGAAAGTTGCTAATACTAGAAACTTTATATCGTATCACGTTTATTGCAGTGACTGCAACTCTTACCTAGGAGAAAGAAAAATTTCAAACAAAAGCGACAGCAAAGAAAAAAAAGTAAAGGATAAACAAAAATTCTGTGATATCTGTGAGATAAAAGTTAATGCTCTAAGCCCTTCAAATTTCTTTGTTTCTCTCTCAATAAAATCGCAGCTTCAGGTATTTTTGAAAGACAACAAGTTTGTTGATTATATATTAAACCATAGATTTTCGAGGGAGACCAAAGAAAGTGAGTTAAGTGACATATATGATGGTAATGTATACAGAAAGCTAAGCTCACATGGAAATGTGTTGTCCTCACCATACAACTTTTCGTATACATTTTTTACTGATGGTGTTGCTTTTGGAAAATCATCTAACAAAACTATTTGGCCTATTTATTTAACGCTCAATGAATTGCCTTATGAAGAAAGAAATAATTATATAATTATGGCAGGAGTGTATGCTGGTTCAAAGGATCCAAATCAACAATATTTCTTAAAACCCTTTGTAGAATCAGCCAACAAATTATCAAGTGAAGGTATTTCGTGGACTTACAATGGTCAAAATGTCAAAAGCCTTGTTATTCCGCTGTGCTGTGTGGCAGATTCTGTTGCAAGATACCAGATTTTAAATTTTCAAAGTTTTCATGCAGGATATGGCTGCACTTTCTGTTACAAGCAGACCGAATATGTCAGAGGTGGCGCACGTTACCTTGTATCAGAACCTGCTGAGCTGAGGAGTTCTGATAGTCTAAAACAAGACTTATTAGAAGTTTACAAAAGAAGGCATGAAGTCAGCGATAAGGACAGAGTTTTCCGTGGAGTTAAGGGCTCATGCAACTTAATGTCATTAAATTACTTTGACATAACGTCTCAGTTCGTTGTTGATTATATGCATGCCGTATTGCTAGGGGCAACAAAAACACACACTGAATTAATTCTGCAGTCTATTCGGAAAAAAATGTGGCTAGGTATGTCAGATGAAAGACTGGGTATGAAACACCTGATTAACCTAATCGACTTAAGAATTAAAGGTATACAGTCCAGTACTACAGTGATCAGAGAGCTGCGCGCAATGAGTGAACGTGCCCAATGGAGAGCAAGTGAATACAGAATTTGGCTTTTATTTTATGCTATTCCATGTTTAAAGGGATTGTTAAAAGATAAGTACCTTGTACATTTTTCTATGCTCGGTAAGGGAATTGTATTACTTCTTCAAAAACGTATTCCTATGTCAGATATTCAGGAAGCTCACAGACTTTTCATGCTCTATATATATTTTTTTGAAAAATATTTTGGAGAAGAAAATATGCTTTATAATATCCATCTTTTATCGCATATATCAAGGGGGGTTCTGGACTTTGGCCCTTTGTGGACCCACAACAGTTTTTTGTACGAGTCGGAAAATAGATACCTATTACAGCTTTGCAAAAGTCCCTTTTCAGTTGCTGTCCAAATTGCTCGCAAGTTTTTAATTTACAAGTCGCTTCCTCTTTTATGCACAGAAATGGCGCACACCAAAAATACTGTAAGTTTCTTTGAAAATATATTAAATTACAGAAGATTACAAAGGTTTGAGCCAACTGGCAACAGGTGCCTTCTTGTTGGTAAAGGTAACCTCTGGACCATCTCTAATGTTGACAATGCCATAAATTTTTCCGAATATATTCGGCGTAACGAGGCTACTGACTGTCTTATTGTTAGTTTTAACAGAATGATTTATAAAAAAAAACGTTTCTCTACAAGCTCATACAGCAAAGGTAAACAGAATAATGACTCATGTATATTCTTATTTGATGGTACATTTGCTGTCATCGAAGAAATTGTAAAAGTAACAAGAGCTAAGGCCATGTTTGTTGTGCAAACCATAAAGTTGGAGAAACACCCATGTTTAAGAAACGATTTTATGGAGATTGTACACATAAGAAAGGTGCAATCGTTTGGTGAAAAGAAATGTGTAGACTTTGCAATGATAGCAGAGCCGTGTCTGCTTATGCATTCACAAAACAGTTTTTATGTTGCACGTATACCATACGGTTGTTCTGTTGAGTAGATACATTTTCGTTTTATTTTAAGCCTACTCGCTTCACACAAAAAGGCTTTTACAAACACCTTTACAGAAACGCCACAATAAAATGAAAATAAATGGAATTAAAAATTGAGTTTAAAATGGCGTTTTGTATTCCTCACCCAAATTGCATTCTGACGGCACGAGCAAAAGTACGTTTCAACTGTGTAACGAAACGCGGTTGAAACGCACTATTCTGTGGAAGAACTCCGTGTCGACGGCACGCGAAAAAGTATGTTCCAACCGTGTACCGAAACACGGTTGAAACGCACTATTCTATGGAAGAACTCCGTGTCGACGGCACGCAAAAAAGTACGTTTCAACCGTGTAACGAGAAACGCGGTTGAAACGCACTATTCTATGGGAGAAGTTCGTGTCGACGGCACGCGAAAAAGTACGTTCCAACCGTGTAACGAAACACGGTTGAAACGCACTTTTCTGTGGAAGAACTTCGTATCGACGGCACGCGAAAAAGTACGTTTCAACTGTGTAACGAGAAACGCGGTTGAAACGCACTATTCTCTGGGAGAAGTCCGTGTCGACGGCACGCAAAAAAGTACGTTTCAACCGTGTAACGAAACGCGCTTGAAACACGCTATTCTGCAGACAAAGTACGTTTCAAGTGTGTTCCCTCAACGAAACGTACTTGAAACGGACTTGGCACGCACTTGAAACGTACTTTTCCGTGGCAGGTTTTTGTCAGGGCACACACACACACACACACGCACATACGCTCGCACACACACGCGCACGCACCCGACCGTGGATCCACCTTGACGTGGTGGGAGGGCTTAATCCCTAGCCAGCGAGCCAGTTGGAGGGGAGACAAACGGATCCTAGAGGAGTAAACCTCGAATGAAAAATCACGGGGAGGATACCCCGTTTCAAAAACCGATCATGGAGCGCAATGAACAGGAGAAAACATGTACGGTGCAGGGGAGGTATACCTCAGTACCGGCGTCTGACGGGGGTGACCAAGCGGCCCCCGAGACGTTGTCAGCCAACTACCGCAATGGTGGAGAGAGAGAGAACGAGAGCCAAGCCAACCTCAGTTTTGAGCCCTTTGAGAAGTGTTTCTTCCGACTCCTGGACTTCATCCACGGGAAGAAGAACCTCCACAAGGAACTCAAGGAGATGGCTTCCAAAGCAAATAGGACCTATTCTATGCTCGAGAAGGAGATAACGAAGAGCGCGGGTGCTGCACCGCCTAGGCCTCAGGACAGCACGGCGACGCAGACATCGCCCATCTTCGTCGCCACCAAGAAGCAGGAGGCGAAAAGGGACCGGGTCTCCCCACCCGCTGCGCAAGAGACGAAGCGCTTGCGGCCACACGACGACGAGCTACCACGAACGGAAGCCAGCGCGACTCCCATTCAGGTAGAGGGGCATGGTGAAACCTAGAACAACGTGGTGAATCGGAAGCGTCAAAAAAACGGGGGGTCGAAGGCAAAGTCGCAGGGGTCGGTAAATACAGCGCCGACTAAAGTGACAAAGCCGGCAGTGGCGATAAGGCCCCACCGGCCGGAGGCCATTGTGATAAAGATCTCGGGCGATGGGTCATATGCGGATGCGCTACGCAAAGTGCGGGCTGACCCGAGCCTCCGACCGCTGGGGGCCCGAGTAACACGCATAAGGCGGACGAAAATCGGCGAGCTGCTACTTGAGCTCGGAAGAAAGGGAGAAGAGTCCCGCGCACTCCAGGCATGAGTCAAGGCCGTCCTTGAGGAGACAGCTGAAATTAGGCTGCTAACCCATAAGGAGGTGCTCGAAATCCGAGATCTCGACGAGGTCACCACGGGACAGGAGGTAGCCGAAGCCGTCAATGCGGCGATTGGGTCCGAGATGGTCGGACCGTCGGAAATCCGGCTGAAGAGCTGGAGGGACGGAACACAGTCGGCCAGTGCGATCCTCCCGGCAGCAGTGGCGAAAAAGCTACTGCGGTTGGGTCGACTCACGGTCGGCTGGGTTCGATGCCGAGTGAGGCTTCGAGAGGCGGTCTCTCGATGCTACAGATGCCGGGAAACGGGGCACATAGCAAGAGATTGCAAGAGCGCCGTCGACCGGTCGACCAAGTGTTTCCGGTGTGGCAAGGACGGCCACAAAGCTGCGGACTGCAGGAATGGGCGAGCAGAGGCCAAGAGCGAGGCGCACACCAGCAATGGTTAAGGTGCTTCAGCTGAACGTCAACCACTGCTCAGACGCGCAGGATCTGCTGTCCCAGCTAGTTCGAGAGGAGAACATGGATGTTGCTCCTATCAGTGAGCAATATCGGGATCGCGACGATACGGACTGGGTGAAGGACACCACCGGCAAAGCAGCCATATGGCTATGCAGCAACATCCATTGTGCCCGGAGGCCTGCCACTCCTTCATCAGGCTTCACCTGGGTGGAGGTGGCAGGTGTGAGGATTTACAGCTGCTATTTGCCGCCCAGTGAAGCGATCGAAGAGTTCCAAGTGACCGTCGACGCCCTCGTTGTCAGTGCAGGATCCTCCCGACTACCACTGGTTGTCGGTGGGGACTTCAATGCATGGGCCAGGGAGTGGGGCAGTGCGAGAACGAACCACCGAGGACGCGTTCTCCTCGAGGCGATGGCGACACTGGAGCTGGAGATCGCGAACACGGGTGACGACCCGACGTTTGCCAGGGGAGATAGATCGTCTATAGTTGACTTGACCTTCGTCAATGTACGACTCATGGGCGGTCGTCTCAACTGGCATGTTAGCGATCGTTATACTGGCAGCGACCACCATGCCATAAAGTACCAGCTTCAGTTAACTAATCGGGCGCCAACAAGAGTGGCTAGTGACGGGAGAAGGAGATGGGCAGCAGCCACGTTCGATCGTAAGGCCTTCCTCGGTCACCTAGAGGGTACCTCCGTAACTGGGAGCGGAGAGGATAGAGCCCGAAGCCTCTCGCGTATTATACGATCCGCCTGCGATGTCTCAATGTCCAAGAGGAGCAATTCTCGAGGTCGACCGCCAGTTTACTGGTGGAACGGAGACATTACAGTGATACGTCGAGAGTGTCTAAAGGCTCGGCGACGTCACCAGCGAGCTCAGGGGCCGAGTAAGCAAGTACTGGGCGCGGTATATGAGCAAAAGAGGAATAAGCTCAAAGGGGCCATCAAGGCCGCCAAGAGAAAGTGCTGGCGGGAGTTCTGCGAGGAGGTGGATCATGACCCGTGGGGCAGGCCGTACAGAACGGTTATGCGTAAGATCAGACCTGGAGGCGGGACAGCTCCATCTTGTTCCATCTTCCTCGAGAGAATAGTCCGCCACCTGTTCCCACAACACGTGCCTCGGACTGCCGGCATCGGTCTGACGAGGTCTGATAACGAACAGGAGCCGTCAGGCGTCAGCGAAGCGGAACTGGAGATTGCCGCAAGGAGAATCGTTGCCCGGAAAGCCCCGGGGGTAGACGGAGTGCCCGGCATCGCCATAAAGACGGCCGCACTAGGCGTACCGGAAATTTTCCGAGAAACGTACAGCGCGTGCATGAGGGAGGCAACTTACCCGGACGAGTGGAAGGTAAAGAGGTAGGTGCTTCTTCCGAAGGGGAACAAACCCCCGGAGGAGCCCTCTTCTTACCGACCACTCTGCCTGCTGGACATCGCAGGGAAGCTGTTCGAACGCATTCTTTATGGCAGGCTGGACGCTGCAATCGAGAGAGCTGGAGGACTCTCTAACAACCAATTCGGTTTCAGGAAGGGTCGCTCGACGGTCGACGCCATCGACCGAGTAGTGAGCATTGCCACTAACGCCATCAGTGGCACCCGATGCACAAAGCGTATGTGTGCCATCATCGCTTTGGACATCCGAAATGCGTTCAACTCGGCTAGATGGGACAACATCATGTTGGCCTTGGAACACATGAGGATGTTATGTGCCGCTTCTCGGCACCTTCACCTATTTCGTCGAATATTTTACCTAAATACTAGATACTAAGAATTTTTCGAACGAGCAACCGCCGCACCAATCAGCGCTCGCCCTCGGTCTAGCTTACGCGGTATATCTATATCACGCGCGAACGAGCAACCGCCGCACCAATCAGCGCTCGCCCTCGGTCTAGCTTACGCGGTATATCTATATCACGCGCGAACGAGCAACCGCCGCACCAATCAGCGCTCGCACTCGGTCTAGCCCACGCGGTATATCTATATCGCGCTCGACGCACGAGCCGCGCGTTGATTGGTGCGCCGGTGGGCCGCCAACTAGTATATAAGCAGCGGGTCGCCGGGCCCGGAGAGGAGTTAACGAAGCGAGAGCGCCGAGCCAGGTGCCTCGACTCCACTCCTTGTAGCAGATTCTAAAATAAACCTGTTGACCAAGTCCTTCTACGTCTCTGGGTTACCGCTCATATTTCCCAACACCATTCCTCGACCAGTCATCGATGCGCAGGAAACGCCATCGGACGGCTTCTTATTACCGTCGTCTGGACCATCGCGCTGAGGCTCGCAGGGCGGCCCAGGAAAATTCCGCGAGCTCCAAAACCATCGGTCCTTCTCAGGACCCCTCTAACCGCGAGAACCTCCCCCCGCAAATTGGCGTCAAACCCGGAGTAGGTCGCTCTCGACCGACGCAACGCCGAGTCCAGCCTCCAGTCCACCGACACCGCGCCACGGCCATCACCGACGACATCGTCGCACAATCGCTGGAGCGGCGAGCGACACGGCCGGTGAAACCGAGCACCGTCGTGTCTGGGGTAACGGCCAAAGAGACCTTCCGCCTTTCGCCGAAGAAGCGGCCCCCATCCACCACGAAGCCCGACCCCCGGCCCTTGAGCGAAGTAATCCACCGTATCGGCAAGCCCTCGGATCCGCGGCCACGGATCTGCCTGATCACGGCTCCACCGCCGCCACGAGACCCACGCTCCTAGGTGTCTCCTGACCCTCGCCCACTATCATCCGCTCTTCTCAGAGCGACCATACAAACGGAACCCGGGGGCATCGCCTCCTCTCCTCCCATCCCAATTCCCCCCAACTCCGACCCAAGGGCGGATAGAGAGTCGGTAGTAGGAACCTGAAAAGGCCACCCAACTCTCTCCATTCGGGACCGAGTACCCTAACCATACTCACCCTATAACCCTTAAAATAACTCCCCGACCTAGGGGCTACTAGAGAGTCGGAGGTAGGAACCTGTAAAGGCCACCTGACTCTCCCCCCCACGGCCCGGGATCCTTCCCCCAACCTACCCCCTTCAAATTGTTACAACAAACGCTTGTCATCGTTCGGCAGGCCCGTTTATAACAAGGATACCGCTGTATATACGGGCGATCGTATCGAGCTACCTCTCCAACCGGACCCTGCTGTATAACACCGACAATGGCATGAAATACTATAACATCACGGGAGGAGTGCCTCAGTGTTCGTGCCTGGGTCCCCTACTCTGGAACGTTATGTACGATGGTCTTTTAAGGCTGTCTCTTCCAGAGGGGGTATCCACGGTAGCTTTCGCCGACGATTGTGCCCTGGTAGTCGTGGCGAAAAGCGTTGGAGAGATAGAGTACCTCGGAGACAGAGCGATAGAGTTCGTGTCCTCATGGCTGAGCGACCATGGGTTGACGCTGGCGGCGGAGAAAACAGAGGCGCTGCTCATCTCGCGCACGAAAAAAAGGGTGTATGCCACATTTACGGTAGGGGACCAGATTATCCGGTCGAGAGATACTGTGCGGTACTTGGGTGTTACCCTGGACGCGCGATTGTCGTTCAGAAAACACCTGGAGAATGCAGGCTCGAAGGCGATGAAGGTGGCGCGTGCTCTCGCGTCCATCATGCCGAACATTGGCGGAGCGAAACAGCCGAGGAGGCTTCTCCTGGCAGCAGTAGTGAGTTCGGTTGTCCTGTATGGAGCACCAATATGGGCCAACACCATAGCGGAGAACAGGAGCTACGGCGCCACCTGCCGTCGAGCCTGCAGGATCGCGGCGCTGAGGGTGGCTAGCGCGTACCGTACAGTGCCCGATATCGCTCTTTCGGTGATCACGGGGTGCCCCCCCCCCCTCAATCTACTAGCACAGGAGAGAGCGGATCGCTGTCAGGAAGGGAGGCGACGGGCGGAATATTATTCGTTGTAGCCTCGACCTAGGTGGTCCCGAGCAACCGTCGACGAATGGCAGCGTCGATGGGACGCTTCACGGGAGGGTAGATGGGCGCATCGCATCATACCCGATGTACAAGCGTGGATCACCAGACGGCACGGGCTCGTCAATTTCCACCTGACCCAGATACTCACAGCGCACGGCGGCTTCCGGAGCTACCTACGGCGCTTCGATATCTACGACAGCGCCGAGTGTCTGTGGTGTCCGGGTCAAGACGAGGACGTGGAGCATGTGTTGTTCCAATGCCCGCGATTCGCCGACGAGCGGTGCCGCTTCAGGGAAAGCTGGAGTGGTCCCCTCACGGCGGAGGGGTTGGGACAGTGCGTACTAGGCTCTGAAGAAGGCTGGGCAGCAGCGGTACAGTTTGCAGCCGCCGTGACGGAGAAGCTCGTGGAGCAGCGAAAGGCGGAGGAGCGAGCGGGGTGGCGACGAGGGACACGACCAACCGCTCCCAACACCCCCGACACGGGCGACGGCGCTTAAGCGCATAACACCACCCTTCCGCGAAGTAATGCCCCACGGCGGTTCCCGCGGAAGGGACGAACGGTGCAGGCGGGAGCAGAGAAGAGGTTTTTAGTCGGTAAGAATCCGACACTACCCGACCACCAGGGTGTCTTATGGAAGATTTTCCTCTTCTCCATTTAACAAAAAAAAAAAAAAAAAACACACGCGCACGCACGTATGCACCCCCCCCCCCCCCACACCGCAGGGGGAGCCTGTAACCCTTATGCGGCGCGTCCCCAGGTGGCGGATAGGGGAACGCTCTCTAGATATAGAGGGTAGGAGGCAATTAAAATACCTCTCGCGGACCAAACAGGCACGGGGACGATACCTCGATAACAAACGGTTATGGGAAGCACAAGGAAGGAGACACCGGTTACGGTGCAGGAGCGCGGATCCCTAGTACCGGCGTCTGGGGGTGAGAAAGCAGGATCCCAGACGTCGTCATCAAACGACTGCAGTGTTACAGAAGTGGTCCACTTGGCTTCTGTAGCATCTAAAGCTACGAGTAATGAGAGAGAGTAGCCCCAATTCGCTGGAAGGACTTGCCAAAGCGGCCCACAAGGAGCCGAGAGTCGCGTCGACTCAGAAGCCAAAAAGACTGCGTTATGGAATCAGCATGAAAATCTGATAAAGGACCTATTGCAGCATTTACAAGGCCGCCGGAACGTCAACTCGGAGACGAACTCGTTGGCAAAGAACCTCAGCGAGTTCTTCAAGAGAATGCAGCAACTGGACAGAGAAACTGCAAATCTCCTGACAGTCGAAGGAATTAGCTGCTGTCAGGCCGAAATTCATTCTCGACCCACATCCGTAAAAAATATCCAGACGTCGCCTTCGCTTCAGGGGACGGCTCTGGGACCAACGGAGCGACAGTCTGAGGCCACGGAAGATCGCGAAAAAGAAGTCGTGCTGACGCCGGAAACTACGGGGTCTCGGAAAAAGCGTAAAGAACCGCACACCGGCCACGGTTGAAGCGGAAAAACTGAAGGAACGGAAACATCGGGACGAAACTGCGGAACCCCAGCGCCAAGACGAAACTGGACAGAACCAAACGTGGCAACAGGTAAAGGCACGGAGGCATCGAAGCCAAAAGAGGAGAAAAAAGGAACCAATAAAGCAGCGTGAGCGACGCGCTCTACCCAACGCGCTGATGATTCGCGCCAAGGAAGGCAAGAGCTACGCGGATATACTCCGCAAGGTCAAGATGGGCGCCGACAGTCAACAGATCGGAGAGAGCATCGACAAGGTGCGTCGGACAAACACAGGGCAGCTGTTGTTAGTCCTGGACAAGAAGAGCAACGATAAGGCGGAAAAACTACGAAAATTGGTGGCAGAGGCCCTAGCAGACGATGCGGACGTAGTAAGCAGAACGCAGCAAGTCGACCTCGAAATCAAGGACCTCGAAGAGTCGGCCACTAGACAGGAAGTAGTGGAAGCTCTCAAGAAAGCAGCGGGAGATGACAGCGAAATCCCAGACGACGCAGTCAAGTCACTTCGGAAAGCATACGGGGGAACCCAGACCACCTCGGTTAGACTACCCGTGGAAACCACACGAAAAATAGCGGGGGATGAGGGAAAGATACGAATCGGCTGGGTAAGATGTCGCATTAGAAAGGTGAGGAAGCCCATGAAGTGCTTCAAGTGCTGGCACTTTGGGCATCTCTCCACGAAGTGTGAAAGCGAGTTGGACAGATCCGACCATTGCATCAAATGCGGTGAAGCTGGCCACAAAATCGCCGTGTGCACCAAGGAGGCACGATGTGTACTGTGCACTGATAACGAAAAGAAGGAAAACTGCGACCATGCGGCTGGTAGTAGTATATGTCCGGCCTACAAGAAGGCTCTCCAGGCGTTGACGACTAAGCGATAATAAAAGTACTGCAGCACAACTTCAATCATTGTGAGGCCGCACAGGAACTTCTTCTGCAGACGGTACGAGAACTGAAACCGGACCTCCTGATAATCTCGGAGCCATATAGGCGTCTCAATACCCAATCCTGGGTTTCCGACGCCACCGGAAAAGCTGTGGTCTGGTCATGTGGCAACTCCCCCTTTCAGGAGGCTGTCGACAGCACGGAGAAGTACTTCGTAAGATCGAAGCTGGGGAACATCAACTTTTACAGTTGCTATGCGCCGCCCAGTCTAACTCACGAAGAATTCTTGGAGCTACTCGACAAACTGATCAGCGACGCAAGGGAGCACTATCCTGTGGTCATTGCTGGAGACTTCAATGCCTGGGCAGTTGATTGGGGGGGGCAAGAAGACAAACTCGAAGGGCCGAGCGCTGTTAGAGGCAATGTCCTACCTGGATGTTGTCCTGCTAAACAGTGGTGGAGAACCGACCTTTGTGCGAGGAGAGAAAAGCTCCATTGTGGATCTCACATTCGTTAGTGGCAGTCTAGCACGAAACAACAAGACGTGGAAAGTGACCGATGTTTATAACCTCAGCGACCACCGGCTGATCTCCTGGGAGGTAACCACTGACCAGGAAAAACGTGAATCGGCACCGAGAAAGACGAACAATTTTGGCTGGAAGACGGGTTGGTTCGACGAGAGCCTGTACGCTGCAGCACTGGATGACAGACCGATCGAAGCTGGCAATGCGACAGAAAAATCGGAAGAGGTCATGAGAAGGATTATTGAGGCCTGCGATGCCACAATGCCTCGAAAAAGGGCCACAAACCGACTCCCGCCGATATATTGGTGGAATAGCACTATTGCTGAAATCCGTCAGGAATGCATTCGGGCAAGAAGGATATCCCAGCGAGGCCGGGGAAACCCCAACTTTCCGGAGCTGGAGGCAAAGCGTAAGGACGCGCGGCGGCGACTGACCAAAGCGATAAAGTACAGCAAGATGCAGTGTTGGGACGAGCTCCTCAACGAAGTCGATGGCGACCCGTGGGGCAGGCCCTACAAAGTGGTCATGACGCGGCTGAAAAGTCAACTGATGCAAACGCCAACGAGCGCGGACCTACTGCGAGAGATTTTCTCGGTGATGGTTCCACGGCAACCTGAATACAACCACCAGATTGAGCAGAATGTACAAGAGAGGATACCTCCGGTCACACTAGAGGAACTGAAGAGGGCATGCGCGCGAGTGGGAAACACGAAGGCCCCTGGCCTGGATGCAGTACCAAATATCGCGCTCAAGGCAGCCATTATTGCGATGCCCAGAATCTTCCTGGATATGTACGACACGTGTCTCCGGGAAGGCATATTCCCGGCCAAGTGGAAGCAGCAGAGGCTAGTTCTTCTCCCCAAACGGAAGAAGCCACCGGATGATCCTTCGTCCTATCGGTCTTTGTGCATGCTGGATACGGCTGGAAAGGTCTTGGAACGAATTATCCAGAGAAGAATTGAGGGGGTGACCGAAGAACATCTCTCGGATAATCAGTACGGATTTCGAAAGGGTCGCTCCACGCTCGACGCCATCGACCTCGTTGTTAACACCGCGAAAGATGTGATCGTCGGCGAAAGGTGGGAAGGAGGTAGAAAGCAATACTGTTTAGTGGCAACACTCGACATAAAAAATGCTTTCAACACCGCTAGATGGGATTGCATCATGGACGCTCTTGCGAGAATGAATGTCCCAGTATATTTGCGTAGGATGGTAGCCAGCTACTTCACCGACAGAGTGCTCAAGTACGACATAGAGGACGGACCTAAAGAATACCGAGTGACCGGAGGGGTACCCCAAGGATCGGTACTTGGGCCACTACTGTGGATCACCATGTATGATGGACTCCTCAAGCAGATGTTGCCGAGAGCGGTGAAGCTAGTAGCCTTTGCGGATGATGTAGCCCTCGTGATTGTCGCAAAGCGCCTTGAAGACATCAACAATCTCTTCGATGTCACTTTCGAGAGGACTCGTCGATGGGTGGAGACCGTTGGCCTAAGCCTGGCTGAGCATAAGACTGAGGCGGTTCTGATTACCGGCAGAAAGAAGCTGGAGACGATCGTGTTACGAGCAGGGGAACACGAGATCACTTCCCAACCCTTTATTAGGTACTTGGGAGTGATGATCGACACCAGGCTTAAGTTCAAGGAGCAAGCAGAACATGTTGGTGCCAAGGCCGCAGTGGTGGGGGCAACGCTATCGCGGCTCATGCCCAACGTAGAAGGACCAAAACAGAAGAGAAGAGCACTCCTGTCGTCCGTAGTGACGACGGTTCTTACATATGGCATCGCCATCTGGGCCATCGCACTAACGCTGTAGGAATGCCGAAGGAGGGTGGTCCCCACCTACAGACTGAGCACGTTAAGAGTGGCCAGTGCTTTCCGTACAGTGTCGAAAGACGCCGCGAGCGTGATCGCCAGCGTGGTGCCGATTACAATTCTAGCTGAAGAACGGCGGGCTTTGTACCGTCGAAGAGGGATGACGGATCAGAGTATGGACGCACTGAAGACGGAAGAACGACGGAAGAGCCTCCAACGGTGGCAGCAAACTTGGGATACCTCCACGAAGGGGAGATGGACCCATCGACTGATCCCCAAAATAGACAGATGGGTAAACTGCAGACATGGTCACGTCAATTATTACATGACGCAAATGCTATCAGGGCATGGTTGCTTCCGGGCGTATCTCTACAAATACAAGTATCAGGAGTCCCCATAGTGCCCATTCTGTAGTAACGAAGAGGAGACTGCGGAGCACGTTTTCTTCACGTGCCCACACTTTGACCTGCAACGAGATCAACTGGAAGGTGACATCGGACAGAGAATCACACCGAAGACGCTGGTGGAAGCGATTCTGACATCGGTAAAAGCGTGGAATGCGATAAACTCGTTTGCCACAGGAGTCCTGAAAGACCTGCGGAGCGAAGAGCAGATGAGGAGACAAAGAGAAAAGGAAGGAATGAACCAGAACCCCTAATCTCGCCACGAAACCCGTGGCGTGGAAGGGGGCGTACTGGAACAACACATACACAGTGGAAGAGCGATAGCTGATACCTCCCCCTGCGAAGAAGTGCCTAGCGGCGGTACTGCAGGGGGTAAATTGAGGTCAGGAGAAGAGGGTTGAGGTTTTTAGTTGGTAGTGGTTGCCAGTCAATAGCCGAACTAGTCGTGCCAGGAGCCCTGGTGGTTCGTGGCCACACAAACACCGAGTGATCAGACCGAGTCCAGCACGACATGCGTAAAAAAGCATTTCCCCCCCTCTAAAATAAAAAAAAAACACACACACACACAGGAGATGTAAATCCGACCGTGCAACCTCCACGTGGTACATCTCGGTTAACGCTAATGCGGGCGGTATTGTACTTTTGAAGCCTTATAACTAGAAAAGTAATTGATGAAAAAACATTTAATTATAGTGTTTTAGAAAGCTCTCGAGATCAGCTACAAGAATATGTAATAAAAAATAGGGGGTGCCATTTAAAAAAATGGAGGTGACCTTCAAATGACTCTTCAAGGTCAATTCAATGGTACCATCTAATAGTTTTTTCAGCACCATGCAACTTTTGTCTGACACATTTTTTTCTAAAATGCTTTATTTTTTAGATATTCGACCGTTTCCAGACTTTCCAAACACCCTGTATATATATATTGTGACGACATGCGCCACAAAAAGTCTCAACCTCCCCTGCAGCCGGCTCGTACAGGGGAGCCGTCCCACACCTGCAACAATGAGAAAAGTAAGTATGCGCATTATATTAAGTAAATTATAAAACCTGTGCACACACTCACCTGCGCACGAAGTCAGTCATTATGACTGACCCCGCCAGACCCAGCAACTCATCGTCATCGTCGTCGTCGCCGTCACCAGCCTCTTCGTCGTCGTCGTCATCGGCGTCGTCGTCCTCGTCGTCGTTGTTTTACTTTATGAATTCCCTCTCACACTTTCGTCGCCAGGGTCATCGTCGTCGTCGACGTCGTCCAGGACAGACCGCCATAACCTGTGAAGAAGAGGAGGAAATTAACAAGAAGAAAATTATCGATAAATTAATGGAGAAACACTTACCTGGACCGATCCGAGGACCATCCCCATCGCACCGAACATCCCCATCGCCGCTCACCCACCGAAATAAATGAAGAAGTCCATAAATAAATCACTCACAACTCACTCGTTCACACTTCACAATCACCACCTGTCAAACACTGCAACCGTCCGTCCCCGCACACCGGCCATCAATCGGCCAAGCGGTGACGAAGAGAAAAGAAGAAGATGGCAGCAGCGCACGGCGATTACCCTACCCTCCTCGTTACCCACAATTATAAATTCCCGTCCGCAATTATTCCATACTTATCGACCGGCCTAATTACCTACCTTTCCCCAATAGATCCCGCTCGCAACAGTCCCGAATAAATTATACGTTTGACCCATCTCCCATCGATCCGTGTCGCTGCTGCCTCAATGATCGATGCCGGCCGGTAGCCAATCAGCGAGCGCGAAAATTTCGCGAGCTTCCGGCCGGCCATGCGGTCGTCACTTTGTGACGAGCCGGCGAAGAGTATAGAGCGAGAGAAAATCAAATAGACAGAATAGAACGATTACAGTGTGAAGAGTGAGTGAGAGAGAGAAGGAGAGTGTGAGGAAGAAATTATAAAGGAAGTTAACAACGACGATTAGGAAAGTGTTAAGGACAACGATTAAGGAACGGATAACGGATAAAAGGAATAAATACGAACGACCAGGCAACGAAAAGGACACGCGAGGAAAAGGAAACTCTGTGACGGTGAGTGTTTGCACAGGTTACCCCCCCCCCCCCCCCCCGAAATACCGCCCGGCTCATTTTTGAGAGATCCGCGAGCATTAAAATTACTTCGTACCGTCATTCCATTGTCCGCGAATATCGGAAAATCCTCCGTTTTTGTTTCTCTTTTCTTCTCTCTGTATTCGCCGTGTGGGACGGCAGTTAAACTTAGAAATTAAACTTAGCGAAATTTCTAGTAACGGCATTTCCTACCCGCCTGACCCACCTCCCACCTCTACCTACTACCTCGACCGCCGTCGAGAACATTCGATCGCGCGAGTCGCGCGATCAACCATAGCCCCCCCCCCCCGTCCTTCAATCATCCGAAGTCTTCACGGGCAACAACGCCTTCTCCCCCCCCCCTCCCTACGCGATAGCCCAATAACCCATTCACCGATTGAGTTGACGAGTATTATTTTTGTTAATTTTTTTTTGTTGTAAAAAAAAAAATATTAACTGGCGCCCAAAAATTTGGAGAGATTTTGGCATAGATTTTTTTTATGTTTGTGCTAAAAATTATCCCGGGGATCGTCCGCCGTTAAGGTGTGATTTAATTGTGATAATAAAAGTTATTTGAGTTATTACTTATTCCTTTTCGTTTAACCCCACAATCC
>OZ023260.1:1726371-1752067 GCA_964007305.1 Netelia melanura
ATTCATATCTCGTAAACTATTAAAAATAACCCTAATGTATATTTGCAACTTTTGTTTGTAATGATCCCATTTATCTTAAAATAAAGTATGTTACACCTTATGAAATTCACCCTGTATATATAATAAGTAAAGTAAATTGACAGCATATGTACGCGCCGATCAAAGTCGTAAAAGCTATTCAAATGTTGGCGCGCTCAAATGAAAGATCTGCAACGCCACCAACACACTCGATAGTTTAACGTTCGGCTTTCCGAACCCCGGCCCGAGCATGCGCCGGTGAGCGAGAGAGTGATGCTGTCTCTCTATCTCTCTCACGCATCAGTCTCCCGCTATCTTCTTCGATTCCTCCATTACTTTGTCCGATTGAACTTTCGTACGTCTTTCCGGCGTCCCATAAGACATATTCACTACAAAAATGAAATATTACATTTATGACAAACACGTGTGCCCGCGGTCGCCATTTTGTCATTGTCTCGAGTCTCCAGTTCGCGAACGCTTCTATGCAGTTATTCATATCGGTGAATATTTTATTCTTTTTATTGACGTGTGAATCAAAAGTGTTATTAAAGTTTTAAAAACGAAGAGGAGGAATCTAATGCGTTGTAAAAAAATATATGATCTTGACGAACAAAATTACGAGAAAAAGGATACAATTTGAAAAGTGAGAGTTGTACATTTGAAGGTTACAACAATATGTTTTATCGTATAGCATGGAAGACGAGCGATGGAAAAAATGTAACGAAAACGGTTTTAGCAAACGAGCTATTTTTACGCGATTCGAAATCCGAAGCAGGTATAATACCGGTAAAGGGCGAATTTTTAAAAAAATACTTGACAATAGATGCGCCGGAGTGAAGAGTGAACCATCAGATCATGACAAATCCGACGAAGGTAGTATTGACAATGTACGGATAAAAATTAATTTTCTAGTAAAATATAGGCCAAAACTTCAATTTATAAACATGATGTTGACATAGAACCAACAGACACTCCCTGAATACGCTGATGATGCGGTGAACACCGAAGGTAGCGATGGACATGAAAATAACGCTACCGGTAATCAAGTCATCGTCCCGGAGGAACCCGAGAGAAATAATGAAAGTCCAATTCTTTATTGTGCAAGAAAGAACGATGCGAGCAGTGGACAATCGGATAGTGAAACATCCGACGAAGGTAGCATCGACAAGGTACGGATAAAAATTAATTTTCTAGTAAAATATAGGCCAAAACTTCAATTTATAAACATGATGTTGACATAGAACCAACAGACACTCCCTGAATACGCTGATGATGCAGTGAACAGCGAAGGTAGCGATGGACATGAAAATAACGCTACCGGTAATCGAGTCATCGTCCCGGAGGAACCCGAGAGAAATAATGAAAGTCCAATTCTTTATTGTGCAAGAAACAACGATGCGAGCAGTTCACAATCGGATAATGAAACATCCGACGAAGGTAGCATCGACAAGGTACGACGGGTGAAAATATAATTCGTCAATGCAATTTGGAGTGAAAAATACAATTGTGAAGAGAATATTAATACTTAATGAACAGGAAGTCAACGACAATCGAAATAATATCGTAAATGCACTAGCAAGTCGTACAAGTCTCGATGAAAGTACCGGTAATAAAAATTTGGTGAGGCAAACGGACAGGTATGCAACAGATTCCAGGCAAAAAAGCATTGAAAGGCGTCGGAAAATGGCGAACCAAACGATAAGAGATAAACCCGAGATGGTAAGCTCCCAATGGAATTAAGGCATGTTTTGGTACTCGCCTGATGCGAGCCTTTCGCGAGGCAATCCCTTTCAATTGTTCAGTTTAAGGCAATAATTATAACTTACAAATGTTTTACAGCCGGGAGTGACTCCACATCGGAAAGACGTCAAATGTGCAAACAGAAGTTTTAAATCATGGGCAACTATGCAGAGCCCCAGCGAGGAAGTCAATGCGAAAAATACTGGAGGCCCGTCATTGAAAAATGTACCGCTTGTATTAAAAAAAAAGGTAAAATATTGCTTAATAATGCTCCATTTCGGTGTAATGTGAGTTTTTATGCTCAACGAACAGTTTATTGCTCTGACTTTCGTTTAGAAGTTGTTAATATGGATATTGATAAATTCCTTTTTGAGTTCGATAAATATATTGTCAAGGGAAACGAAAACATTGATTTCGCAATGTTAAACAGTTCACATTGTACGGTAGTTAAGCCCAAAAAGAAATATATCAATATTTTCATTAGGAATCTTTAAAAAAAATCCGCTAAGTAGCCAACTTTGCACTATCCAAACTCTCATTATACGTTCATATCTCGTATAACTGAAATTAATGCCTGAAGACAACGACAATTGATAATATGCCGCGCAAACAAATTCGTAGGAAAGACATGTATCACAGGTGTCAACAAAAAAATTGTCACGACCGTCCGCTGCAAATAAAGCTTCAACGATCGTGACAAAGACCTCGAACAAAATCGAAGCCACGCTGCGAAACATCAACCCGTCGGAAACTAATGCAACGCACAATATTCGTCGAGCACATCAATCGACGATACCGGTAAAACGAATCTTTCTAACACAAATGATTGTAGAAAGTACAAAGATTAATCTGCATAATAACGACACCAATTTATATGGTAACCAGGTGATTAACGAAGCAAACGAAATGCACAGTCAAACGCGTAAAAACGATGACGCGAAATCATCCCAACAAATTGCACGACCGTGCCTCGAAATGCAAAAAACAATTATGCGAGGAAAATACAACCGAGAGAAAGATCATAAAACATCTGATGTTGGTACGAGTCGACGAAATCAGTCAACAATACCGGTAAGAATTATGTTTTGTAGACAATTGTAATGTTGGGTAATAACGAATTGGAATAATAACCTTAACAATTTATGTTCATGACAAGGTACCGAAAAAAGGAAAAGCAACGGTTGACCGCAAAAAAAGAAAAGAACGGGACTCTGACGATTGCAATGACAATGTCAACGACGTGCGCAAAAGGCCAGAAAGGTCGAAGGGGCTGACAGTACCAGTTGCAAAGGGTATGCAAAAGAAAATCGGAAAGAATCGGGATGAAACACGGCCCATACAAAATAAAAATAAGGTAATAAAAACTATTTTTAACTGAAAGCACCATGAAGATAAAATTGATAGCAATTCACTTTTAAAAATACTTATTGTATTGTACAAACATATTTGTAGCCAAACCAAATAGAATCGAGTGACGAACCTTCATTAAGTAGCCCAACTCGAGTAATAGACAGAGCGGCTACGACCTCCGCTTACTTTCGAGCCAGAAAACAGAGATTAAAAGATGCGGTAATGAGTTCATAAATACGGCAAGCGCAACATAATTGTAATTTACGAAAAAATGATTTTTCTTTTTGCATAAAATATATTTACAGATGACGGAAATACGCAAGACTGCCGCAGACTTGAACAACAAAATTAAAAAACTCGAAAAAATGTTTGAGCAAGATGATGATGAACCGACGTTGAAATGCCGAACATTCCGTCGGAGGATGAACTGGGGAACGTCGAAATTACTACCGGTTGGCTAATTGATCAGGACACACTGGTACAAGCGGGATCAGCTTCCAGCATGAGCAAACGATTGGCCGCGTTAATGTCAGTGCTGTGGACCAGGGACGAGAGAGAGAAACTTGTCGTGAAAAAAAGACGCGGCAAGGATAACGATGAAAAACGAGAAATAACGGCGGAGGAAATCAAACAGTTGAGGCGTAAGTCACAAAGCTTCCTCTATATGGAAGAAGAATAAAAGGTTTTGGACCAAAGGCAAAATACTTTTCAACGAAATAAATTCTTCGCTGATATTCAAATGTTTGCTATACAGGTGCGTGCACTGCGCTGCAATCAATGAAAGTACTACCGGTACATGATGTGGAGAGCCTTGAGAGGTTTAAGAGCATGATCTCAAACAAACTCAAACACGACCGGTACAACACTCTGCGCGTAAGGGAAATTGCAAAGAAAACGCGACGACGGAATAAGGCGAGTGCACATCAAAGACTCAGTTACACTGACACAGATGGCGACGACGACGATAATAACGTCGATGACAATGAAGATTACAGCGCCGACGACTTCATCGCTAACGATTAATTTTTATTGGCTTACCGGTATGATCCTTAAGTGTTTGTGTACAATGATACGACGATGATCTATCAAAATTACTCATTATTAAGACTATCCTTCGATTCGCTACCCGACTTGCTTCGTCAATTACTAAACGCAATATAATCAATTATTTATTATTACTTATAATGTATATGTTTCGAACAATAATTTCGAAAGTTAATTATGAAGTTCGCACAACAATGTCAATAAATAATGTCATCGCTCCTTCAGGCACCTCCAGCAACCAAAAAATCCTCTTCCAGAAGCACATCCTTTCTTTTTCTTTACATTTCCTTTCTCTTTCATAAAACGTTTTGCCAGTCAGAACAAACAACCAGCTAGCGAGACTGGAAAAAATGGACTCTAAACTTTGGGTCGTAACGACCAGGGAACGAAGCTGCGAAAACAAAAATCGACTCTAGTTTTCTGGTCGTAACGACCAGGGCGCGGAGCTGCGAAAAAAAACGACTCTACATTTTGGGTCGTAACGACCAGGGAACGGAGCTGCGAAACCAAAAATCGACTCTAGTTTTCTGGTCGTAACGACCAGGGCGCGGAGCTGCGAAAAAAAACGACTCTACATTTTGGGTCGTAACGACCAGGGAACGGAGCTGCGAAACCAAAAATCGACTCTAGTTTTCTGGTCGTAACGACCAGGGCGCGGAGCTGCGAAAAAAAACGACCCTACATTTTGGGTCGTAACGACCAGCAGATGGGTCGTTACGACTGAAAATTCTTAGTCGTAACGACCCACGAGCGAAATCCGATTCTCGCCCTGACGACCGAAAAATTTCGGTAGAAAAGACTCCATGTACGACCGAAACGCTTACGACCGAAAAATTACGGTCGACAAATCCGCTAGGGTTGCCTTCTCTTTTATTGCAGGGCTTGAGTCGGCTTGTTTAGGAATAGCTATGCTACTTGCTTCTGGAGTACTGCCGCTGCTTGTTTTTTGTATGGCCGCTGCTTGATTTTGGTACTACCGCTGCTTGATTTTGTTGTATCGCTACAAGTGATATATTTGGAGGTACTTCGATAATGGTGAGTGTTTTTAGACTTTCTTTTCTGACTTTCTTCCTCCTTTCCTGCTGCTTGTCGTTTTGTTGATCCTGTGTGAGGAATCGTACTGCTGTTCTCGCCTTGTAATGTTTTTCCACGAGTGTTAAGATTTTTCTCCTCTGCTCCCTTGCACACCTTGCTACTTCTTTTAATTTCTGGAATTTTCAACTACTCAACTCTCCTCGATATAACCTTTCTCCCAAAAATTATTTACTTCAACCCGTTCTTTCCTTTTCTTCGCCAGCGAGTTGTTCTTTGAGATAGCCACCCTTGCTCTCCTTTCGGAGAGCAATGTACCAGCTTTCTTGGGAATTTCTCGCTTTTGAAGCTAATACAATTTTCGGTGTCTACTCCTCATTTATCGCTTGCTTTTATATTTTATTTCCTTTCCTTGTAGTTGTGAGAAAGTCTTCCCTCTATCTAATTTTCCTTGAATTAACCTTTATTTTCTTTCTAATGTTCTTTTTCTTTTCCAGGTGCTCTTGCAGGTGGCGCCACCCATTCAGGGCGGGTAGACGTTTCAATATATTGTGACGAGCTTTTTCTCATGAAAATTTCGTCAAAGATTAGAAGAGCTGCCAGCACAAAATCACTAATGACGCCCAAATATCGTTCTTTACTATTCTTCACTTTCAATTCAACGGTTAGGCGCCAGGTGTTTGTATCTTCCCCAAAACACCAAAGGATCCTTTCTTAACTTATCGTTCTTCTCTCGCATAGCTAGCATTCAGGAATTTTGGGATTCGAAGGGCAAGCATCGATAACAAATCAAACAATGACAAAATAAACGTCATCTCGTCTGAGTACTTTTCAACAATATAACAATTGACAATTTTATTGATTCTGACCCGCGCTCGGGCAGCAACAACAATAAACAAGAGTTTCCTACAACGATCTCTATCATTCGCACGCAATTACCGCCGAGTATAGTCCAGCAACGATTAACAAAATTTTTATTCGCGCGTCGAGTACGCACGTCACACTACCAGTACTCGCCCTATGTATTTGATATAGACAACGCTGTCCTCCGGTGACGCCGGTAGGCACAGCTAAGGATCGGCAACATGATGGGTTACGAGAGAGACACGCTCTATTGACACGCGTACGACGATGCTCAAGAATCGCATCGACGACGAAAATACTGCACCAGCGTGCACCTACCTTTTCTATTCGCCGAGATTCTCCGTCCTCGTCGCACAGCGGTTATCGGGTATCCTGTCTCGTGTCCTCTCTCTCTCGCACTCGCACACCGCTCGTGACAATGGTCTCGCACTCTATCCACGCTCTCACTCTCGTACTCTCACTCTCTCTCTCTCCCTACTTATTACTGTACTCGAAATCTAACGTCACTACCTCGTGGTCGAATTCACACTCCTCTCGCTATCGTGGTCTAATTCGCATTCCTGCGTGAGCTCGTCGCTCACGCTTGCCGGCTTCATCTTAGCCCTTCGGGGGAGGTGGGAGGTGGGAGGTCCTAGCGACGATCGAGTCTCGATCGTCGGCACAGCCATCCCTCTCGCTCACTCTCACCGGGCGTTGTCTATCGCGTTCGTCCGGCAATGTTTACGGATTTCGGTCTCGTCCCTGAAACTAACGAAGTCTCGCCGATAGTGTATGCTCTACAATACTATTTCATCTCACCACGGGTGCGAGACGACGCGACTCTGCTTGCTCTATCTCGCTCTAATATTTTCCTGAATATTTCGTTAGAACGCGATTGCGAGGAGTGCAACGCCTCGTCACAATATATATTGTCACGCCGTTCGGGAGGGGGTATGGGGATTGTGGGGTTAAACGAAAAGGAATAAGTAATAACTCAAATAACTTTTATTATCACAATTAAATCACACCTTAACGGCGGACGATCCCCGGGATAATTTTTAGCACAAACATAAAAAAAATCTATGCCAAAATCTCTCCAAATTTTTGGGCGCCAGTTAATATTTTTTTTTTTACAACAAAAAAAAATTAACAAAAATAATACTCGTCAACTCAATCGGTGAATGGGTTATTGGGCTATCGCGTAGGGAGGGGGGGGGGAGAAGGCGTTGTTGCCCGTGAAGACTTCGGATGATTGAAGGACGGGGGGGGGGGCTATGGTTGATCGCGCGACTCGCGCGATCGAATGTTCTCGACGGCGGTCGAGGTAGTAGGTAGAGGTGGGAGGTGGGTCAGGCGGGTAGGAAATGCCGTTACTAGAAATTTCGCTAAGTTTAATTTCTAAGTTTAACTGCCGTCCCACACGGCGAATACAGAGAGAAGAAAAGAGAAACAAAAACGGAGGATTTTCCGATATTCGCGGACAATGGAATGACGGTACGAAGTAATTTTAATGCTCGCGGATCTCTCAAAAATGAGCCGGGCGGTATTTCGGGGGGGGGGGGGGGGGTAACCTGTGCAAACACTCACCGTCACAGAGTTTCCTTTTCCTCGCGTGTCCTTTTCGTTGCCTGGTCGTTCGTATTTATTCCTTTTATCCGTTATCCGTTCCTTAATCGTTGTCCTTAACACTTTCCTAATCGTCGTTGTTAACTTCCTTTATAATTTCTTCCTCACACTCTCCTTCTCTCTCTCACTCACTCTTCACACTGTAATCGTTCTATTCTGTCTATTTGATTTTCTCTCGCTCTATACTCTTCGCCGGCTCGTCACAAAGTGACGACCGCATGGCCGGCCGGAAGCTCGCGAAATTTTCTCGCTCGCTGATTGGCTACCGGCCGGCATCGATCATCGAGGCAGCAGCGACACGGATCGATGGGAGATGGGTCGACCGGGTAATTGATTCGGGACTGTCGCAAGCGGGATCTATTGGGGACAGGCAGGTAATTAGGTCGGTCGATAAGTATGGGAATTATTGCGGACGGGATTTTATAATTGTGGGTAATAGGGAGGGTACGGTAATCGCCGTACGCTGCTGCCACCTTCGTCACTCTGTCGCCGCGCGGCCGATGGATGGCCGGGGTGCGGGGACGGACGGGTGCCTAGTTTTTGACAGGTTGCGAGTATCCGAGTGTTGTGCTAGTGCTTCTGGGTGATTTTTGTTGAATAATTATTTGTTGGTGTGGTGAGCGGCGACTGCGATGGCTGGCGTGATGGAGAGGGTCGTCGGGTCGGTCCAGGTAAGTTTTTCTCCATTGATTCCTTAACAATTTCCTTGTTGTTAATTTCCGTCTTCTCTTTACAGGAGAGTACTGCCTCGTCACAATATATATATATATATATATATATATATTGTGTCACAATATATATATATATATATATATATATATATATATTGTCACAATATATATATATATATATATATATATATATATATATATATATTGTGACGTGATTTTCCCGACGTAGGGAAAAGTCACGGTCCCAAGGCCGTTATCTGGTTTGCCCTCGCCGCGCAACCCAACGATCGTCACGTGCTACCGACTCTTTGATTTGTTTTTTTGTTGTATTGCCGTTATAGAAAAATTTTATTAAGGTGACAGTGTTGTCCGAGGAATGTTTGGGGAGGAAACGGCACGGCGTTCGATCCTGACGAGGAGAAGAGTGCTCGACGTAACGAGTTACCCGTCAGGAGAGAACGGCCGGCGAGTACGCACGAGGAATTGATGCAGGTCCGGCTGCAATACCGGCGCCCCGCTGTGAGGTGCATCGTGTATGAGGGGAAGCGGAGGATTTTTAGATTGCGGGCGAGAGCGGGAACCTCTCGCGCCGCCGACGTAAGTGCTCCCCTATGCACGATGACCATGGGTATACGATTCTCGGCGTACTCGCAAGATCTCGAGTAACGTCGATAATTACGATTTCGTTGAGGTAAGTATGGCGTCGAGCGAGAGGGCAGTAGCTCTCGATGATCGATTTCGCATTTCGACTGATCGAAATATGATTGGTCGAAAATCAGTTGTTACCGTGTCGCGCTCGAGACCAGAGGTGTCTCGCGAGGCATCGTAGAGAGAGCGAGGTGTCTCTGTCTTGCATACGCGCCGTGCGTATGCTGAGTTCTCTCTCTACGTACGCGCTCTAGTCGTGTCTCGCTCTCGCTTACGTGTAGTGTGTAAGTCGCGCTCTCTCCCTCTAGACACTCGCTCTAGAGTCGTGGTTCGTCTCTCGCCGAGGTGAGAGGTGTAAGTTCGCGTACGCGCTATAGGGAGTTCCGTGTCGACCCGGCTTCCTATAGATGAAGTAAATTCGCGTTTCTCGTTCGCTCTCGAAAAATAATTAGTTCTCGTAATATAAAAATTAACCTGTCGATTCCGATGGTGAAAAGTTAAGCTCTCGTGATGGTTATTTTGATTGGTTTTGCTGACGATTTCGGGCTCAGAAGTTTTCGGGAGTGAGTTCGCCGAATTCTTGTTCTCGTTTTCCGATCGAGACTTAGTCTCTCGGAAAATTTATCGATGGTTTGGTGCCATCTCGGAGTGACGTACCCCGACCCTCTCTACCATAATCGACAGCCTGAGCGGCCGAGCGTTTCCGGTTTGTCGATCTCGCTGGCGCATCCAGGTGGACCGGATTGTCACTCCGGCGAAACAAAAGTGACCCGATCCACGCAGGTAAGTCGTGTGCATGGAGGGGCCGGGTCGTTCCCTCCCGACCCCCAGGTTGTGCCGGTTGTCGATACCGGCGATAAAAAAATCGACTGGCGCCCTGCCGGCATTGCGGATGCGGCAGCGAGAGAGACGACCGAAGGTGACGATGGCGGAAGGTTCCGGAAAATCGTCACAAATGGCGCCCAACGTGGGGCCCCCGACCGAGATGGCCAGTCTCGAAAGAATAATTACGATTTTTCTAGCTACCGGTAAGCCCTGAGAAAGCGTTAATTTCTCGGGGGATAAAAGATTTTCGCCTCTCGCTCGAAGTGTCGGGTAGACACGGAGAGCGTTATGGAATATCGGATGTTCTCGATGTGCGAAAAACCTATTGTCCGATTTCGGCCGTTCTTAGAATCGCGCTCGAAATTTGGACAAACAAGTTTTTCTATCTTCCCCTTCCAGGGCTCCGCATCGCTCTCGTTACCCGAATTTGGAGAAATTAGACTCAGTCTAATTTGAACTCTTCTAGTGTAAAGTTCGCGAACGAGAAGATTCTCAATAGTAAATCGTGCTACCGATAACCATCCTTAGTTACATCTTGTGTGTCGAAGTGCAGTGATACCGGCTACCACCGAAAAGCAGATCTCGTCACGCAGGATAACCCGCTGCACCGAGTGAGTACCTGCACATTACCGTGTGAGATTCACTCACGATTTTTCTTAGAATTTAAGTGAATTTCTGCTCTCGGCCTTTGAGAAATTTTATTGCGCCTCCCGATCGCCCGTCGAGTTACCGCCCTTCGGACCGCTCCCGGCAAGCGGGGGAGGGGGCATCTGCGAACCTACCCCACGCTATCGACGTTAAAGAAGTTAAAAATTTTTTTTGTTGCGAATTCCAAAAAAAAAAAAAAAAAAAAAAAAAAAATTATTAATTAAACAGTATTTATTTATCATTACTTATTATTACTTCGATATTTCTTGGGATTTGGTTTTCTAAAATTTAACGCTTTTGCTTAAGAATTTGATTCTCAAAAAAAAAAAAAAAAAAAAAAAACGCTTGAGACTGGATATGGAATTATTTTTGGGACTCAGTTAATTTTCGTTGTTCTCAATTTCATATCTACCCTTGTTAGTCAAAATTTCTTTTACTGTATGAAACTTTATTATTCTTTTCTCCCTGGTGATATTCTTTTGTGCTGTCTTGGATAATTTGTCGTTGGAATTTTTTTTTCATGATTACGCTGCGTATCGCGCGAACAAAATTTCTTTGAAAAAAAAAAAAAAAAAAAAAAAAAAAAAACGTATTAGGCGATACTGTGATTTCTAGAAATGCGAACTGATAGTTGAAATTTACTACCGGGATACTCGATGGTGGATAAAAATTTTTGTTTGGGGACAGGAGATTGCGATCATTTTTTTCGCATTCGATAGTCGAACCAGCGAATTTTTTTTCATTTTCAAGTTATAATTTGTCATTTATAGGTTTTATTATAAGTTTTTCATTGATATATCGTTTCGTCTAGGAGTTATAAAAACTTGAAAAAAAAAAAAAAAAAAAAAAAAAAAATTTTTTTTTTAATTTTAATGTACCTTATTTTTCTTGAGTCAGGACTTCACATTTAATAGTTGATATAAAGATTTTGCTATTGAAATTGAAGACGATATTTAATTTGCACTCTTGATCCCGAACGCTCTGAAAAAAAAAAAAAAAAAAAAAAAAAAAACTAGAACGGGTATCGAAAGTATTCCCGATCGTGGTTACCGTAGACGCTATCGAAATGGCACAGGCCGAAGATGCGACGGGTCGCCGATCCCCCCTTACCGAGTACCCGGACGTCTCCGACGCGTCAGCCAAGGGTGCCAAGCCCAAACCTCCCGACTCCCTCCGCCAAGAGGGAGGACGATATCGGCGTCGGGCCCTGGGGCCTACCCCGGGCCCCTTTGACAATTTCGACCTGCCGCGGTTGCATACGCAAGCGGTAGGAGACGCTCCCGAGGCAAACCCGCGGTCTCGCAGCCCGCCTTTAGGCCGGCCGAGCCACGCGGGTGCGTCTACCAGACGCCGGCTCAGCATCCGACGGGAGGATCTCTCCACGTCCGGAAGCGAACGGATCCCGCAGAGACACCGGCGGACGTTGTCTCCCCATCGCGCCCTCCAGGAGGTGAGGCGATGGGACCTCTCGTTCTCGGGGCGACGGAATGAGGATGTGGAGGACTTCCTCTCCGTCGTCGAGGAAGGTCGCTCCCTGATTCCTATCCGGGACGAGGACCTCCTGAAGACTCTGGCGTTCTGCCTGAGTGGTCTCGCGCGCACGTGGTATCGGCAAGCCCGAATCACGTTCGCGAACTGGGAAACGGCGAAAGCCGCGTTCCGAGAACGCTTCTCTGATCCCGACTATCAAATCGCCCTACGTGAAGAGATAGCTCGCCGGACACAAGGAAAGGCGGAATCCGCTCTCGATTTCCTCAGTTGCATGAGTGGGTTGTTCGCACGGCTGGACCCTCCGTGGACGGAGAGGGAATGCGTGCGGTACGCCCACCGCAACATGTTACCGTCGCATCGTCTTGTGATCCCCCTGGGTGAGCACATGACGATGCGCGAGTTACAGCGTGCGGCAGCTCGTCAGGAGCAAATCCTGAGGAGCGCCAACACCCGACGCCCACCTCCGCGGCCAGAGGCATCCCTCTGCCCGGGGTACGCGTATCGGGAGCCGCGTTTACCGCCCCGCTACCCGAGACGGCAAGAACTTCGAGCCCTCCAGGCCGAAGATGACGCCGATCCCGAGCCTGACCTCGACGAGGAAGTCGAGACGGTACTCCCGGAAATGTTGGAGGCGTTAATGCCTCCGAAGACACGAGGCGCCCAGAGACCGAACAATCGGTCGCGAGGGCCGCCAGCTCCCGTACCAGCTCGAAATCGAGCCCCGTTACCGGCTAAGGCAAGCGATCCGCCACGGCCCACCAAGGCAGTCGCCATCCCACTCCCGAAATCGGACCTTGCTCCACTCACGCGTTCCGCACCACAGTGCTGGAACTGTGATGGGCAAGACCATCGTTACCGAGACTGCCAGGCACCTCGCCGGTTGTTCTGTTATCGATGTGGTTTGTCCGGTGTCACGACTCCTCGGTGCACCTTCTGCAACCGGGGAAACGCGGACTGAGGCGCCCTCACCGGGTCATAACGCCTCGTCCGAGTAACGGACCCGGGCAAAATTCCTTCCCGAACCGCTCTCGCTTACCGAAGCCCTGCCAACATGCTACCGATCGTAAATTACCGCAGGAGCTAATCTCGAGCCAAGGATCAGACTCGGATCCGGCGTTGTTGGCTGATCAGCCACCGCTGGACGAGGTACTGATCAACGCAGCTACTCGCGCTGGCCTTATCGCCTTCCGGGTTGAGGTGATGATACACACCACCCCGGTCAAAGCTCTCGTTGACTCTGGGGCGACACGAACGTTCGCCGGGCACGCTCTTATAGGGCGGCTCGGGAAGCTCGGAGTCGCCACCAAGGAGGTCGCACCACGATCGGTCCTGGTGGCTAACAGCCAGGTCGAAACCGTGCGCACGGCCTCCGAGATACCGGCAATTTTAAACGGACGATCTACGCCTGCTCTCGCCTACCACCTGGAGTCTCTCTCTGAGGATCTGATTCTCGGACTGGACTTCCTACGCTCCGTGAGAATGGTGGTTGATTTCTTCGGGGAGTCGTGGTATTTCCGCGATGAACCAGAAACCCACTACTCGTTTGTTCCCGAGGAGAGCGCACCCCGCTTGGCAATGTGCCACGGGCTACGAACTCCAACTTCCGACGAGGCTACTCGCTTGAGCGAGTTCCTCGATGTTCACGTACCCTTAGTCGACGCTGAATCGGCGGTGACCTCCCTCGTCTCACACGAGATAGAGATAGGAGACAGTCCGCCGATCAAGCAGCGACCGTATCCCGTAACGCCGATTATTCGCGACATCATGTGGACCGAGGTCGACAAGATGCTCGCGACGGACGTTATCGAGCCGTCTAAGAGCGACTGGGCGAGCCCAGTCGTTATGGTCAAGAAACCAAACGGCAAATACCGGTTCTGCATAGATTACCGCAAAGTTAACGCCGTCACGAAGAAGGATGCTTACCCCATCCCGAACATGACGGGCATACTCGATGAGTTGAGACAGGCTAACTACATCTCAACTCTCGATTTGAGCCAAGCCTATTGGCAGGTCCCGATGGCACCCGCCTCACGGGAAGTCACGGCTTTCGTAGTGCCAGGACGGGGCCTCTTCCAATTTAAGAGGATGCCCTACGGCCTCACAAACGCTCCCGCAACATTCCAACGAATGTTGGACCGCCTTATCGGCGCGGAGATGTACCCTCACGTCTTCGTGTATTTCGATGATATCATTATCATCTCTCGAACCTTTAAAGAACACCTGACGTGGCTTCGGAAGGTGCTCGAGAAGATCTCTAAGGCTGGCTTGGCGATCAACCGAGAGAAAAGCGAATTCTGCCGCTCGCAAGTCCGCTACCTCGGATTCCTCGTCAACAGCCAAGGTCTCGAAGTCGACCCAGAAAAGACAGCTCCCGTACTAAATTTTCCAGCGCCGAAGAATATTCGGCAGTTACGTCGCTTCTTGGGCATGGCGTCGTGGTATCGCCGGTTCATTCCCGAGTTTGCAACCGTCGCTGAACCACTGACCCGGCTCACGAAGAAAAGTACCGCTTGGAGTTGGGAGGCGGCCCAGCAAGAAGCCCTCGATGTGCTGAAGCTGCGGTTGACGAGTGCACCGACGCTCGCCTGCCCCGACTTCTCGTTACCGTTTACCCTCCAGACCGACGCTAGTGGAGTTGGCCTCGGAGCGGTGTTAACGCAAGTTATCGATGGTCACGAGAGGGTTATCGCTTACGCGAGCCGCGCCCTGTCAGAGCCCGAGAAGAAATACTCGGTGACTGAGCAGGAGTGCCTCGCCGTGCTATGGTCTATTCGAAAGTTCCGCTGTTACCTGGAAGGGTACGCGTTTACGGTGGTTACCGATCACAGTAGCCTCCGGTGGCTCCATAACCTGAAGAATCCCACCGGCCGACTCGCGCGGTGGGCTCTCGAGTTAATGGAGTACGACTTCGTGATCGTTCACCGGAAAGGAGCGCTGCATCACGTTCCCGACGCGCTTTCGCGAATCCCGGAGGGACACGTAGAGGCAGTAACCTGCCTCCGTGAAACCCAAGATGTCTGGTACCGCCGCAAGATTCGCGACGTTACACACGCTCCCGACAGATTTCCCGACTGGAAGGTCGTCGAGGAGAAATTATATTTCCACCGACCCTCCGGCCTCGTGGAAGCAGAACTAGACGATCTCGATGCGTGGAAGCTGGTGCTTCCTCGCGAATCTCGCCCAATCGCCCTCCAGGAGTGCCACGCGCTCCCCCAAGCCGGCCACCTGGGGGTAGAAAAGACGTACCGACGCCTGGCGAATACGTACTACTGGCCGAACCTATTCAAGGACGTGGTCACGTATGTACGCCAATGCGATACCTGCCAGTGCTGTAAGGTGGAACAGCGAGCTCCCGCCGGCCTCATGGGCCACCGAGTTATCGAGGAACCATGGATGATGGTAGCCACCGACATCATGGGTCCAGTTACACCGAGCTCGTCCGGCCACGCCTACGTACTCGTGGCTCAGGACCTCTACACGAAGTGGATTGAGGTCCAGCCGCTGAGGAAGGCGAACGGCAAGACGATCGCCAAAGCTCTCGATGAACTTGTGGTTACCCGATGGGGCGCACCCCGGGTACTCCACACGGATAACGGCACGGAGTTCGTTAATCGCGATATCCGGCAATTTACCGAGCGCGTGGGGATGAGGCATAGCACCACCCCGCCATACCATCCTCAAGCCAACCCTACCGAACGGGTTAACCGCGTGGTCAAAACCATGATCCGCGCCTTCCTCGGTCACAACCACCGGGAATGGGACCAGCATCTCCACGAATTCCGGTTCGCCTATAACACGGCGTACCATAGCTCTCTCCAGGCGACGCCGGCCTTTGCGAACCTTGGTCGTGAACCGCCGGCTGCTCCCTCCCTTCGGCGAAGGACCGAAGGCGCTACCGAGATCACTCCACGGCCAGTGGAGGATTGGCTACAGAGGATGGCCCGCCTCGACACATTGAGGAAGGCCTTCACTCATGCTCTCGATGAAGCGTTTCGGCGGCAAGCCGGGCAGTACAACCGCCACCACCGAGATCTTAAATTCACGGTCGGTGAGCTGGTACTGCGCCGAGCACACCGGTTATCGTCCGCAGCGAAGCATGTCACGGCCGCCCTACTACCTCTATTCGAGGGACCGTACGTGATTGCGAAGCAGCTTTCCCGAGTAGTTTTCGAACTCTCCGATCTCGACGGGCGATCAGTAGGCAAGGCTTCGGTCAAGGACCTGAAGCCTTACGAAAACCCCGTACTACCGGACTAACCTTGTTCTCTGTTTCAGGAAAAATGGAACCTCAGCAAGCGACGACGAAGGACTAGGAGGTCGTCGTGCTCTCGGACGGCGATGGGGGCGGGTGGTTCGACGACATGCTTCGGGCCACCGCCGCCCTCTCGCCGCCACAGGTGAAGGGGGAGCTCCTCCAGGCGTGCGTGGCCACCCTGGCTGAGGCCGACCCCGGAGACTCGGAGTCAATGGAGGAGTTGGTCCGAGTGGTCCGGGAGTTGGCCCACGACACCCTGGACCCTGAGCCCTCCGAGCCGGCTCCCGCCCAGCTCGACCCGGAGCCTCGGACGTCGTCGACTCGTCGTCGGAGGCGCCGACGATCCCGAGCCGCGCGGAAGGCGGGGAATCCCGCCGCGGCGGCCCCGACCGCGGCCACGCCACCGCTGACGGCCCCGATACCGAGGACGCCAGCGTCATCGCAGGCGTCGCTACCGGGCACCCCGCCCCAAGCACCCCGCCGAACGCTGGAGCGGGCGTGTTACAATTGCCGCCAGCTGGGACACTGCTACTCGCAGTGCCCCAGCGGACCCCCCACCGAGGTCTTCTGCCGCCGGTGCGGCCGTCGGGGTAAAACCCTGCGGACGTGTCCGGCGTGCAGTGAGGGCTGGCGGAGGATGGGCCCGTATGTCCCGCTGGCGGGACGGAACGTACCGCGGGAGGAACTCCGGGCCCTGAGGGTCCCGCGGTCGGCCCGTCGATCGAGGACCACCGCTCCCGCGGAATAAGGTAACTATACCTCGCTCTCGTGGCATCGGGCCTAACGGCCCGCGATCCCGATAACGTTTCCACGTTAGAGTTCCCGTATCAAGTGGCCGAAAGGCCTAGCTCTCGTAACATCGGGCCTAACGGCCCGGGATCCCGCTAACGTCTCCACGTTAAAGCTCCCGTATGAAAACGGCCGAAAGGCCTAGCTCTCGTAATCTCGGGCCTGACGGCCCGTGATCCCGCCAACGTCTACGCGTTGTAGCTCCCGTACCAAGCGGCAGCAATGCCGAGCTCTCGTAAAGTCGGGCCCAACGGCCCGTGCTCCCGACGATTCTCCCAGGTCAAGCCCTGGTAGAGGTCGAATACCGGGAGTTGGGAGTAAAGATTTCCTTCCGCCTTTTGGGGCAAACTCTAGGTTCTCGAGGACACGGATGGATCCGCCAGCAGCGAACATCCGCAGATCGCGGTCGCCGATTTACCAGGATAAAAGGGGAGAAGTATGGTCGAGCATTGGTAAGTCCCACTCTCCCCCAAGGGTTCTCTATATTTATGTTGTGTCGTACGAGTGAAATTTTATTTCAGAAATTCGTATAGATCTCGCCCCTATAGGTCCCGTTTATTTCGGCTATCCGAAACCCACCCTAAGGGGTGGGGAGTTGTGACGTGATTTTCCCGACGTAGGGAAAAGTCACGGTCCCAAGGCCGTTATCTGGTTTGCCCTCGCCGCGCAACCCAACGATCGTCACGTGCTACCGACTCTTTGATTTGTTTTTTGTTGTATTGCCGTTATAGAAAAATTTTATTAAGGTGACAGTGTTGTCCGAGGAATGTTTGGGGAGGAAACGGCACGGCGTTCGATCCTGACGAGGAGAAGAGTGCTCGACGTAACGAGTTACCCGTCAGGAGAGAACGGCCGGCGAGTACGCACGAGGAATTGATGCAGGTCCGGCTGCAATACCGGCGCCCCGCTGTGAGGTGCATCGTGTATGAGGGGAAGCGGAGGATTTTTAGATTGCGGGCGAGAGCGGGAACCTCTCGCGCCGCCGACGTAAGTGCTCCCCTATGCACGATGACCATGGGGATACGATTCTCGGCGTACTCGCAAGATCTCGAGTAACGTCGATAATTACGATTTCGTTGAGGTAAGTATGGCGTCGAGCGAGAGGGCAGTAGCTCTCGATGATCGATTTCGCATTTCGACTGATCGAAATATGATTGGTCGAAAATCAGTTGTTACCGTGTCGCGCTCGAGACCAGAGGTGTCTCGCGAGGCATCGTAGAGAGAGCGAGGTGTCTCTGTCTTGCATACGCGCCGTGCGTATGCTGAGTTCTCTCTCTACGTACGCGCTCTAGTCGTGTCTCGCTCTCGCTTACGTGTAGTGTGTAAGTCGCGCTCTCTCCCTCTAGGCACTCGCTCTAGAGTCGTGGTTCGTCTCTCGCCGAGGTGAGAGGTGTAAGTTCGCGTACGCGCTATAGGGAGTTCCGTGTCGACCCGGCTTCCTATAGATGAAGTAAATTCGCGTTTCTCGTTCGCTCTCGAAAAATAATTAGTTCTCGTAATATACCTGTCGATTCCGATGGTGAAAAGTTAAGCTCTCGTGATGGTTATTTTGATTGGTTTTGCTGACGATTTCGGGCTCAGAAGTTTTCGGGAGTGAGTTCGCCGAATTCTTGTTCTCGTTTTCCGATCGAGACTTAGTCTCTCGGAAAATTTATCGATGGTTTGGTGCCATCTCGGAGTGACGTACCCCGACCCTCTCTACCATAATCGACAGCCTGAGCGGCCGAGCGTTTCCGGTTTGTCGATCTCGCTGGCGCATCCAGGTGGACCGGATTGTCACTCCGGCGAAACAAAAGTGACCCGATCCACGCAGGTAAGTCGTGTGCATGGAGGGGCCGGGTCGTTCCCTCCCGACCCCCAGGTTGTGCCGGTTGTCGATACCAGCGATAAAAAAATCGACTGGCGCCCTGCCGGCATTGCGGATGCGGCAGCGAGAGAGACGACCGAAGGTGACGATGGCGGAAGGTTCCGGAAAATCGTCACAATATATATTGTGACGAGGCAGTACTCTCCTCGCAATCGCGCTGTCGAAGAATATTCGAGACGAATATTAGAGAGAGAGTAAACTAGCAGAGTCGCGACGCCTCGCTCCCGTGGTGATGAGAAAGATAAACGAGCAACCACTGTCGGCGAGGATTCCGTCGGTTTCAGGGAGCCGTCCGCGAGACGTCGACGGTAACGGACGAACGAGAGAGAGCGACGCTGTGCGAGGAACGACGGAAAGAGAGATGGCTGTGCCGGCGATCCATGGACGATCGTCGCGAGAGCCCCCACCTTCGCCGATAGGGGAATAAGGGAGCGAGGAGAACGCGCGAGCCTGTGGCGAGCGCGAGAGAAATTAGAATAAGGAGTCAATTAGAAATTGGATACCGAAGGAAAGAGTTAGATTTAGAATGCGAGAGAGGAAAGAGAGTTAGGTGTGGACTGCGCGAGAGTACGAGTATTGCAGAGTGAGGATTTGGACTGTGAGACAGAAAGTGAGAGTGTGAGAGAGTGAAGAAAGTTGTACGGAGAGTCAAGGATAATAGAGAGTGTGCGTGTGAGAGAGACATAGCGAGGCTGAGCCATCGGCGGACAGGCGAGAGCGAGAGAGAGAGAGGAATCGAGCCGAGGATGCTGTGCGACGTCGGAGACGAACGGCATAGCAAAGTAAAGGTAGGCGCACACAGTGCAATTTCTTTATCTCGGCCGACCCCTCCGCGATCGTGCGTGAGGTGGCAGATGGTGTCCGTCGCGCACCCCCTCGCAACCCCGACTGGTCAGCTGTGCTTTCCGGCGTAACCGGAAAGCCACTGCGTCACCCTCGTACACGAGTCGAATCCTTAGAGTAAGACGAGCGAAATTTCTATTGTATGGATCGTTGATTTCGAATTAATAAATCTTTTGAAAATTGTTCACCCTATTTTGTCATAGTTGTAATAATTGTCAATGTTCACCCTTCGAATCCCCACCTTCCCTATTGCTAGCTGTGCGAAAGGACAGTACGCTGAGGACGATAAAACCCTTGGTGTTAAGGGGTAGATACAAACACCTGGCGCCTAACCGGTAGAATTAGAGCGAAGAAGAGGAAGTAGATTATTCTGGGCGTCATCAGTGATTTTGGACTGGTAGCTCGTTGCCGGTTTTAGACGAAATTTTAAGGGCAGCGAGCTCGTCACAATATATATATTGTGATGTTGCACAACCTCACCCCACCGGTAGGCTCCAAGGCAACTATTCCACGCACCTAATCTGCGAAGAAATGTAAGTAAAAATTCATCCCAGGATAACCCCCATCCCTCCCACTCCCCGAAAATACCCAATAATAGACCTCAGTGCAAGCACTTGCGTCGTAATCATCGTAACTATCATCTTCGTCATCGTCGTCATCGTCGCCCTCGTCATCATAGTCATCATCACCGCCCTCGTCATCATGGCCATCATCGTCATTGTCATCGTCATCGCCATCACCAAGGATATCCTGAGGACACCCCGACTAGTCTAAAATATCACCCGAGGAACTCCCACGACGTCCACAAACAAGAAAAGAACTCACCGGCACACTCGCACGTTCTCACATCCAAATGTACCCGCCAAATCTCATACGTATCGTCCCGTCACCCGTTTACGTGTCATCCATCGACATAGTAATTCGAGTTACGAGGAGATGGCAGCAGCGCGCGACGAGCATAATCAATTACCATTACGCGTAATCCCGATATCCATGAGAACGACCCTGTAATATCGACCGCCTGCCCTACTTACCTGTATCTCCGATAGATCTCCCTAGTAGGTCCCAAAATTATCGATTACCCATCTCCCCCATTACTGCTCGACCCGTGCCGCTGCTGACCAATTAAAAATTTAGACTGACCCGGCCAATCACAAGGCCGTGAAAAACTCTCGCACTTCCGACAGACCGCATGGTCCGCACTTGGAGTTTGACCACCGGCTAGTAAGGAGAGATTTTTGAGAGCGTAAAATTAGTGAGAAAGTTGGAGATAGTAAAGCGTAGCGAAGTGAAAGAGTAAATTGTTCAAGCGAGTGAGAGTGCGAGAGAGTAAGAGCGAAAAGGAATTATCGAAAGAGAGTAAGAGCGAAAAGGAATTAGTGAAAGAATAAACTATTGGAGTGGGAGTGTGATAGTAAGGTGCGAAGAAGAATTGTCACATAGGCGAGATCGTGCGAAGGAAGGAAACTAATAATATCGGAGTAAGGAGAGAAATAGGAGATTAGCCACGAGAGAGAAAGAGAGGAAGGATCGGCAGGGAATTCAGCGACGTGTAAGTGTTTGCACCGTTTCCTATCCGAAATTTTCTTCCGGCACGCATTGCATATTTCCCTTTTTTTTTGTTACCCGAATTATTTAGAGAATCCCCCCCCCCCCCCCCCCGTTCTTTTTTTTCTTTATCTCACTGCGTTTTGAGAAACACATTAGCAATAGCGTATTATTGAAAATTATAATATCGAGAAATAATAGCGTGGAACGGTTGTGCGCGCGTAGTGTAAGTGCGAGTCAGGTACGTCCCCTCTCCCTTGTTCCCCCGCTCCCTAGGTCGTCCGCTCCGGCCGTTACGCGTGACATTGACACTTGCGTATTTGTTGTGTAGCGTGTTGTGCCGCTGCCCTTCAGGCAGCGTGTGAAGTAAAATAGAGTCAGCCACAATTATTAGAGCATCCCGAATATTCTCCCTATCGTCATATATGCTGTTTCAAATTTAGCCGTCTCTGTATTAAATCCCGAGTATAAGAGACTGATGGTAATAATTAAGAGGCCGAATAGAGTCGGAGAACCCATACCCTGAGCTTCGTTTTTTTTGTTTCCGATACGATCGTCCCCGTGCCGCCCTAGTCAATAAGCAAACTGTATAATAAGAATGTTGAAAATATTGTTGTGTAAAAATTTTGTTTGTTTGTTAATTTGAAGAAAAATTAACTGGCGCCCAGAAGTATATTTTTTTTTGTTTACAGTATATTATTCCCGGAGATCGTCCGCCGACCGCAACGATTGAACAGTTTTTTTATTGCTGTTCTTGTGTTGTTTTTTTTTATAATAAATCTGGAGCCATTTTCTTGTTTATTGCGTTTCGTTGGTATCTTTTTTTCCCGTTTCAGGATCCCCTTCTCCCCCTTACCTCCCAGTTCCACCCACCCGTTGGCGTGACAATATATATATATATATATATATTGAAACGGGTCCACCTGAAACATAGAAACAAAGTATTACCACTAGGGGGCGACATTTCTCGTAAACGAGGACGAACAGTAATAAGTATAAATAGGGGTAAACACCCTCTTGAAAACAGACTCAGTTAGTCACTCACCTTGGTCTCTTACCTGTGTCGTCCGAGCGGGCCTTACCGGACTGTTGCCTTACGACGCTTGACGTTTCTACCCCGGTAGAAACAACGAGTCTCGTCTGGCTCTCGGAATGGTATAGATCTGAAAAGACAATCACACAGTCAGTTTCGCGTTATAATCCGTGACTCACCTGAGAGGCGGCAGGCATCGACGACGAAGTCAATCACCAGCGGTCCACGAATTCAGCGAAGGGTCAACTACCCCAGGCATCAGTTGCAAGTAGGAGAAGAAATCCATATCGGGACGCTCGATATAAGAAAAATCGAAACAACTCACCAGTCTACGACGAACTCCAATCCAGATAACACTGTCACATCACACTAAACGCTTCGCGAATAGAGAAAATTGCGATTTTTATTACAGAAGTAAAACGTAAACACATAACACGCGTGACAGGAGAGGCCGCACCCATATTGGCAAAACTCACGTATACAATAGACGACGCACCTCGAATGATCGCTAGCGCCAATATCAATCAACCGCGATCGATACGCTTAGCGCGGTACTAATTAGAGCACCGGCGTCGATAATAAGATGCAACTGTAATTACCCCGAAACACATATTCAATAAAATTCTTTGCTATACCTACAGGCTTTTAATCTATTCATTCTACCTCGAGCCTCGAACTTACCATAAAGTTTAATGATTCGGTATTACCGTTTCAATATATATATTGAAGGGGGTCATAGGTCTTTAGGGATCTATGACCAATACTTTCTGTCGATGATCGGCGCATGCGGCCTTCGATCGCAATTATCTTCTTCGCACGCATTGACAATACGCAGTCACGTTTCTCGAATGTTCGATGGAGCCTTTTAGATATCCCTATATATTTGACAAATTATATGGAACTTATAACCTAAAATATTCGATTTGATACGGATCTGATCAATTATTAGTGATAAATTTGACGCTCGAGGAGTGCGTCGAGCGGTGACGTCGAGGGAATGGATGAATTCTATTTTCCTGTTACAATATATATATTGTTATGCCAGTGGTCATAGCGACTCATATTCTGTCTGCATCCGGTCTATTTGATAAGCATTTAGAATAAAAGGATGAAGTAGCGTTCTCACGCTTTTGCCACTAGATCAGCAAAAGTGACCGTGAGAGTCCGGCCGTGCTACGGCTGGACAACGCGCAAAGTCTAGGCGGAGTAATACACCATCGATGCTAAGGTAGATTTTAATAAGTTTACGAATATCAGTCTTTGACGCTCCTTCGACGAGACACGATCTCGAGAGACGTTGTCTAGGAAGTCAGAACTTAGAATTTATTTCAGAATTAGAAGAAAGAAAGGAAAATTGTTTAAGTTCTCTTATTTGTCAAAATATCATAATAAATATTCCATTCTTTAATTCACACCGGAGCGTGTCAAAATTTATATTCCACATAAAGCCTACGGCATAACAATGTATATATTGTGACGCGCTCGCGACGCTGAAAATTTCGGTAAAACAAGTCGCGAGCTGCCCGTCCAAAATCGCTAATGACGCCCAAATCTTTTCTTCTTTTGCCTAGGGCGCCAGGTATTTCTTTCGCCCGAAATACCAAGGGCTATTTACCTTGACTGTTTTTTCTCCCTATCTATTGTCTCAGGGAACGGTGGGGGATTCGAGGGGCAATTTCTCTTACTTATAGTTTGCGCGAAATAACGGGTGAGCACCGAATATTTTCAATGATCAAACAATAATCTTTTATTTCTGTAACACTCTACACAATGTCAGTCGCTCTCTCTCACTCACACATTCTCATACCGGGTTCTACTTCTCATGCTGACCCCCGGAGACGCCGGATGGCACAGCCGTTTTCTACGGGGCGAGGGGACGAGAATAAGACGCTCTCTACCGCGTCGCGTTACAATCAAAGACGATGCACCACGTGCGCCTACCTTTATCTTCCTCTTTGCCTGCTCGCGTAGCGTCCTCTCTCTCGCTCCCGTGTACGCCGGTGGCTCGGCCTCGCTCGCTCTCTCTCGTACGCACGTTCTCCCCGATGGCTCGTCCTCCGGTCTCTCGGTCTCTCGCTCTCTCGCTCGCTCTATCCTCGCTCTTTCTCCTTCTCACTCACTGCTCACTCTCTCTATCCACTCTATTCGCTCTTTCTTCACTCTACTCTTTGCACTCCTCACTCTCTCTGTCCACTGGTCCTTTTTCCGATTTTCACTCTCTCTCTTACGACTCTTTTTAACTTCTCTAACTCTTCGTCCACACTCTCACTCTATCAATCGCTCGCTTCTAACTTTTTTCCGTACTACTCGCACGCCAAATTCTGACTGTCTCAGTCTGCGATCAATTTCTAACTGACTCTCCTTAATATCTAATCCTTCTCGCCGGCCGGCTTCGTCGCTCTCTCGGTCACGTGGTAGAGGCAGAGTCCGTCCGACGATCGACGATCGCTCCTTCGGCACAGCCCTCTCTCTCGCTCTGCCGTCGGCCGTCGTCTTTCTCCGTCGTTTGCCGACGTCGTCGTTCGTCGTCTCTCTGAAATTTACGAAGATTTCGACGACAGTGCCCGTTCGACCGTACCTGGTTTCTACCACGGGTGCGAGACGGCGCGACGCTGCTGTTTGTACTCGACGTGCCTGCGAGGCCTATAATGCCTCGTCACAATATATATATTATCACGCCGGGGGGGGGGGGGGGGGGGGGGGTCCAACGTAGGCTACGTTCTACGTCGTACGCCGCACGACCGTTCCACGCGCGAAATACTTTATCGCAGAAAAATGTTTCCTGAAACGCAATGTCGACGGAGAGAATGAAGGACTGAGTACTCTAAACGGTTATCAATGCGCAAAACGGATGAGAAAAAAACGGGAGGGGTACGGATAATTTACACTTTTATTTTTACTTGGGAAAGGGAGACTGTGCAAACACTTACTCTTGACGGTCTCGTTGTATCCTCTCGCTCTGCTTCTGATTCGTTCCGCTGTCCTTTTTGTTATAGCTTCCTACCACGCCAATTCTCTTTGCTCTGATAATAACATAATCCTTCTCGTCCTTTTTGTTCTCAGTCACTATTCCTTCTCTTTCTCACATTCACACCGCACTCTTCGCTTTATTCATTCACTCTAATTCTCCACGCACTCGCCTTCACTCCTTTCACACTCTAACACTTCGTTCTTTCTCTAATTCTCTATAAATCTCTGTTCTTTTTAATTTAACTCTCTTTAGCTCTATTCTCTTCGGTGGTCGCAATCTAAGTGCCGGCCACGAGGTTGACCGGAAGCTCCGTAATTCTTCTCGGCTCCTCATTGGCCGAGACATCCTTCGGTGAGTAGGCAGCAGCGGCACGGGTTACGCGGTAGCGGGTCGATGGGGAATCAATGGGTGGGAATTACGTCGGGGAGATCGATTAGGAAAGAGGAGAATTATC
>OZ023260.1:1752267-1973867 GCA_964007305.1 Netelia melanura
GCCGAGAAGCGTTGGGGCCGCCCACTTCCTGCCCTAGCAGTCCATGCCCGAAAAATAAAAATGACTGCGTAATAATATAATAAATAAAATAGACTGCTCTGAATTTTGCAACCCCAAATGTAACGCCCTACACTGTGACAATTCTGCGGCTAGGGCGGGAGTGGGCGGCTCCAACGCTTCTCGGCACACTGTGATTGGACCAACTTTAACAATTCATATCTCGTAAACTATTAAAAATAACCCTAATGTATATTTGCAACTTTTGTTTGTAATGATCCCATTTATCTTAAAATAAAGTATGTTACACCTTATGAAATTCACCCTGTATATATAATAAGTAAAGTAAATTGACAGCATATGTACGCACCGATCAAAGTCGTAAAAGCTATTCAAATGTTGGCGCGTTCAAATGAAAGATCTGCAACGCCACCAACACACTCGATAGTTTAACGTTCGGCTTTCCGAACCCCGGCCCGAGCATGCGCCGGTGAGCGAGAGAGTGATGCTGTCTCTCTATCTCTCTCACGCATCAGTCTCCCGCTATCTTCTTCGATTCCTCCATTACTTTGTCCGATTGAACTTTCGTACGTCTTTCCGGCGTCCCATAAGACATATTCACTACAAAAATGAAATATTACATTTATGACAAACACGTGTGCCCGCGGTCGCCATTTTGTCATTGTCTCGAGTCTCCAGTTCGCGAACGCTTCTATGCAGTTATTCATATCGGTGAATATTTTATTCTTTTTATTGACGTGTGAATCAAAAGTGTTATTAAAGTTTTAAAAACGAAGAGGAGGAATCTAATGCGTTGTAAAAAAATATATGATCTTGACGAACAAAATTACGAGAAAAAGGATACAATTTGAAAAGTGAGAGTTGTACATTTGAAGGTTACAACAATATGTTTTATCGTATAGCATGGAAGACGAGCGATGGAAAAAATGTAACGAAAACGGTTTTAGCAAACGAGCTATTTTTACGCGATTCGAAATCCGAAGCAGGTATAATACCGGTAAAGGGCGAATTTTTAAAAAAATACTTGACAATAGATGCGCCGGAGTGAAGAGTGAACCATCAGATCATGACAAATCCGACGAAGGTAGTATTGACAATGTACGGATAAAAATTAATTTTCTAGTAAAATATAGGCCAAAACTTCAATTTATAAACATGATGTTGACATAGAACCAACAGACACTCCCTGAATACGCTGATGATGCGGTGAACACCGAAGGTAGCGATGGACATGAAAATAACGCTACCGGTAATCAAGTCATCGTCCCGGAGGAACCCGAGAGAAATAATGAAAGTCCAATTCTTTATTGTGCAAGAAAGAACGATGCGAGCAGTGGACAATCGGATAGTGATACATCCGACGAAGGTAGCATCGACAAGGTACGGATAAAAATTAATTTTCTAGTAAAATATAGGCCAAAACTTCAATTTATAAACATGATGTTGACATAGAACCAACAGACACTCCCTGAATACGCTGATGATGCAGTGAACAGCGAAGGTAGCGATGGACATGAAAATAACGCTACCGGTAATCGAGTCATCGTCCCGGAGGAACCCGAGAGAAATAATGAAAGTCCAATTCTTTATTGTGCAAGAAACAACGATGCGAGCAGTTCACAATCGGATAATGAAACATCCGACGAAGGTAGCATCGACAAGGTACGACGGGTAAAAATATAATTCGTCAATGCAATTTGGAGTGAAAAATACAATTGTGAAGAGAATATTAATACTTAATGAACAGGAAGTCAACGACAATCGAAATAATATCGTAAATGCACTAGCAAGTCGTACAAGTCTCGATGAAAGTACCGGTAATAAAAATTTGGTGAGGCAAACGGACAGGTATGCAACAGATTCCAGGCAAAAAAGCATTGAAAGGCGTCGGAAAATGGCGAACCAAACGATAAGAGATAAACCCGAGATGGTAAGCTCCCAATGGAATTAAGGCATGTTTTGGTACTCGCCTGATGCGAGCCTTTCGCGAGGCAATCCCTTTCAATTGTTCAGTTTAAGGCAATAATTATAACTTACAAATGTTTTACAGCCGGGAGTGACTCCACATCGGAAAGACGTCAAATGTGCAAACAGAAGTTTTAAATCATGGGCAACTATGCAGAGCCCCAGCGAGGAAGTCAATGCGAAAAATACTGGAGGCCCGTCATTGAAAAATGTACCGCTTGTATTAAAAAAAAAGGTAAAATATTGCTTAATAATGCTCCATTTCGGTGTAATGTGAGTTTTTATGCTCAACGAACAGTTTATTGCTCTGACTTTCGTTTAGAAGTTGTTAATATGGATATTGATAAATTCCTTTTTGAGTTCGATAAATATATTGTCAAGGGAAACGAAAACATTGATTTCGCAATGTTAAACAGTTCACATTGTACGGTAGTTAAGCCCAAAAAGAAATATATCAATATTTTCATTAGGAATCTTTAAAAAAAATCCGCTAAGTAGCCAACTTTGCACTATCCAAACTCTCATTATACGTTCATATCTCGTATAACTGAAATTAATGCCTGAAGACAACGACAATTGATAATATGCCGCGCAAACAAATTCGTAGGAAAGACATGTATCACAGGTGTCAACAAAAAAATTGTCACGACCGTCCGCTGCAAATAAAGCTTCAACGATCGTGACAAAGACCTCGAACAAAATCGAAGCCACGCTGCGAAACATCAACCCGTCGGAAACTAATGCAACGCACAATATTCGTCGAGCACATCAATCGACGATACCGGTAAAACGAATCTTTCTAACACAAATGATTGTAGAAAGTACAAAGATTAATCTGCATAATAACGACACCAATTTATATGGTAACCAGGTGATTAACGAAGCAAACGAAATGCACAGTCAAACGCGTAAAAACGATGACGCGAAATCATCCCAACAAATTGCACGACCGTGCCTCGAAATGCAAAAAACAATTATGCGAGGAAAATACAACCGAGAGAAAGATCATAAAACATCTGATGTTGGTACGAGTCGACGAAATCAGTCAACAATACCGGTAAGAATTATGTTTTGTAGACAATTGTAATGTTGGGTAATAACGAATTGGAATAATAACCTTAACAATTTATGTTCATGACAAGGTACCGAAAAAAGGAAAAGCAACGGTTGACCGCAAAAAAAGAAAAGAACGGGACTCTGACGATTGCAATGACAATGTCAACGACGTGCGCAAAAGGCCAGAAAGGTCGAAGGGGCTGACAGTACCAGTTGCAAAGGGTATGCAAAAGAAAATCGGAAAGAATCGGGATGAAACACGGCCCATACAAAATAAAAATAAGGTAATAAAAACTATTTTTAACTGAAAGCACCATGAAGATAAAATTGATAGCAATTCACTTTTAAAAATACTTATTGTATTGTACAAACATATTTGTAGCCAAACCAAATAGAATCGAGTGACGAACCTTCATTAAGTAGCCCAACTCGAGTAATAGACAGAGCGGCTACGACCTCCGCTTACTTTCGAGCCAGAAAACAGAGATTAAAAGATGCGGTAATGAGTTCATAAATACGGCAAGCGCAACATAATTGTAATTTACGAAAAAATGATTTTTCTTTTTGCATAAAATATATTTACAGATGACGGAAATACGCAAGACTGCCGCAGACTTGAACAACAAAATTAAAAAACTCGAAAAAATGTTTGAGCAAGATGATGATGAACCGACGTTGAAATGCCGAACATTCCGTCGGAGGATGAACTGGGGAACGTCGAAATTACTACCGGTTGGCTAATTGATCAGGACACACTGGTACAAGCGGGATCAGCTTCCAGCATGAGCAAACGATTGGCCGCGTTAATGTCAGTGCTGTGGACCAGGGACGAGAGAGAGAAACTTGTCGTGAAAAAAAGACGCGGCAAGGATAACGATGAAAAACGAGAAATAACGGCGGAGGAAATCAAACAGTTGAGGCGTAAGTCACAAAGCTTCCTCTATATGGAAGAAGAATAAAAGGTTTTGGACCAAAGGCAAAATACTTTTCAACGAAATAAATTCTTCGCTGATATTCAAATGTTTGCTATACAGGTGCGTGCACTGCGCTGCAATCAATGAAAGTACTACCGGTACATGATGTGGAGAGCCTTGAGAGGTTTAAGAGCATGATCTCAAACAAACTCAAACACGACCGGTACAACACTCTGCGCGTAAGGGAAATTGCAAAGAAAACGCGACGACGGAATAAGGCGAGTGCACATCAAAGACTCAGTTACACTGACACAGATGGCGACGACGACGATAATAACGTCGATGACAATGAAGATTACAGCGCCGACGACTTCATCGCTAACGATTAATTTTTATTGGCTTACCGGTATGATCCTTAAGTGTTTGTGTACAATGATACGACGATGATCTATCAAAATTACTCATTATTAAGACTATCCTTCGATTCGCTACCCGACTTGCTTCGTCAATTACTAAACGCAATATAATCAATTATTTATTATTACTTATAATGTATATGTTTCGAACAATAATTTCGAAAGTTAATTATGAAGTTCGCACAACAATGTCAATAAATAATGTCATCGCTCCTTCAGGCACCTCCAGCAACCAAAAAATCCTCTTCCAGAAGCACATCCTTTCTTTTTCTTTACATTTCCTTTCTCTTTCATAAAACGTTTTGCCAGTCAGAACAAACAACCAGCTAGCGAGACTGGAAAAAATGGACTCTAAACTTTGGGTCGTAACGACCAGGGAACGAAGCTGCGAAAACAAAAATCGACTCTAGTTTTCTGGTCGTAACGACCAGGGCGCGGAGCTGCGAAAAAAAAACGACTCTACATTTTGGGTCGTAACGACCAGGGAACGGAGCTGCGAAACCAAAAATCGACTCTAGTTTTCTGGTCGTAACGACCAGGGCGCGGAGCTGCGAAAAAAAACGACTCTACATTTTGGGTCGTAACGACCAGGGAACGGAGCTGCGAAACCAAAAATCGACTCTAGTTTTCTGGTCGTAACGACCAGGGCGCGGAGCTGCGAAAAAAAACGACCCTACATTTTGGGTCGTAACGACCAGCAGATGGGTCGTTACGACTGAAAATTCTTAGTCGTAACGACCCACGAGCAAAATCCGATTCTCGCCCTGACGACCGAAAAATTTCGGTAGAAAAGACTCCATGTACGACCGAAATCATGGTCGTAGAATCCGCTAGGGAACAGCCGAAAACGAAAGCAAAGAAGAATAAAGAAATAATCAAGGCGTGGACTCACCAAGAGGAAAAGAAATCCTGGCAAACCGCCTCAAATAATACGAAGCCACACTACAAATAAAAGAAAAGCCGAAAGAGCACATATAACGAGCTTAAAAGAATTGAAAAGGAACTTACCATTGCCTAATTAATCCTCGAAACGTCGCACAAACACAAAATACACGTCCGCGATTCACTACGGCGCCGCCATTTTAGCTGCCAAGCAGTCGAGTATCGATTTCTATTGATTTACGAAACAGCCAATCAACCGAATAATTACGGAAAATTCACCACGGAGCGCGCCAATCACCGCACAACGCGGCCAGTGGCACGCGCTAATCACCGTCGACGACCGAGAGTGGCTAACGTAACTAAGAGAACTGTGTGAATAGCTACTAAACAACAGAATAAAGAATAATAAATTTTTTTTTACGTCTACCTCTCAATTTTCTTCGAGTCCCTTTAAAGAACATTACAATATATATATTGTAACGGGTCCACCTGAAACAGACAAATAAATTGTGGTCGCTAGAGGGCGATGTCTCGCGTAAACGGTAAAATCAACGAACAAATATAAATAGTGTCGGATTAAATGGACACATCACCTCCTTACCTGTATTGCTCTGACAGACCTTACCTGACTGGTACCTTCCGACGCTCAACGCTTCCACTCCTGTGGAAACTACGAGTATCGTCTGGAACATGGAAAGGTAAATATCTGTAAAGACAAAACAAGTATAAGTGTCGCATTAGAACGAGTTACTCACCTGGAAGGCAGAAGGCATCGATAGCAGGACGAACTGACGGCGATCCCTTGATTTAGCAAGTGGTCATCGACCCCATTCACCACCTATAAAGAAAATAAAAAACGTCAATACGAGGACTTTCGAGATGAGGAAAAATTGAAACAATTCACCACGATCAGAGTAACGCTAGTCCAACCCCGTGAAACACACTCGCCACTTGCATCACCGAAAGAACACCATGAACGACACACTCTGATTTTTTTATCAACTTAAAAAACTTCACCGAAAAATATGCACACGCGTGACAGGTACGGCCGCGGCCATATTAGTGAGGACCACGCACGCGGTAATTAGGACGCACCAAGAATGATCGCCAGCGCCAATATCGATCAAACGAAATCAATACGCGTAGCGATGAACTAATTAGAGCACCGGCGTCGTAATAAGGCCTACCTGTAATTGCCACGAGAAGCTTTATGAATGAATTTCTTCGCTTTACCAACAGGTTGTCATACTATTTATTCCTACTCGAGTCCCGAATATAGAAGAAAAGTTAATGAATCGGTCGTACCGTTTCAATATATATATTATATAATGAGACGAGGCGCACCTGTAAAGGAAATTTACACTATTAGTTGAGACGATCACTCGAGAGGGCTACGTTTCGCGTGAATAAACAATTACCAACAACGATATAAATACCTGACGAATGTAGTTACCAGCACGCTTCAAAACCACGCTCTCACCTTCGATGACTTATCCCTTTTTTTTGACACCCAAATTTTGCTGCCCCGGGAAACCAAACGGGAATCTCGGCTGACAAGCCGGTAAGATCACCAGCATCGAGGAGAGTGGTCTGCGAAGCACCGTTAGTAGGACGACATAAAGAAGCAGCCATACTCACCCGACTACATAGAAAATCACAGTGGTGTCAGCGCAGTACCCAACCCATCGCAGAATCTGGACACCGTAACTTCCAGTACCGTGGCACATATTCATCATAGGCCTTGCAAGGGCCCACGTGTCACCGACGATCTTATACAGACACATCACAAAGAAGCCAAAAATATAACAAAAAAGGGGCCTAAAACAAAAAACACATAAAACAGCTATCTATATTCATATTGGATCACTCACCTAAGTCTTCAAATAGGCACACTCACGAACACACAAGGATCTCTAAAAAGATCTTGTCATAATATTAAGAACACTACACGCACCGAAAAAACTAAGAAACACAAAACATCACATATTTACGCCGAACTATCACTTTCATGGCCGGCGCCATATTGATCTTTAATCGCACAATCATCTATCGATGCAATTGGCAACAAGTAGTGCATGACTGACAGCGCCAACATCCACTATTCAAATCATGCCCGAAACGAGGTACTAGATAATATCACACCTCGATCGCTAGATAAGACGGGTGACCTATGTTATCCACGTCTCAGAAAACCGTAGCAAAAGCTCGAAGAACAAAGATATTTTATTTTACCCTAGGTTCCACATTTATTTATTTCTCGCTCGAGAACCAAACCAAAACATTTTATGAAAAGGATATCACCCGTTTCAATATATCATATATATATTGAAATGGCGAAATCCTTTTCAATAAAGTTTGTAGGGTTCAGGCTCGAAACAATTGTAGTCCGATAAACCTTCACTGCAGGTAATTAAGCAAATTTATTATCTCGGCGAAGATAAATAGCGCTGCCAGGCGTTTGTCGCAGGTGCCTGTTCGGCTGCCGCCGAAGCGAAGAAAGCCGCATGCGCACTAGCACGTCGTGATGGTGAAACCTGCGGATGGTGAACGGGGGATGGACGCGGTGGCGCTGAAGAAGCGTCTTATGACGCTTCTGAACCCTGCGGCGTCCTCTCTGTGCGCACATAATGTGTGGGTTGTCCAGGACGGGGTCCTGGTCGAGACACGAACGGACAAGGACCTGGAGTTCTTCAGGTCCAGCCAGGAGCTCCGCAGCGGCGGGCCCAGTGTGTCTGAACCGGAGGAGCCCCGCCAGAAGTTAATTGTCTTCGGGGTCCCCGGAGGCATGTCCGAAAGCACTCTCATGGCAAGCTTGAGGGCTCAACACATGCCTCAGGTGGATGAGGGTTTCGTTCCTGGGAAGTGAGACGCTAGCGCGGAAGTCCGCAGCTAGAAGTGGAGTTGATTCAGGCTCCCACTGGGTCCTGGAGGTGACCCCCGAGGTGTCATTAAAGTTGGGGCGGTCGGGACGTGTTTTCCTGGGGTGGCATTCGTGCGCCTTCAGGGAGTACGTCAGGCCAATCGGTGTTACCGGTGCCTATTATTTGGCCACGCGGTCGGGCTCTGCGAGAGGCTCGCCCGGGTTTGTGGCTGGTGCTCGAGCGAAGGGCACTCGGCAGCCGGCTGCCTCAACAAGGAGGCTGTACGAATTGTAAGGGAGCGGAGCATGCCCGTTATACCGTGCCGAGCTGGCGCAGATACGCCTGCGGATGCGCACGCCGGATTCCGCTACCAATGGCTAGCGCGGTTCATCTGGCGCCCGGTGCCGACGACCGGGAGACTGCCGGTGGCTTATTACTTCGCATACTCCAGGTCAACTGCTAGAGGTCCCGGGCCGTGATGGCCGAGGTCGGGCAGATCTTGGCTGAGGACTGCTTCGACACTGCTCTCTTGCAGGAGCCGTATCTCAGCAGGGGGAGGGGAGGGGAGGGGGGTTCATTGCGAGCCTCCCGGCATAGATGCGAGTCTACAAAAGCGGCGATGCAGGGTTGGCCGTTGTGTTGTCCAATTTTTTTCTGGATCCGACGGTGGTCTCGTCGGCGGCTGGGCTGTGGTGCCACCGTATGGGTGCACGGTGATTTCGGGGAGGTTTACCTTTCCTGCGTGTACTGTCGGCCCGGTGAGCCCCTTCGCAACTATCTCCACTATTTGGAGTGGATATTTTCCCAGTTGCGGGGTGCCCCGGTCCAGGTGGGCATGGATGCGAACGCCGTGTCCCGCTAATGGCACTCCAAGAACGGGATCAGAGGTACCCAGAATGCCGCACGGGGCGGTGAGTTCGAGGCCTTCATTGTCGCTAACGACTTGGAGGTCTTCAATGAGCCAAGTCGGGAGTTCACGTTTGCCGGGCCTAGGGGCTGGTCGGACATCGACATTACTCTGGGGAGGGATGTGAGCCGTCTGCACCAGCCGGGCTGGGAAGTCCAGCCGGATCTAGTACAGTCGGACCACAACGCCATTGCTGTGATCCTAAACCGGAGGGACGGTGTTGTCGGCGCCACCCTTCCTATTTTCAGGTGGAGGACCGTGTTACGATTTGAGAATCCTTTATCTTTATACCTATCTCTAAACGATTTTAAGCCTCGCCTAGCGTACCGCACAACATAGCGCATCGCACCAATCGCGTTACGAATCCACTATTTCTATGCCAAACTCCAACAATTTCGAGGCACCGCACAATTCGTCACCTGTCTCAAGCCAGGTGACCTCACCTTAACGCGCCGTACCTCCGAACCCAGAAGAGCCACGCGCGAACTCAGGAAAGCCCTGTGATTGGCTCGCTGCCGCGCGTCCACCGTGCCGCGGACGACACCTTTCGCTATCTTCATTAACGATCTTACTCACCCTAGGCACCCTTCCACTAGGTGACTCATCACACTAGCCCTAAGTAGCTACCAAAAATTAGTATAAAAGGGCGACCTTTTTCAGCAAATAGTCAGTTACAATTTCAACGGGGACCAGCAACGCAACCACTTTGCGCAACAGAATCTGCGGAGCATTCTTGCTCGTCACCTGTTTGAGTACAAAAGTTGTAAACTCATCGAGATTAAGCTTGTATATTGTACAGTAATCTTAGAGTCAAAAAGTAACGTGCTCGTGAAAAATAAAAGTCTGATAACTGAACTCGCGTCGACCATATTCTTTTCACTCCTCACCAAGACTACAAGAATCATCGTCGCATCGCATCGAGCTTCGTCAGATCATCAGCACTACACGACCAGCGAAAGAGTGAGTCGAATCTTTCTCATCCAACTTTTCGTATAGGTCAAGATTGACCTTCGGACTAGTCGAAAACGACGGTGCCGTCCTAGTCGAAAACCCCTCCGACGAATTGTAGTAAAGAAAAGGCGAGATTTCCGTCCCTGAAGGAAAGGGCTTAATTGCCTTGCCTCGAAAAGAGAAATCGAACCGTGTTACGCATTCCTATACTCGATAGAGTTCAGCGGATTGTAACAACCGTCGACGTGGATTGAGCGGCGTACAAGGGTTCCCTGACCGCTGCCGCGGACGCCCTCTCGCAGGAGGGGTTGCCGAGCCTGAGGCCCTGGCTGAGCGCGTCGCGTCCACGTTCTATGGCATGAACGTTGCTTGGCTGGGTACTGCCTCCGTGATACCGCGTCGGAGATCTCGGTGGCGGTGCCGGGCCCTCACCCTGATGAGGCAGCTCGCCAGAAGGGCGCGCATGGCCTGGCAGTGAGCCAGGTGTCGCGACGGTCTGGAGAAAGAGCTGGCTGAACTCCGAGCCGCCTACCGCAGGCCGGACAGGAGGTGTAAGCGGCTCCTCCTTGAAAGTAAAAGGAGAACTGGCGGCAGTTTGTGGGCGGGGTGGGGAATGCCAACACCCGGGGGTCTACCAGGTTTGCCGTCCACGTCGCGGCCCTGCCGATATCGGTACAATCGGGGGGGGGGGGGGGGGGGGGTGCTGGTTACATCGTGGAATGCGAGCGCCAGGGCGTTACTGAATCGCTTCTTCCCGCGGGCTCCCGAGAGGGAGGTGTGTATGGAGGCGCCCCTCGCGGTGCCCGACCCTCACACCTCTGTCACAGCAAGCGAAATCCGCCTCGCTCTCAAGCGGATGAAGACGCGCACAGCCCCGGGACCAGACAAAGGCAAATGAGGAAAATGACGATCCTAGTTCCTCTTGAAAGGCCAAGAAATTGCGTGCCTTGCTTGCGAGGAAACAAAGATTTGACGTTCCTCCAGCTGAGTGACCTGGCTAACTACCTGCGCGAACAACATCGGCAACTAGTCGTCTCCTATAGATGCAACCGATGCGCAAAGGAATTTCCAGGTTTGCGAAACTGGATTGGATATAAAGACAAATGTAAAGGCCCCGTTCCGGCACATCAAGAAACGTATAAATGTAGCATTGCGAAGCTTCCTTTCGCACGCAAGTGCGAAAGGAAGCTTCCAACACGAGCGATGAGAACACCCGGCTATACGAAGTACGAGAAGGGCCGAAGCAATGAGGAAAGAGGGAAAACCGGGAAGGAGAGCTCACGTTTGGTCAGAGAAAGACACCGAGCGCCTAAGGAAACTCGAAAGTGAGTACAGAGATAGGCCTAGAGACATAAATAAAAGGTTACAGGTGCACTTCCCTGACAAAACGACAAAACAAATAAGCGACAAGAGAAGAGGGCTGCGACTACTAGAGGTAGAGCAGGAACGAGGAAGGAGCTCTGAAGAGGAAGGATTGAGCGTGACCGAGGACGGAGAAGAGGTGCGCAACGACGCCCCGCAGAACAGGGACTCAGAGAGCGATGAGTCTGACGAGTATGCAAGTGCTGAAGAGCAACCCCAAATGAGCGAAGGCGACCACGAACAGCAAAGATGGCTCGACAAAATGACCAACAAAATCCGTAACATCGAAATGCCGGAAGGGAACGATGGGTGCGAAATCGGGGAAGATTTACGAGTAGGCTGGGAGGTGACAGAAGGCTCGTATGCATGTTGGAGACAAGCTATAGAAGAACAATTGACAAGGCTGTTAAGGGTACTGGTCTCAGAAGCTGGCGAAGAGATAAGTGGACACCGTCTCCCAGTAAATCAGAGGAAGGCCAAGCCTCATCACAATAAGAAAATACCAGCAAATAGTAATCGAAGGAAGCGGTATGCATACGCTAGATGCCAGGCTCTGTACAATGAGTGCCCAAAGAAACTATATGAAACGGCAGCAAACGGGGATTTCTCCCATCTCCAAATCAAACAAGATCCGCCTGAAAGAGAACAAATAGCGGAGTAATACGAAGGGCTGTGGGGCCAGCCGGGACCAGAACAGAGAAGAGGCATAACGCCAAAAGCACGTAACATAAACGAGGTTTACGAACCAATCATACCTGACGACATTCTCGTACTCGCTGACAAATAACCGACCATCAAAAGGAACGCTGAAAATGATAGATTGAATGGTAAAGCAGGAGATCAAGGATTGAATGGTAAGGCAGGAGATCATGTTTCACCTAACGAGCTCAACCGCCACTGGCTTTTTCTATACCATGAAAAGCAGGGAGGGGGGGGGGGTGGCTCATGAAATTCGAGAACCTAGTTCGACTAGGAACAATCCGCACATACCTGAAGGTAATGGAGACGACGAGCTCAAGGTTGCAGAAGGAAGAGAATACAATTTAAAAAAATGTCTCTATCTACTCTCTTCCGTAGCTCGCTACCTTGTTGTGGGGGGGGGCTTGTGAGTCCTGATGATCCTTGAAGCTGTGCCAGCGGGAGTCTAACTCCTGGCAGGTCCAACCATGCTGGGGTGGTTCGAGGTGAAGGACCAGACTAAGAGCGTAGCCAATGTCCTAACCTAGGGTGTAGGATATCGTGCCAGGGGTGGATGGCCGTGGGACACTAAATATGACGGTGTCTAACGATTTCTCTGGGGCACCTGCCGACCCCCCAGAGTATTTAGGTTTACCTGGGTATGGCGGGTCTGCCCGGGTTGGCCCCCCCTTCCGACCTACTCGTGGGATCAAGTATGGAGGAAACGTAACACAAAAAACAAAACCTGAACCTAAATCTAAGAAGTCTCGAAACATAGAGGAGGTGGAGACAAGCATCTCAATGGACATTATCCAAGCTGAAGGCTTTCGTAGCAAGACGAGCTCTTTTTCATCTACGGACAGAGTAGTTGTGGGCTCAAAGAGAAGGCGTGAAACCGAGGACCTTGAAATCGAAAGCATACTTGACAAATCGATAGAAGATGAGGTTAGTGCTGAAAGGGCCTTACTGAAAGCCTATTTCTTTAACGATGCGAATAAGATATGCAAATCTACAATAAGATTCATCTTGTCTAAGTGGGCATTCCTGGAGTCCAGACTGCATCACCAAATTGTAGAAAAAGAGAAGATAACTGCGGAGCATAAGCGCTGATTTGTCGCGTCCTGTAGCTACGCTGAGGCGACAGCAGCACCGTCGGCCGGTGGAAAGCCAACACCGACAAACCTCGAGCAACGACATGTGGCTCCCGCAAAAAAGAAAGATAAGTATGAGGTCATTCTTATTAAACCATCTTCTGAGGCTGACATGAGGTCTGATGACGAAATAAAGTCAAAAGTCACTGAAATACTTAAAGGAAAGCGGGGGGCGCTCAAAGTACACAGCATCCGACAACTGGGAACGAAGGGAATCGTGATGGAGCTCGGCAGTAAAGCAGACGCTGACCTTATTCAAAATTCCAATATGACTCAGGCTGGCTTAGTAACATCAAAACCTAAAAAACTGAACCCCAGTATAATAATATACGATGTTGAAAAGGAGCATACCGCTGAAAAGCTTAAGAATGACTTGATTTGCAAGAATCTCAAGACGGATACACGGGAGGAGATAGAACTGATGAAGGCGAATATCAATTTTCGCCATTCGTTCAAGAGTTAGGAAAATGCGAGCTCAGTGAACTGGATTGTTCAAATACCTGCGAAAGAATATAAGGATATATCAGCTTCAAATCGCGTTTATATGGGGTGGCGTACGTTTCGATTAAAAGAATACATAAACGTCACGAGATGCTTCAAGTGTTTGGGCTATGGACACATCGCCAAATTGTGCAGCATGGAAAAACAAAAATGCGAACACTGCGGAAGTGACGAACATTTACGCGAGGCATGCCCGAACAAAGAACACCCGAAGTGCGCAAACTGTACGCGGGCCAGGAGGAAAGACACATCTCACAGCGTCAAGAATAATCAGTGCACTGAATATCTAAGGCAGGTAGAACTCTACAGGGCAAAAGTACAATGGAATTAAAAATAGGGCAAATCAATATGCAGAGATCGATCACTGTAGCAGCCGACCTAAACAAGATAATGATCGAGGAAAATCTCGATGCTCTCTGCAGAGCGTCCTCGAAACATTGCGCAGCTTGCGGGTAATGATATGCATGGACGCCAATGCCCGGTCATCAATGTGGTACGCTTCTGAAACTAATGAGCAAGGAAGACTCTTCGAGGAGTTCATGCTAGAAAATAATATGTCACTATTCAACAGGCAAAATGATATTTGCACCTTCTCGAATGCAAGAGGCGAATTAAATATTGATGTTACCTTAGGAGGGGAAGGAATTGGGCAACCATCAAATTGAATGGTCTGTAACCAGCCTATGTTCGACAAGCGACCACAATCTAATTATAATAAAGGTGGCAGTAGGAACCCCGCTCGTTCCCCTGATTGCGAAAAGAAAATCATTTAATACAGACCGCACGAATCGGGAGAGGTTCCAACATGCGCTGCTAGAAAGACTTCATGATAACGTCCTTCAAAATTTGAAGGACGGAGGTGTCAATATCCTAAACCGCCACATCGTCGGTACCGTCACAGAGGCGTGTAAGCTATCGATGCCCATGAAGACGCGATATAACAAAGCAGCCTCATGGTGGAGTGAGGAGCTATATGTACTTCGACGAAAGGCTGCTTCCTCAAGAAAGGAGCTATCGCGTGCCCGTCGTATAAACAGAACAGAAGATCTGGAGCATCTGATGCAGCAGTACAAAATACCTACGAATGCGTACACAAAGGAAATCAGACAGCGCAAAGAAAAAACTTGGAAAGAATTTGTCCGAGTCAAAGGGAACGAGAATCCCTGGGAGCTCTTGTATAAGATTGCAAAAGACAAAATCCAAAAGAAGAACTGCATAGGAGCACTAATTCTCCCGACAGGCGAAAAACTCGCACCTGGAAAGAATCCATTGAATCGCTATTGGATCAATACGCCCAAAAAATGACAAAGTCGCCGAAAACGGCATACACAAAGAAACTAGACTCAGGGTTCGCAAATATTCCAATTCTAACCTCGAGCCGGATATCATAAAGGCGGAAGTGGAGAGTGCACTGAAACGTTTGAAAAACAATACAACTCTAGGATGAGACGGCCTGGGCCCGGAAATTGTCAGAGGGATCTGGAGGTACAGAAAGAAATCATTGTTTCTAATGTATAACTGTTGTCTTAGGTGTAGCAAAATACCCGATGAATGGAAGACCGCAGACTTAAGAATAATCTCGAAATCTGGGGAAGCAAACCCAGAAGCAATACGGTCTTACAGACCAATTGCACTTTTACCAGTTGTTAGTAAAGTATACGAAAGGATTGTATTAAATCGAATACAACGCCAATATACTGAGGCCAATTTGCACAGTAAATACCAATTTGGTTTTAAAAGTGGGGTATCCGTAGAGGATGCTCTCCTTAATTTCAGGGAGAACATACACAATACAGAAAATAGATATGCAATTCTGATATTTGTAGATATAGAGGGTGTCTTCGATAATTTGTGGTAGCCAGCGATAAAGGACCGCCCGATCAAACCAAAATGCAACAGTACGCTCATAAAGATTATTAACAACTACTTTAAGAAGAGAAAAGTTGAGGTCCATAATAAATACGACACTGTCACGCAGAAAGTTTCCAGAGGATGCCCGCAGGGCTCAGTCATTGGCCCTTACGCGTGGACCTGGTGCGTCGACGGATTTCTGGAAACAATCGAGGATCTACACAGCGATGGCTCTGTAGACAACACGGCGTACGCAGATGATATTGCCTTCCTAATAAAAGAAGACTCCCGAATAAAGTTGGAAAGAACGGCTGCGATATTGTAGAAGCGATTGCACGAGAGGTGCACTTTGTGTAAACTGACTGTGTCTACAACCAAGACCCAAGCAATGCTGGTCAAGGGTAAATTTGATGAGGAGCGATGCCCCAAAATTAGTAGAAACGGTATAAGAATCAAGTACACCAAATGCTACAAGTACTTAGGAGTATACGTGGATAACGGACAAGTAGGTAGCACTCACGTAAAAAAGGTGAGAGAGAAGCTTATGAAGTACGTCATATCAATAAGAAGGCACCCTCATGAGGAGTGGGGAATACGTCGGCCGATATTGGACATCCTATATAAAACAGTATGTATACCGATTGCCTCCCACGGTGTGATAGTATGGTATGATAAGACACAAAACAGCCATATCGGAAAGAGTCTCCATGCAACTCAGATGGCCATATTGCTGGCTTTGACGAGGGCCTGCCGAACGACATCTACAACTGCAATACAGGTTGTTGGGGGAGTACTGCCACTAGACTTGGAAATCTGCGTCAAAGGAACGACGAGCCGGGTAAGGCGGTATAGACCTGTTAACTGGTTAAATTACTAATTCATCTCTAGACGAGAAATCACTGAAATAGACCTGAAGACGAAACTAGATGCAATTAAACGTGCAGCCATCACTGAATGGCAAAATAAATGGGATGAAAGTGCACATGGACACTGCACGTATAAATTTATACCGGATGTAACTTTCGGGACTCGGGAGAAATGGTTCAAGCGACCTCGGTTAATTGTGTACCTGTTGACGGCGTACGGCTCGTTTAACTCTTCTCTAAACAAAAGAGGCGTGGACTGCTCTCCTATCTGCCCGTTGTGCCTGGAAGATGAGGAAACGATTTCCCATATAATGTTTAAGTGACGCGTGTATACAGAGATCCGTTACGAACACCTACTAGCGCACCGAGAAAACTGGCGTGGGCTAATCATCGACGAAGAAAGATACAACAAGTTTGTAATGTTTGCAAAAGAGTCAGCTGCAATATGAAAAGAACGAATGAGCAACGTGCAGTAGCCGCAGAAAGATGGACGGCAGAACTGGAAATAAATAAAGAAAATACACAAGCGCTAGGTAGAGACCACAGGCCCGCCTCCTCGTGGCGGGGACGGAAACGTCAAGTCTTGACGGCTAAGCAACCAAAATTGAATGATTGGGAAGGGGTACAACGATAGCGGATAAAATCGTTAATTCTGTTCCTCCAACTTAGATAGCATTAACAGAAGAATATAAAAAGGAAACAACAAATGAAGAAACCGGCGGTCATGAGCTCGCAATCCGACACTATAAAAATCGAGAGAAACAATAAAAAAAAATTTTAGAATGTCCTTATCTACTACTTGGGCGCCGCGCCAAGTAGAGCTCGCCAGGCTGGTGGTCCTAGACAGCGATTGAGGAAACCTGAAAAAGAAAAAGAAAAATATGAGGTGATTATTATTAAACCTGAAAATGAAAAAGATGAGAGAACAAATGAGGAAATTAAAGCTAAGGTGACGGATCTGCTGAAAGAAAAGAGAAGCATGTTGAAAGTGCGAAATATTCGACAACTTCATGCCAAAGGAATTGTTATGGAGGTCAACAGCAATGCGGATTTTGAAATTGTTGAGAAAGCCGGTTTGAGCGGTGCCGGACCACGGTCGTCGGGCCCGAAGAGAATGGACCCGTGCATAATTATATATGACGTCGAGAAAGAGCACAAGGCCGAGGAACTAAAAGAGGACTTCATGTCCAAAAATTTTGAGCGTGATATGGATATAGAGGTGTCAGGATTGGAAGATAAGATAAGCTTTCGACACAGGTTTAAAGTAAGTGGGAAAGCAGATCGGGTTAATTGAATCGTACAGCTCCCAGCTAAACAATACGAGTAAATCTTAAAGCGCAGGAGAGTGTTCATGGTTTGGCGAACATATAGGCTGAAAGAATACATAAATGTTACGCGATGTTTCAGGTGCCTGGGATATGGGCATATCGCTAAAAATTGCAGCCAAGGAAAGCAGACGTTCGAAAACTGCGGAAGCCAGGAGCACCTGCGCGAGGCTTGCCCGAAAAAAGAGAGCCCGGAGTGCATAAATTGCACCCGAGCTAAAAGGGAAGAAATCAAGCACAGTACGCGACAGCCTGATTGTCCGGAATACCAAAGACAGGTGGAACTTTACCGGTCCAGAATAAAATGGAGCTAAGTATCGGGCAAATAAACGCACAGAGATCGAACCCGCTTTCGGAGAAGTAGATGCGGTTAGAGTTCACCTCGAAGGGCGAATCAGGCAGCAGATCGCGCTGAAATTATGAAACTAGAACGTCTACGACGGCTACCTGCGATGCGTCGACTTTGGGCCTCACGTACATATCAGCAAAGCTGTAGTGAGGAATCACAACGGCAGTTGTTATGCCATCGCGACCAACGCCCACAGCGACGCTCTCGATTTCGAAATACCGGCACAAGAACTCGAGCCATACGAAATCGGATCCGGGCCGCTGTCCGACGCCGACGGCGATCGACGCGCGGCACGCGCCACACTGATTACGTCCACGCAGCAACGAGTGAGTAAAATTCTGCAGAGCTTGCGTTTTGACCACCTGAATAACATAGAACGTAAACACGTTTGTGACCTGGTGAAACACAATTCGGACGTTTTTCACCTGCCCGGCGATGAGTTAAAGGGCTCAAACGTGGTCAAACACAAAATTCCAATTATCAATGGTACTCCCGTCCATACTAAATAGTATCGATACTCGAGGGTTCATCAGGAGGAAATCGAAAGACAAATCAAGAGCCTGCTCGAAAACAGAATCATTAAACCATCGCACTCTCCTTACAATTCTCCTCTGTGGATCGTTCCTAAAAGGTCGACTCTCAAGGGAATAAAAGGTGGAGGATGGTGATCGATTATCGGCATCTAAATGAGAAGACTGTCGGCGACAGTTATCCCCTGCCAAACATGCCAGAAATTACAGACCGCCTCGGGGGAGCGAAATATTTTTCGATCTTCGATCTGGCTAGCGGCTTTCACCAAATCAAGGTCGAGGAGAAAGACCAGCCGAAAACAGCATTCACCATCTGTTTGAACGAGGATCTGATCAGCGGATAAAGGGGGCGAGAAATAATAATAAACACGGCACTCAGAACTGGTGGTCTCGACAATTGTCGCCTGTCGCTTTTCTCTTTATTATAGACGGCGAAGAATGTACAAACTAGGTGAATACGCTGTAGCACGGACTAACGGAGAGCCGATCAACACCGAGTATTGACTTAAACGCGAGCAAGATCAAGAGTTGTCCTTATTCGTAGTGCCAATTCGATACACAATTCCACACGTGATACAGAGAAGAACAGAAGGTTTGCGCGGGTCAAAGTACAGTACAGGGATATAGATTTGAGAAGCCGGTATACGCGTGGTCACTTCACTAGTTCGCTATTTATTTTATATGTCAAAATTGAGCAGGCACAAGAGCACACACTTACAATTAGAGCGAATCACAGATGAGCATACAGAGACAGTCGAAAAACTATGTAGAAATCGATGGTCAGTGATAAGTGATTGTCTACATAAGCAAAAGGAAACTTGTTGACGTTTAAGCCGCGCGACGGCAAGAAACGTTCTCGATGTCATTCGTCGCTCTTAAACTAATTCCGAACACCAAGCCAACACGAGCGTTTCTAATAAAGGATCGAGCAGAAGATGGCTGCCGTTCCGCGTTTCGAGCGCACCTCGCATAACGATAAGTTGCCACGAGCCAACCAAGTTATATTTCACTACTTCAATAGCCGTTAACGAGCCGTGTCGAGTATAGTTCCACAGTAACAACCGTCGCGATCCGGGGTGTAACAAAGTCGAACATAAATGATAACGGTTGTGTAAGATTACAATGAACTGAGCGCTGGTATGACACCAAGATGGTCAGGGATAAGCGCTGGACAAAATAATATACGCGATGGTCAACACAATAAGCGCTGGTCAATACAACAAATGATAGTCTGATAGCTGGCGTGATGGTCCTTACAATAAGCGATGGTCAAAATAGTCAACAATAGTCTGGTAACTGAAGCGATGGTCTTTATAATAAGCGATGGTCAAACTAATAAGCGTAAAGGTCGAATATCAGAACAACAACTCTATAACTGTTAAGTCGCACGAAAGCTCACAGAGATCTAAACTAAACGCCGCGAGGCCGTTTCCGGTGAGCCACGAGGCGAGCAAACGAGCGTCGTAGAAGGGGGAGCGTTGCTAGCATCGATCGACGCTAATTCCTTTATCGATAGCCGAAACACCACCTCTCGAGGCCACTACGAATTCGCCCGAATGCCGTTCGGATTAAAAAATGCACCCGCCACCTTCCAACGACTGATGGACAACGTCTTGTCGGGATTAACGGATACGGGGCTATTCATCTATTCAGACAATATTGTGATATTGCCGACATCCCTTCAAGAACACCGCATGAAGGTTGTTCCGTCGCGGAAGGAATATTCCTGCACATACATGTTGTAAACCGGGGTTTTCCTAGCTGAGCCAAAAAATGTAAAGGCACCTCGTAAAAATCACTCGTTCAAAATTGAAACATTTGCAGAACAGATGAGAATCGAAAATCCAGTCTTTTAATCCGGCAATCATTCAAACTAGCACGTAAAGCATTATTTCAGAAAAAATAAAGGTTTCTTTAAGTATTTTACGACGGTCGCCCTCGGCGAACAAAAGGGGTACCGAGCCGCGGCAAGGGCCTCATACGACGCGGGGAAACCCGCAGTCGATCGTTCATATTTTTAGCAAAGCACCAATCAGAATAAAGGAATTTTCCACAAGCAACCCTACACCCCACTCCAAAACCAATCTTGTTAGTTATTAAGACATTTCGAGAGGTCTGTCGTCTTAGCTTTTCCAACGAGAACAGACACTCCGAGAATCTGCTCGTCAGAATCAGCTACACAGAGTCTCGTATCGTGAAACCCATACCTTTCTTTCTCAACTGTCTTATCCGTACAATTTCATATCATTTTAAGTGTAATCACATGTCAACAGTTATTTTTTGTGTTAAATAAATTTTGTCGTTATTTCAATAAATACTCTCGTCATCTTAGTTGATCGCGAGGGAGTTCGGCGTTCGCGGTTCAATACATTTGAGACGCGGATTTACAACCCGCGTCGGCTCGAGCTCAACGGAGCCATCCGCGTTACCGAACAAAGGTCAACAGGCTGTTCTAACGCCTGCGAAGGAGTGGATTGACCCTGCAACTCGATAAAGGCGAGTTCCTACGTAAAAAGATCAACTATCTGGGCCATATTCTGAGCAAAAACGGAGTGCAACCGGACAAAAAAAACTGATCGCCGTTAAAAATTTCCCTCCACCAAAAATATTGGATATTACAAGAAATTCATTCCGAATTTCTGAGGCCAAGCAAAACCACTCTCCGATCTCACGAAGAAAACAACAAAGTTCGAATGGACCGAAGAAACGCAGTCCAGTTTCGAGGATCTTCGCGACACTATGCACCGCGCCTCTGTTGCAATATCCCGATTTTAAAAGGGCATTCATTTTAACCACGGACGCCTCGGACGTTGCAATAGGAGCCGTGCTGAGTCAGGGAGAAAAACTGGGCCAAGACCTGCCAGTTCAGTATGCCAGCAGAGTGCTGAACTCAGCCGAAAGGAATTACACCGCAACCGAGAAAGAATGACTGGCGATGGTCTAAGCGGTGAAATATTTTCGACCATATTTATACGGCCGAAAATTCACGCTCGTAACAGATCATCAGCCTCTCGTTTGGCTACATTTGGTGAAGGACCCTTCTTCAAGGCTAATACGATGGATGTTGCAGCTGGAAGAATATGAATATCAAATTGTTTACAAAAAGGGAAAAACAAGCTTGAATGCCGATGCTCTTTCGCGAAATCCAACCTCGCATTTCCGGTCGTACCAAAGGAGAGTTCAAATTCCGGGAAGGAAGGTTCAAACCCGCCAACACTTGATGAGAACACCATCGCAGGACGAATACGCGACAGAGGTCGCGCATCCACCAAGACGGAATACGAGGATCGGAGCTTCTGGGAATCCTCCGACAACGATGTCGAACCCACCGAAAGCGACACTCACCGCGAAAGCATGCTGCCAACAGCGGAGCTCGACGCTATTAACGAGTCAGCGGAAAAGTTGTATCATACGACCGCTGAGATCGATACATCGACTCAATCGGACTCCCGCGGCTATCGATTCGAAACGTCAATGACATTCCAACATGGGATGAATCAGCTGTCCTTGGAGAAAGCAAAGGGCCGCCTGCGCAGATTATCCGGAAACCTTCCACCCATTCGAAACGCATCGCACGACCTAAACTCGGTACTTGACGACGATTCAACTTGCAGCAATACCGAAGAACTCATCTTGCAGCAAGCCGGAATCATCGAAAAGGAATATTGCGACAGTCCGGAAACGTCACAGCGAATCCTCAAATTACTTACCCGGGCTCCAACCACCGACGCCAGTCATATCAGCGGGAATTGCGTCAAACAGCAACCCGAAGAACCCACCGCACCTTGCAGAATATCCGTAATGCCGACTCCAACTAAGGGCGAGCGACCGACGTGCGGCTCTACACCTCGCAAGGTGCGGATCTCGCTGCCATTCACGGAACCCGCCAAAGGGATGGGCACTGCGATTCAAACCTCGGAAAAGGACACGAAAAACGCGATCGACATCTACTCCTCTTTATCGTCGGCTTCGTCCTCATCGTCATCTTCAGAGGACGAAGAACTCAGCCTCTCCGACAGCGACTGCGAATACGGCGACTTAGTCACGCCGATACCTCGCTGCCAAATCAGCATAACATCGGACCCGCTTACAGCCAACCGAGGGACCATCGTACACATCGTATCCAAGGACGGAATATTGACAACGCCCGTGGGGAAACAGCTCCACGACCTCGGCTGCGTCAACGCCGAGGATCTAAAACGAGAACTAAAGACAACAAACGTGGCATCCAGCAACCACCAAAAAATGAAGGTCCTAAGTATTGCCGCCACGAAAAACTATTATAAAAAAATGACGTTCAATGAACTCAAAGAGGCCACACAAATCCTCCGCCGATACATCAAGGCCTGCAAAATCACCATATGTACGGGAAAGACACAATTTTTTCTTGAGTTAGTATTGATTCCCTGACGATTATCTGAAATGGACCGCGAGGGGAATTCACTGGATTTTAGATTAGCTCAGGGCCGAAGATTCGGTGTCTGATCAGTGGTGGGGAATCTATCTGCCATATGTAGGACAGGACTGGATTCTCTCGCACATCAGCTTCCCATTGTTATTGAGGATATTCTCAGTAATGATGTAATAAACGAATTAGAGCCATTTATGACCTGGCTCGGCCGTGCCACCTTGGCTCTAACATACAACTGGCTCAGTTGTGGGGTTGAGATAATCGGGATGTGCCCGAAGACCGGGTCATAGCAAAAGCTTATGGTGAGCTGGTTGGTGCATGGGTTCTGAAGGATAAAGTTACCATCCAACATCGAAATGCAGCTCGGACAACACTGTTGAACGATCTCCCCCGCCATCCTCCGCACGAGAACATCATGCGTGCTTGGGCAAACCATATAGTGAGATCCGTCATTGCAGTCCCTGATTACACGGATCCACCCGATATAGCTAAATCTGTCATGCGAACTCCACCTCAGCAGGGAATACACAATCAGGTCTATGTCTTCTACGGGCTTCGTGGACACACCTTACAAGGTAAGGTCTTCCATGAGCCTACAGCCTTTGATGTATGGCAGCAACTTAGCAGCCCCCAACAATTCCACATAAATCTAGACGGGATTAATTTCTCTCTGAGCGAGGCGTGGTCTGTACGATGGTCGCAATTCACAGACGACTCAATCCTCGGATTCTATGACGGTCGCGCCGTCATAGAAGCTAATGTTGAATGCCGCGGGCGCATGGCAGCAGCGGTATTCACAATGATTGCTGCATTTTGCAAAGATTCGAATTTCACACCGGCTTGAGTAGAATGACGCCTGAGAGCCTTCAACACAGAGTTTCCGAATATACTACTCTCTAAGTATGTCAATGTAGACATAGTCCGGCATTTTGCCCAGATGTACCCCAAGAATGGCATGAGCTGGGATATGGTGTACAACATATTGGTGGTTAGCTGGGGTCAACTCGCTGAACAGAGATTGATGCCTTTAACATGGGTTATTGAGCAAAGCGCCACCTTACATATCTCATGTGCTCAGGCATTGCCTGAAGCAGTGTCAAAATTGGGGTACTTCAATGTTGATGAACTCAACGAATGGGATATTCCCCCATCGAATAATTTCAATCAGTTTGCCAGCTCGCAGCCGATGTAATCGGCTGCGAGCTGGCAAGCCGTTCGCAACCATCATCAACCCCACAGTCATGCTCAAGAAATACTCAGATCTGAGCTTTATTGGATTGAGTTATGCCGCGCATCATTGGGGTTTGAAAGGCAAAGAGGTAATAATGCCAGGCCGGATGCTGCTGCGTTCAAGTCTCGAGAGGATCTAATTAAGAAAGCAGAAATGATCCACCTGCTAAATCATCAACTGATCAATAAGGAGGTCGCTTTGGTTGTTCTTTACAAGAAGCTCAGACCAAACGGTAAAATCGAAACTTTTCAGACAGAGCTTTTATATCAGCAGTTGACCTTCCGCCTCTGCTAACCGTAGAGCAAATTCAGGTCATGGATGCCGAAGCGATTCGAGATTACTACGCCACGCGTAGTAACATGATAGAAGCAGCAAGATCTGCTTGACCTCGTGGCGCACGCGCGACTACCGGTTAACGCTCGTGAACTTAGTCCAGAGGAGATTGCTCGCACCATAATGGCAGGGGTTACTGAGAACTCACATGCTTTAAAAACAGTTATGACGGCGCTTTACATAGCAGGATAACAGAACGCCATGGTTCCGATGCCTGCTAACACAGATACCATACCGAGCCCATGCAAGAAATTGGATGACGCTGTCATCCAGGCTCTTGATCAGCTTCACGTGACATATCCGGCATCTTATAAGATTCCTGTAGAGCCTTATGCACCAGTATTTGATGCGAGGGAAGTCCCTGATAACAGGATCACCCTCGAGCCTCGTGAGATGGTGAACATACGTCGTGGAGGCGGAGGTGGGGCTGCTGCTGCGGGAGGAGCCACAGGAGGTTTAAATGTGAATGTTGCGGTATTCCAAAGGTCAGGCCGACTCAAGGCTCTCACCGCGCCCACCCTCACTTACCAGCAATGCCGAAGGACCAGTCGCCAAGAAATGATAATGGACAGACAGACATCATTCTATAGTCAATAACAGAATACCATCATTATTTTTGTTCCTTACCCCTGCTTATTCAAAATTCTCTTTCCAAGATCAGCCTATATAATATTGATTTCACCACCGAAAAGCATCGTCTTCTACTGCACCGACCCCGTTTCCACAGAAGCACGGAAAGCGCGGACCACGGGTACCACGTTCCATCTAGGAAGGTCGGGCTGTTACGGACCGCTCAACCTGGCAACGACCGTATTGGGCGCAACGCGATCAGCGCATTCCGCATCGGTGCGTAGCCCTCGCCCCTTGACGGAAAACACCTTTCGGCAACGCCGGCCCCGCGAATGTTTACTCTTCCTGGTCCCCCCACGAGACCTTCGAACACCTTCATCCCAGGGTAACCAGGATCCGGATCAACTGATCCATCCTCAGTCTTAATTGATTTCTCTGTCTTGACAGACATAGCCCTCGGTCTACCGGTACTCGTGCCACAGCGGTGTGTACATTTCACCCACTTAGAGTTTCGTGGGTGCTACCAGAGTTTCGCGGAACCGTGGGAGCATAATTAAGAACTCTTGCGATTGAACGAACCTTAGCGGGGTTCAATCGCAACTCGATATCTTCTCGTACCGTGCTAATTATCTTTGTGACATTGCGCGTCGGGAATATCGAGTCAATTCATCAATGTACAAAAATACAAATTATCAAATCGCACAACGCGTTTATGTCTAGACAGTAATTCCTGACGACTCAGCTACCGCGAGCGTAGCCTTCGCCCGTATCTGTGCATGCGCGCCATAGTGTGATTAAGAATTGTATGCAAAGTAAAAGGATAAACGAACCGCTAAATACCTGAGGCGGCGTATAGAAGAAACACCGAGGCAATTCTGATTTCATTCTCCCGACCCACACATGCATCCAGCGGCGTCAGCACATACACGTCCGCAGACACACTATCAGGTGAGGTGAATACCCACTTTAAAACAGGACAGGGATGCACGCGTCGGAATCCTGACATATCCAAGCGCAATTATAATAAACAAATAACAATAAATTAGGACAGAAATCTGGTTCTAACAAAGGATACAAATCCCAGGGAATGCGCATTCTTCACCACAAAGTGGAAACCCCTTGGGTAGCTGTGGTGGTCTATACTACCCAGCTGAAAATCTTCTCAACGATAATCGAGGAGTGAGAGCACATTATGGCCCTAGAGGTACGAACAGCGAGAATCAAATTCTACCTGGTGAATTTGTATTGTCAATTCTCATTACCGATAGAGCGATTTATAAATGAACTAGATGCCGTTTTGCTGAAAATAGACAACCATCGAGTTATAATATGTATGAACACCAACGCAAAATCGCCAGTATGGTATTCCGACGAGACGGACGGACATGGCGTGTTACTGGAGGAGTTCTTAATGGAACGGAACTTGACAGTGCTAAACGAGCCCAGCTCCCGATACACCGTCACAAGCTCTCAAGGCCAATCGAACATTGATGTAACAGTAGCCGGCAGAGGAGTCTGCAGGAGAAATATAAGCTGGAGATTTACCGAGGAAATTTTGTCATGCGCCCATAACTTGATCATGGTCAGTATAAAGCTCGAACACGAGGCGGAGGCCACACGGCTGGTACGATGTACGTACAATATTAAAACGGCCGACTGCACCAAGTTCAAACAAGAAGTTCACGAAAAATTTACCTCAGAGCGGATGAAGCTAATGAAACATAAACAAATAAATAAACTATATAAAGAAATTAAAATAACGCTTACCGACATGTGCAACAGGTCCATTCCAAAGAAAAAATGTAGCTCGAAAATGGCCCCATGGTGGAGCAGCAACCTGGAGCAACTCAGCAAACATTACAGAAAGGCAAAGAGGCAACTAACTAGAGCACGCCGACTCTGGTTGGAAAACACCCTACAACAATGTCAAGATCTATATAAAGCGGCTAGAAATAGCTACACTAAAGAGATTAGGCAACAAAAGGATCTATCTTGGAAACATTTTTTAAGCAAACAGCGATTACTGGGGTATTGTATACAAAATCTCTCACAACAAAATCCGAGAAAAAGCCGTACTAGAACCCCTTGCTTTACTAGCCGGGAGGAAGATGAAATCCTGGAGGGAATCCATACAGCTGCCCCTTAAAAAGTTCTTGCCATCCGACTCTGGACGGTGGTACACGGACAGATACGGGAGACATACAGAGACTACAAAAATGAAAATATGGAACCAGACATAACAAACGCAGAAATAAGTGAAGAGATAAAAAGGCTGAAAAATAAAAAGGCGCCTGGCCGGGATGGTCTCGGGCTGGAAATTGTTAAAGCGCTATGGGAAACAAAAAAGGATGTGCTGTACATCATGTACAATAGGTGCCTCATGGGAAGAAAAATTCCTAACGAGTGGAAGATAGCGGATTTACAAATCATCCACAAAAATAAAGAGGCGGATCTGGGAACAGTTCGCGCATACAGACCTATTGCTCTTCTACCAGTGATAAGCAAAATATTTGAAAGGATTATTCTAAATCGCATACAGCGCAAATATGAGGAGCTTCGGCTGAGCAGTGACCGGCAGTTTGGCTTTAAAAGGGGACTCTCTACGGAGGACGCGCTCATCGAGCATAAAAATGGAGTAACACGCACAGACAAGAAGTATGTGGTTGCGATCTTCCTCGATTTCGAGGGAGCGTTCGACAACTTATGGTGGCCGGCTGTCAGGGTGCGCTTAGTCGAGGCTCAATGCAGTAGCACACTGTTTGAGATAGTGAAAAATTACTTCAAGAGAAGAAGGATTGAGGTATGCAATAAATTCGAAAAAGTGGTCGCGAAAGTTCAACGAGGATGTCCACAAGGCTCAATTCTCGGACCTAGCGTCTGGAATTGGTGCCTGGACACACTCTTAAGGAGGACAACAGAGCGCTTTGATGAAGATGTGGTGCAAGCCACCTCATACGCGGATGATGTTGTATACCTTATCAAAGCCAATTCTAGGAACGGGTTGGAGGGGCTTGCGGCTGAAGTAGCTGAACTCGTAAGAGCATGGCGCGAGTCGAACAAACTGGAAATATCAGCCAGGAAAACACAAGTGATGATGGCTAAGGGCAAGTTCAGTCTAGGTAGACATCCAAAAATCGTCATTTGTGGAAAAAGAACTGCATACGTAAGCAAGTATAAATACCTAGGGGTTATAATTGACGAACGTTTGAACTTTGTTCAACATGTCAAGACCGTAAGGGAAAAAATCGTCAAATATATAATGATATTAAGAAGAATATCTCATGAACAATGGCGCATCAGAAGGCCGATTACAGAAGTGCTGTATAAAGCTGTTTGTGAACCTATTATAACTTATGGGTCGGGGATATTTCACGATAAAGTCAGAAACAGTATTGTAAGGACACATCTCTGGGCAACGCAAAGAGCTATACTACTCTTTGCTAACTGGTGCCTGCCGGACTACATCAACAGCAGCACTACAAGTATTAACGGGGGCAATGCCCATAGATCTAGAAGTTGAGCTAAGAGGAATAAGAAGAAAAATAAAGAAGAACCACGGTGTAAATTGGGGAAATTTTGTGTTTAGAGGAAGTATGGAAGAGGTTGAGAACCAAGAAGATATACTTCAACAAGCAGTAGTGGCGTTTGGAGAAGAAATACTGTCGGTCTGGCAACAGAGTTGGGAGACGAATGAACATGGAAGGGCAACTTTTAAATTTATAAAAGACGTACAATTCAAAAGCAAAAATAAATGGTTCTTGCCATCAAGAAGAACGGTGTACCTGCTGACTAGGTACGGAGCGATCAACAGCAGCCTGTACAGAAGAGGAGCAGAAGCAACACCGAATTGCCGGCATTGTGAGGATGTAGAGGAAACAACAGAGCATTTGATTTTCGAGTGCCCCTTGTATGAGGGAATAAAATACGCAGAACTGAGAACAGCGGAAAGAAACATGGCAACGCTCATAGGGGCGAAGGAAAAATTCCTACGGTTTGGGGATTTCGCGGAAGAGCTGTGCGAAAACAGGAAAGCATACCTAAATGGGCTCACGATCGAAAACGCAAGACATAGCCAGACTGGAGAATAAACCAATGTGACTGACACTGAAAGAGAAAGGAAATTAGAAAGAAGAACAGAAGAGCAACGAAGACAAGATGCAAGTAAACAGTAAGAGGAAGAAGAAAGAAGAAGAAAGAAGAAAGGAAAACAAGAAGAAAGAAGAAAGAAGAAAGGAAAAGAAGAAGAAACAGCAAGAAGAAAATAAAATAAAACAAAGAATAATAGCGCGAAAGCTAAAGAACCCTGAAATAAAAGAATTAAAATAAACTTACGCAAATAGATTGATAGTAGAAGGTCCGCCTCCACGTGGCAGGGATAGAAACGCCGAGGTCTCCCTCGGCGCCTAAGCGATCTAAACGCAGAAATAAAACATATGTAAATAAAGAAACGAAATAAATCTAAAGGAATACATGTTAAGGCCTCGCATATACCTGAAACTTTTAAAACCGATCTTTTTTTCATGTTCTTTTTCCTCCATCTTTCAAAAAGATTAAAAAAAAAATGAAAAATCTCACTCCGTTCCCAGGTTATGGGCAACAATGTAAGCGGCCGTAGAGTGGGAACGACTTCCTGAGTCTAATGTGCGGGGCAGCTCGACAGCTGCGCTTCGCTCTTCTTTTGTCCGCCAAAACGGGGGGGGGGGGGGGGGGGGGGGGTTCTTAGGGGAAAAAACCGTTGAGACAGCTGTATGCAGAGATTTTATTATTAGTAGATTGCCGTCGTTTGGAGAGGCAAGTTCGTGTGCCTTGTTGAAAATTTAGAAAATGTTGAAACGTCGTTCCTGTGATTGCAAGGGTTCAAGAGATGAGCATAATTTTCGCGCAAAGAAGAAGAAGGCGCCTCCTTCCGCTGCAGCTATGGAGTCTGAAACTCATTTTACAAGTACCGCTGCAAAAAAATTGAGTGGACAATTGATAGATGTTTCGTGTGATGAAACTTTCTCGTACTGCATCATCCGTTTTGCTGCGATTTTCTTGGGTATTGCTGAGTGTCTTGTGTGTAGAAAATGTAGCGGTAATGTTTGTTTGTTGTGGGAGTTTGAATTGCACACCCTTTTCGGGTTTTTACAATCTACCGTCTCTCTCTCTCTCTCTCTCTCTCTCCCTCTCTCTCTCTCGCTCTCTCGCTCTCTCGCTCTCTCGCTCTCTCGCTCTCTCGCTCTCTCGCTCTCTCGCTCTCTCGCTCTCTCGCTCTCTCGCTCTCTCGCTCTCTCGCTCTCTCGCTCTCTCGCTCTGTCGCTCTCTCGCTCTCTCGCTCTCTCGCTCTCTCGCTCTCTCGCTCTCTCGCTCTCTCGCTCTCTCGCTCTCTCGCTCTCTCGCTCTCTCGCTCTCTCGCTCTCTCGCTCTCTCTCTCTCTCTCTCTCTCTCTCTCTCTCTCTCTCTCTCTCTCTCTCTCTCTCTCTCTCTCTCTCTCTCTCTCTCTCTCTCTCTCTCTCTCTCTGTATATCTCTGACATCTTGTCCTCCTTTTTTGCTATTCCGGCTGCAGCCGCTTCACATTCTCTCTACTCTCCCTGTATCGCATTCGCCATGGACGGAGGGAAACTGCAGAAAACCTCCGCCGATACAGGTCGGTACGTACCTAGTCTCCCCCAGCGTCAATGCGAGTAAACTCAACCACGTCCACCAGAGTCGCCTAGCGCTGGCACCTCCTCACCTGTAATACTATGGGCTGCCCGTGCCCGACCAAGGCGTTGCCATCCGCGCGATGAGAACCGCCTTGCGGGAGCACCAAAGCCGAGCACCGATCCCCCACTCATCCCAGTGAGGTTTTGTTGGGCATTTGTTTTGGTGGAATCCGAACCGCCAGGATTGCAGAAAAAACACGTAGAAAAAATTTTTCCCATTGGTGTCGGCTGTGGGGATCGAACCTGGGTCCGCTGCGTGCAAACCCGAAGGTCTATCCACTGAGCCACTGCGCTCCAATGTGGCGGTAATGTTAAATTCGTAAAAAAGAGTAATCGTGGACTTGGTTTTAAACTAACTATATTTTGTATGAAGTGTAATCAGGATATTAAAAGTATGAATTCATCTCCTCTGATCAACGGGTCGGCATACGAGATAAATAGAAGATTCTCGTTTATTATGCGTCTTCTTGGAAAAGGGTTGAATGCGATGCAATTTTTCTGTGGTCTCATGGATCTACCAAGCTGTATTGCCCAATCGACTTATGACATTGTCATGAGCAGCGTGGAAAAAGCCATGAAAACTGTTGCGTCAGCCTCCATGAAGCTTGCTGCTAGAGAGGAATTATTAGAAGGTGCAGAATACAAAAATTTACAATTATGCAATGATGGTCTCATTGTATCCGGTGATGGCATGTGGATAAAAAGGGGTTTTTCATCACTCTTCGGTGTGGCTACACTCATTGGGCATTTTAGTGGAAAACTGATCGATTTTGAGGTAAAAAGTTTGTTTTGCAAAGAGTGTGCGGTCCACGAAAAAGAGGAGGACCCTGACAAATATGCGCAGTGGTTCCTACAACATCAAGAATTCTGATGGGTGATGAAATGTCGACTAATTCGGTCAAAGATTCCAGGTGTAGGAAGAACGATACTGGTTCAACATTTCGATCCTGATTCGGATCCTCTGCAGAAAATGTTTATTATGCTAAAATTTACAGTATATCATATAGTTAGTATATAAATGTTGCATTATTATTGTCAAAAGAATAATAACTTAAAAGAAGGCGAATCCGTCTATTCTATTGTATGGCGTAAGAATCGAAATAAGTATATGTATGTATGTATGTGTGTGAGGCGAGCTCGAAGAGGCTTTGTTTTTCTGCGTGCGAGATGTTGGCTATGCGAAATATGTATGTGTGTATGGGAGTGTATGCGTGTACGTTTTCGTTTTGGATAGAGGCGCGCGAGTCGGGACAGGCAGCAGAGAAAGCGTGTAGACGAGTTAGTATAAGACGGACGGCGAAAGCGATAAGACCAACGACGAAAGCGAGCGGAAGAACGACGTACAAAAGAAAAGAACGAATGTCGAAGCGCGAACGTCTCAAGGTGTCATGTGTACCTCCTTTTTTTCAATATTATAATTAAAGTTCTGATTTGTTTTGAACTGCAGTGTCGTCTTATTCACCCGATCTTCCACAACCCCTGCAACCGGCAATATTAAATAAAATATATTCGGCCTAGTCCTACACTATCATGTAGTACGGAGTAATAAGTACCTATATTATCGCCCTCTTTTATGTTCACCTTCTTTTAAGTTCTTATTGTTTTGACAATAATAATGCAACATTTATACAGTAACTGATATACTGTAAATTTTAGCATAATATACATTTTCTGAAGAAGATCCGAAGCAGGATCGAAACGTTAAACCAGTATCGTTCTTCCTACACCTGGAATCTTTGACCGAATTAGCCGACATTTCATCAACCATTAGTAGAGACACGGTCACACATCAAATTCATCAATGAAGAATTCTGCTCTGCAAATCATAGTGGGAGTGCCGGTAAAATGGAACCTGATGCCATGCTAACGATGTTCCAGAGGTTAGAAAAGCTACATGGTGTGAAATATCAATATTACATCGGCGACGGAGATTGCAAAACATTTTTCGCTATTACAAGAGCTCAGCCCTACAAAGGCCTTGAAGTAAAAAAGAAAGAGTGCATTTGACACGTGCAAAAACGCATGGGTTCGCGACTCCATAAATTAATTAGTGAGACTAAACAATGCAATTCACAACCAAGTAAGCCTGGAAAATCAAATCAACGCCAACGATCAAGCTTCAGTGGCAAAGAAAAGTTGACTGCCAAATTAATTGATGAATTGATTATTTATTATGGATTGGCAATAAGAAATAATATCAATTCTTTGGAGGGAATGCAGAAAGCCATATGCACGCCATTTGTACACAAATCGTCTACGGATGAAAATCCTCAGCACCATTGCTGTCTACCAGGTAGTGACAGTTGGTGTGAATAGCAAAAGGCCCAAGCACATGGGTCATCGTTTGTTCATAAGCCGCCTCTACCTGAAGTTGTACAGATGGCAATAAAATAAATTTACGAGGCATTGAGTAACGACGAACTCTTAGAAAAGTGCTTTCGTGCATTTAACCAAAATATAACGAGTGTTTGAATTCTAAGATTTTAAAACTTGCTCCAAAATGTACCGCAGGGAGTCAAATTGTAGAAGTTGCAACTAACGTTGCAGTATCAACATTCAATGATGAAGCAATTAGTTATTTACGAATGCTAGAATTGCTTGGAATTAGCATTGGATCCGAGGCTCATCATTACTGTGACAAAGAGGACAATAATCGATTGTATTATGCTAGAATTCAATCAATCAAAGCTTCCAAAGAAGCAAGGACTGAAAGAAAATTAGCAAAAACATTAAGGGACAGCAGAATTCAAGAGAGAGAAGGCATTCAATACGAAGCTGGAATGGGAGATTAACCGGGACGCTGTGTCGTAAGTACTGAAAACTTTAATCGTGTTTTTTTCGAAACTACGTTTTCGAAGATTGTCGGCACGATAACTCGGTCAATTTTCCATATTTTTAAACTTTTTTTTAGTAATATTTGTAATTAATACCTCTATAGTCTGTCGGCGGTTTTTAAAATTCGTTTTATTCTATGAATTGTTATTAACCCTTCGACTGCACACCTCTGCCGCCAACCTATTACTGCACACTGGGTCAAAGTGACCCATAGCGTTTTTCATGTCGCTGTATCTCTGTAAATATGCATTTTTTGGAATTTTTTGTGGAGACCTTTTTTGCAGCAAATTATCTCTACTTTCTATATGTCAGGTTTTTTTTTTTTAAAATAAAAATTTAATGCCAAAACGTTTGCTCAAAGTGGAGCATGCATTGAAAAATGCATACTTTGACGGAAAAAATCATATCTTTTTTTATTTTTATTTAAAAAAAAATCCTTCGGGGCTTTTCAAGACGAGGGTATGTATATACGAAAAAAAATATAGAGTCGACCAATCTTCCAAAAAGTGTATTTATCTCGAGGTTTGAAATTAGGCATTTTTGATGGAGTATAATATGAGAAAAAAAGCGATTTTTGTGCAAAATTATTTATTGAAAATTAAAAAAATGACAATATTATTGCAGAAACTAGTTTATTATATATTTATAAGTTTATTAATATTGTTACTGGGCTGCACCGCAGTCAGTGCACAAGTACATCCGGTTATTATTATTATATAATTATTATATTATTATATTATTATTATTATAATTATTATATATTATTATATATATAAATTATTATAATTATATTATTATTATATATATAATTATTATTATAACGTAAAAAAAATCTATTAGCATTTTATGTTACAATACACTTACCTGTCGAGATAAAACGCACAAATTCACTGAGAAAAAAAATTCGATTTACACCTTACTACTGCACACCCTGGGTCAAAGTGACCCAACGACTTTTTCAGACGGTTGTCCTCGGCATACTGAGGCGGACTGAAAATCTCCACTATTGGTTACCTTTAGAGTAAGAGTGGGGGAACATTAAGCCGTAGAATATTCGGGAAAAAACCGTTAGATTTCCAGGTATAAGCGGTGAAAGAAAAAGGTATGGGTCATAATGACCCAGTGTGTAGTCTAAGGGTTAATTATCAAAGACGATTTTTGTTTCGTGAAAATTTCATGCACACTTTACGGAATTTTTTTCTTTTTTATTTTTGCAACAAAATTAATTCCCGCTGACAGACTATAACTACTATATCATTTTCTAACCATGTTTTTTTTTCAGATTGGATCAATTTTCAAACAGTTTTGATGTCGAGCATGCGGCACCATCATCGTCAGCCACCCGACATTATTAATTATCTACAGCGATATTAAAAAAAATATATATATTGTGACGAGGCATTATAGGCCTCGCAGCCACGTCGAGGGCAAACAGCAGCGTCGCGCCGTCTCGCACCCGTGGTGGAAGTAGAGTACAGTCGAACGGGCACTGTCGTCGAAATGTTCGTACGTTACAGAGAGACGACGAACGACGACGTCGGCGAACGACGGAGAGAGACGACGGCCGACGGCAGAGCGAGAGAGATGGCTGTGCCGAAGGAGCGATCGTCGATCGTCGGACGGACCCTGCCTCTACCACGTGACCGAGAGAGCGACGAAGCCGGCCGGCGAGAAGGATTAGAGATTAAGGATAGTTAGTTAGAGATTGATCGCCGATTGCGACAAGTCAGATTTTGGAGTGCGAATGGCACGGTAGTTAGAATTGAGAGATTGTTAGAGTAAGAATTAAGCGATTGAGCGAGAGTGACGAATGAGTCGAAAAGTCGGGAAGTATTGAGAAGTGAGATTGTGGATGAGAAAAGAGTCGGGGCAGAAAGTAGTGAGGATAGTAGAGAAGTGAATCGAGAGTGTATGTGAACAGAAGTTGGGTGACTGTGAACAGAAAGCAAATAAAGAGTGAGAATTAGGAAGGAAAAAGTGAGAAACGTTGAACGAGTGACGGCAGGGCGAGAGTGAGAGAACGAGCGCGAGAGAGAGAGAGCGAGGACGACGAGCCAGGCTGCGCCAGCGACGGACGAGGAGAGAGAGAGAGAGAGGACGCTGCGCACTTGGACAAAGGAAGAAAAAAGGTAGGCGCACGTGGTGCATCTTATTCAACTGTAACGCGACGCGGTAGAGAGCGTCTTATTCTCGTCCCCTCGCCCCGCGAATCAACAGGCTGTGCCCTCCGGCGTCTCCGGGGGTCGGCAGGAAAAATAGAATCCGGTGTGAGAATGTGTGTGTGAGAGAGTGAGCGACTGACAATTTGTAGAGTGTGACAAAAATAAAGAGTATTGTTCTTTGATTTCGCATATCCGGTGCTCACCCGTTATTTCCAATAGATTTGAAAAATTAAGAGAACGTGCCCCCGAACACCCCCTTCCTTCCCTGGGTCTAGCCGAGGCGAGTCGGAAGAATCGTGAAACGCCCTTGGTATTTCGGGCGAAAGAAATACCTGGCGCCCAATACGGCGATTTAGGGAGAAAAAGGCGCGGGCGTCATAAGTGATTTTGGACGGGCAGCTCGCGATTGTTTTTACGAAATTTTCAGCGTCGCGAGCGCGTCACAATATATAAATTTTTTTTTTTTAGATATCCTAAAGATGAATAAGCAAAGTAGAAAAAAAAATTTAATTTTCCCGTTACTTCATATTAGAAATGATTTTTGAAAATTGAGGCATTTTGCAAACGCCTAGGTATATGTAAAGCCTTAAATAGTAAAAATAAAAGTGAAAATATAAAAAAATAACGTGAAAACAAGCGGCGATGAGCCAAAGCTCAAGCCTGCACATATAAAGAGAAATAAATAAATTAAAAAAAAAATTCTCGTGATCGGTGTTAGGTGTCAGTTGTCACGGACTGGTAGCTAACGGAGGAGGTTATTCTCCGCACCTAGATCGTGCGAGGGGTCTCGAAAGTGTGCAGCCCACGCAAGCGACGACCCAGTTCTTGCTTATTTTCCGAAACCCTTTGATAAAAGCTACGGGTACAGAGGGTAAAACCTCAACCGGCTGTCAGGCTTGCTACCTGACAGTCGGCTTAGAAACTGGCACTGAATTCGAGTGTAGTGCCAGCGGGGCCATTCCCCGCCCGCCGGGAGCTGCCTCGGACAGCCGGCCCAGTTTCACCTGGGGTGGTCGAGCCCTGGTGCTCCATCCCCCTCGGGCATCACGATTCCGCATCTCCATCTGCGGGGTTCGTATGCCAGCTTTGCCAGTCAGCGCGGGTGTTTACCACGTCCCGCGGGCTCGCGAACCACCGATGCACGCACCGCGACCGTCCACCGGCGATGGACCAGCGACTTGTTGCTGCCCCGGTGGTGCCGCCGGCATCAGCCCCCGAGCAGTTTGTGTGCGTCGAGTGTATTCCCTCACGATCCTTCTCGACCAAAATAGGCCTCGGTGTACATAGGAAGTCGCGACATCCGGTTTCCGTTAACGGCGAGGTCTGTGCCGATCGTATTCGCAAGGAGCTCTCGCTGGAGGAGATGAGGATGGCGGTGTCAGAGGAGGCGTTCGTCCTCAAGAATGGTCATGATAGGGCGGGCAATCCAGTCCGTTTTATTAACGTCTTTCTGGCATACTACTTTCCCGGAAGGAATTCTGATGGGATTAAGTACGCCAGGAAGACACCAACGTACCGTCGGTTGGTCGACCAAGCTACCCAAATGCTTCTTGAGGAGGATGTATTTGTCCCCCTCTTCTCCAAACAGCCGGTTCTACAGCGCCGTAGGGCTCAGCTGGAACACCAGCACTTGCGATTCTTTATTGCGCTTCTTGTACCCCAGATCCAAGACAGCGGTATGCAGATACCATCGCGTGTCTCATACAGGGCATCTTAGAGGATCATTCGCTTCGGGATCATCCTTTGGCTGCCTTAGGGAAAAATCTCCTGGAAGGCCGCGATGTGACCGACGGTCTCACTTCGTGGTCGCGGACCATGGCAGAGCCTATGGTCCGAAGTAAGCGCAAAGCAAGAGGCCACACGAAGCGGCGCGCGATTGGCACCGATGCCGGGCCTAGTGCCTGGAGAGCAAGGCGGCGGGAGTATGCCAGTATGTAAACCCTGATCAAGAACAACTTGAGCAGGGCTGATAAATGGATTTTGAATGGCAACGAGGAGGCATCGCCTCCCAGCCTCGATGATATTGTTAGGCACTGGCTCCCAGTGTTCAGTGAACCCTCCATCCTGGTCGATCAACATCCGACTCTGTCCGAAAATCGGCAAAGATCTGAACTGGCTGAACCCATTCGGTTAACCGAGGTGGGTTCCACGAATATTCCCCTCGGCTCTGCTCCCGGCATCGACGGCATCACACCTGCCGTATGGAGACGGTGCCCTGTCACGGTCAGGGCACTCCTGTATAACATGATCCTGTACATCGGGTCCTTTCCGGCTGAGGTCCTCGCGAGTGGGACGGTATTTGTGCCGAAAAAGGCCAACGCTAGCCTGCCCTCGGCTTCAGGCCCATAAGCATTGCTTCGGTCATTGTGTGCCAGCTGCATAAAATCTTGGCTACGCACATGATGGCAGCTCGACTAGTCGACGAGAGACAGAGATGTCTCAAGGACGGGTGTTCCGAGAACATAGCCGTCCTGGCCTTGACCATCAGTCACGACAGGTGTCAGCGATGTGAACTTCACGTCGTGTCGCTCGACGTGGCTAAGGCCTTCGACTCCGCCAGCCATCGGGCGATAACATTTGCCCTTACCGAGGCTGGCATGCCTGAAGTGCGTATGCGGTACGTTAAGATCACCTACCGAAACTTCACCACTATCCTGGAGGTAGGATGAAAGCGATCGGAAAGTATTGCTGTTAATAGGAGAGTCAGACATGGCGCTCCAATGAGTACGATAATCTTTTCATTGGTCGCCGACCGAGTTCTGCGCTCCACTACAACTACGGTTGGATACGAGTTGGGCCGCGGCCACCCTAGTTAATGCTGTGGCGTATGCAGATGATATCTGCTTAGTCACGTCATCAGGCATCGGAATGACTCTAGCATTAACTACCGCTGAACAAACAGCTCGACAGCAAGGGCTCGCGTTCAACCCGTCAAAATGCGTCCCTACCTCCATTGTGCCATCAGGACGGGACAAGAAAGTGAAAATACTCACTGCCCCACAGTTTGCTCTACTGGACGGATCCCCCATTCGTCAACTGGGACCAGTTGATGAGCGGCGGTACTTAGGAGTAAATCTTAGTTCTGTCGGTGTCAAACGGGCGAGTCCGTCACTGGAGGTCGAGCTCACACGCCTTACGCGGGCCCCGTTGAAGCCGCAGTAGCGGTTGAAGATTCTCTGCTGCTATTTGGTTACCAGGTATTACCACCTGGTTCTGTCTGGCTGTACTCTGAAGGTCCTGCGCCAGCTAGACCTTTAGGTTCGTGCTGCGGTACGAAGGTGGCTTAGGCTGCCAAAAGATGTTCCTGTGGCATATTTTCACGCTCACTGCAGAGATGGAGGACTGGGTATTCCCACCTTCTTCACCATGCCCGGTCTAGTGTGAGATCGGCTCAAGTACATGAAGGATTCATCCTTCGTGTCCGCTAGAATACCGTACGAGTCGGCTTGGGTCCAGAACAAGATCCAATGGACCGATAGAGTTTTAGCCCGTAGTGGTGAAAGACTCTATAGCTCTGAACATCGAGCAAAGCACTGGGTGAGGAGGCTCTATGAGTTAGTGGATGGGAGGGAATTGAGAGACTGTGGCAAGACCAGCGCCTCGACTAGGTGGATCGATGCGTATGCACTGGGTGTACCTGGTAAGGACTACATCCAGTACCATCATACCCGCATAAACAGTCTCCCGACCCGAGTTCGTATATCAAGGGGCCAGAGGCCCATGCATAGTAACATCAAATGCCGGCCTGGTTGCGGCTGCACCGAAACTGCCACGCACATCATCCAAAATTGCTTCCGTGCGTACGGTTAAGCAGCACAATGCAGTTTGTAAAACCCTGGCTGACCATATGCGGTCGCGTGGGATGAGGGTCCATATGGAACCCCGTCTGAAAACATCTGTAGGCCTTAAAAAGCCGGACCTTTTGGTAGCAAAAGAGGGAAAGGGCTTCATCGTGGATCGTCAGGTGGTTAGTGGCGCTGTGCCGCTCGACGACAGCCACAAGAGGAAGGTGGAGAAATACGACTTTTCTTCCGTGAGAGAGGAAGCGGCCAAGCTCGTCGGAATAACTCCTCCTGATGTGACTGTTCTGTCGTGCTTGGCGAAGTGTGTGGAGCGGAGAGTCAGCGCGGTCGCTGCAAACAAACCTGGATATCCCGATTGGGCTGCTAGCTGGCATCACTACCAGAGTGATACGGAGGCCCCACACCAACTGGACCCGCTGAAACAAAATGACATCTCTTGTTCCGGCACCGCGAGAAGGTATGGGGTAGACGGGTTTCACCTCTCCCATCAAATATGAGTTACCTGCGGCCTAACAGCGCTTTAAGTCAGCAGCAGGAAATAAAGCCGCCCCGAATCGCGATATGCGACTGGGCGGGAGAGGTTTTTAGTGAGCATCAAGATTCCCACACGGCCCCTGCTTTAGTTAACCAGGGGGTGCCTATAAAAGGTTTTCCTCGCCTCAAAAAAAAAAAAAAATTAGCCAAATGCCTCGTCATCTAATTAGTGACGCGCATGAATGGATTAACGAGATTCCCTCTGTCCCTATCTGCCCCCCCCCCCCCCTGTGGCTCGCTACCTTGTTGTGGAGAGGGGCTTGCGAATCCTGATGATCCTCGAAGCTGTCCAGAGGGAGTCTAAGTCCTGGCAGGACTAACCATGCTGGAGTGGTTCGAGGGGAATGACCAGACTAAGAGCGTAGCCAATGCCCCAACCTAGGATGTAAGATATCTTGCCAGGGGTGAACTGCCGTGGGACACAAAATATGACGGTTTCTAACGATCCCTCTGGGGTGCCTGCCGACCCCCCAGAGTACTTAGGCTTGCCCGAGAGACACTCGAAAGTTATCCCTTTGACGATGCGAACAAGGTCAATAGGGCGGCTATTAAATACATCTTAACCAAGTGGACTCTGCTTGAGCCGCGCTTGCAACAGGCGATCTTGGAGAAAGAGCGAGTTGTGGCCCAACACAGTGAGTGTTCGAAGCGGGAGATTCCTTCTTTTGCTGCGGTTTCCGCGGGTTCGTTACGTTGGGGCCCCCCTCCGGGAGTGCCGCCAATTCGTGCGCAGGCCAGACCTGTTAGGAAGAAGGATAAATACGTGGTGGTCATCATAAAACCAACGGAAAACAACGCCGCTCGTGCCAATGATCAGATTCGAACAGAGGTCACAAACCTGCTTGCCAATAGTAGGAAAACATTAAAAGTCCGAAATAGAAGATAGCTCCGTGCTCAGGGCATTCTTATGGAGGTTAGTAGTAAGGAAGATGTAGCTATTATTGAGCGAGCTGGACTCGGTGAGGCGAAACTCCAGGTCTCTGGCCCAAAGAAAAGTAATCCGGCAATCACAGTATTTGATGTAGAAAAGGAGCACAAAGCTGAGGAATTAAAGGAAGACCTAATTGCTAAGAACTTTGAAGCTACGGACGAAGTTGATCGATTGGCGTTGAAGAGTAAAATTCTCTTCAAACACTGTTATAAGACGAGCCCAGGATGGGATAAGGTAAATTGGATAGTTGAGCTACCACCGGCGCAGCATGGGAAACTCCTTAAGGATGGACGGGCCTTCATGTGCTTGGAGATCGTATCGAGTCAAGGAGCATGTGAATATGACACGGTGCTTTAGATGCCTAGGATACGGGCACATCACGACAAATTGCAAGACAGAGAAACAGGCCTGTGTGTATTGCGGAAGCATTGAGCATCTACGAAATGTATGTCCTAAAAAGGGAAGCCCAGTGTGCGCGAATTGTATCCGTACTAAACGTAAAGACACACAACATAGTGTTAAGTCGAAGAAGTGCCCAGAATACCTCAGGCAGGTGAAGTTGTATAATAATCGTACGTTATAAAATTGAGAATTGGACAAATAAACGTCAATCAAGGACGGTGGCGGCTGACTTGAATAAAATTATGAGAGAGTCGAACTTGGACATTCTGTGCGTTCAAGAACCTTATTGTTTTAAGGGAGAAGTTAGGGGCTATGAATCCCCTCAAACTCTAGTTTTAAGGCCTATATCAGAGAACCCATGGGCGGCTGCGGTTGTTAATACAGAAAGAGTTGAGGTATTTCTAGTCTCGGATAATATATCCAGCCATATAATGGCTTTTGAAATAAAAACGGTATGTGATAGCGTTATTATAATAAACCTGTATTACCAGTTCTCGTTGGCTATCGAGCGTTTTATTGTAGAGATGGAAACTATAATGAGTGCAGTCGACGGGAATAACGTTCTGATATGCCTTGACTCGAATGCAAAGTCACCACCCTGGCATTCGGAGGAGACAGATGACCGATGAAGCCTCCTAGAGGAGTTCATAGTGGATAATGGGATGACGGTCTTAAATGAGCCTGAACTGAATCCAACTTTCGTCAGTGGTCAAGGTCAGTCGAACATAGATTTAACGCCAGCGAGGGGCAGCATCCGAAAGCAAATTACAGAATGGAAAGTATCTAACGAATGTGCGTCGAGCGATCATAATCTAATAATGATGAAAATTAAAGTGCAAGAGAATTTTGAGGGCCTTCGCTCCCAAAGAGTTACGTATAATATAAAATCAGCAAACTGGTCCAAGTTTGCGGAAAGTCTAGAGGTGCTGAACCAAGAAAAATTGCAAGAACTGAGAGCTAAAAATGCGAACGCTACTGCAAACGTGTTGAACCAGGTAATGGCTGAGGCGTGCCGCTCGTCAATGCGGATAAAAAAGGCTAGTAACAAATCAGTACCTTGGAGGAATGTGGTGTTAAGAGACCTGCGAAGAAAGGCTAGGCAAGCTCGAAGGCAGAATACCTGCAGCAATACGAGGAGCAGTATAGAATGGCTAGAAATAGATATACAGGAGAGATTCAACGTAGGAAGAACCAGACATAGAGATATTTTGTGAAAACAGAGGGAAATCGAGATCCATGGGAGTATGATACACAAAATTGATAGAGACAAGCGTCGGAGAAAGGTAGAAGTTGGGCCATTATTGCTGCCAAATCGGGAGTCAACGCGATCATGGAAGGATTCAATAAAACTCTTGCTTAATAAATTTGCTCCGCCTGACAGCATGGATGACGAAACCGAACTAAATCGGCAGATCAGGCAGAAATTTTCAAGGTACGTGAACTTCGATGTAAAGCCTGAAATATCATTAAATAAAATTAGCTAAGCAGTAAAAAAGCTAAAAAGTAACAAGGCCCCCGGAAGGGACGGGTTCGGGCCGGAAATCATCAAGATGCTGTGGAAATATAAATGAGAAGCGCTGTCGATAGTATATAATAGGTACCTTAGGGATGAGGTATTCACAGATCACTGGAAGATAGCAAACTTCCAAATCATACCTAAGTCTAGTGATGCTGACCTAAGACAATGCGGATCATATAGACCAATCGCCCTTTTGTCGGTTATAGGCAAGGTATTCGAGAAAATAATTGCAAACCGCATCTAAAGAAAATACGCAGAAATAGGTCTCGGTAGCTCAAGGCAATTTGGATTTAAGAAGGGGGTGTCTACAGAGGATGCATTGCGAGAATTTAGTGATGGAATTGCAGTTCCACGGAAAAAACATGTGATCGCACTATTCATCGACATAGAAGGGGCATTTGATAATCTGTGGTGGCCGGCTATTAGAACAAGGCTTATGGATTCACTGTGCAGAACAACAATAATCAATGTGGGAAATAGTTACTTTGATAAGCGAATAATAGTGGTAGAAAATAAATTTGATAAAGTTACGGCCAAGATACGCCGTGGATGCCTCCAGGGGTCTATAATGGGACCGGTAGCGTGGAATTGGTGTATGGATACGCTTCTTAAAGAGATTGAACGGAGTTTTGATAACGATGACGTCCGAGTCATCGCGTATGCGGACGATATTGTCTGCTTAATACAAGGAGACTCAAGAAATAGATTGGAGGCTTTATCTGCCGACGTGGCTGGAAAAATTGAAGAATGGGGAGTCCTAAACAAACTAAAAATCTCAAATCGAAAAACACAAGCCATGCTGGTGAAAAGAAATCTATGTGCATCCCGAAGATCAAAAATTCGGATTGGAGGTCATAGGATATCCTATACCAGCAGTTGCTGATAAAAGAATTCGGGAGAAAATAACACAGTATGCTTTGGCAGTGAAAAAGCTCGCGCACGAGGAATGCGGGATTAGAAGACCGATTTTAGACATATTTTATAGCGCAGTCTGCCTCCCAATTTTCCGGTATGATTCAGTGATCTGGTATGAGAGGGCTCCTAAATCCACGATAAGACGCCATCTGGATGCGGCACAACGGACAATGCTAATGATAGTCTTAGGAGCGTGCAGGACAACGTCGACTGCAGCTCTCCAAGTGATTGCGGGCGTACTGCCGATCCACTTAGAGATTTTATTGTGGGGTATCTCAAGAAGCATCCGTAAAAACCGAAGTGTCAGATGGAGAAATTTCAGGTATGACCAAAGTTTGGATGACGATGAAAACAGGAGGATTGATGTAGAACTGTAAAGAGCCAGAAATGAAATAATGGAGAAATGGCAAGAAGAATGGAGTATCAACGAACATGGTGCGATTACTTGGAGATTCATTGGAAGGGTGGGGTTTGCTCGCATGAACAGATGGTTTAAGCCACCTACGCTATATGTTTATCTTATAACAGGTGTGACGTGATTTTCCCGACGTAGGGAAAAGTCACGGTCCCAAGGCTGTTACCTGGTTTACCCTCGCCGCGCAACCCAACGATCGTCACGTGCTACCGATTCTTTGATTTGCTTTTTTTGTAATGCCGTTATAGAAAGATTTTATTAAGGTGACAGTGTTGTCCGAGGAAGGTTTGGGGAGGAAACGGCACGGCGTTCGACCCTGACGAGGAGAAGAGTGATCGACGTAACGAGTTACCCGTCAGGAGAGAACGGCCGGCGAGTACGCACGAGGAATTGATGCAGGTCCGGCTGCAATACCGGCGCCCCGCTGTTAGGTGCATCGTGTATGAGGGGAAGCGGAGGTTTTTAGATTGCGGGCGAGAGCGGGAACCTCTCGCGCTGCCGACGTAAGTGCTCCCCTATGCACGGTGACCATGGGGATACGATTCTCGGCGTACTCCCAAGATCTCGAGTAACGTCGATAATTACGATTTCGTCGAGGTAAGTATTGCGTCGAGCGAGAGGGCAGTAGCTCTCGATGATCGATTTCGCATTTCGACTGATCGAAATATGATTGGTCGAAAATCAGTTGTTACCGTGTCGCGCTCGAGACCAGAGGTGTCTCGCGAGGCATCGTAGAGAGAGCGAGGTGTCTCTGTCTCGCATACGCGCCGTGCGCATGCTGGGTTCTCTCTCTACGTACGCGCTCTAGTTGTGTCTCGCTCTCGCTTACGCGTCGCGTGTAAGTCGCGCTCTCTCCCTCTAAGTACTCGCTCTAGAGTCGTGGTTCGTCTCTCGCCGAGGTGAGAGGTGTAAGTTCGCGTACGCGCTATGGGGAGTTCCGTGTCGACCCGGCTCCCTATAGATGAAATAAATTCGCGTTTTCTCGAGTGCTCTCGTAAAATAATTAGTTCTCGTAATATAAAAATTAACTTGTCGATTCCGATGGTTAAAAGTTAAGCTCTCGTGATGGTTATTTTGATTGGTTTTGCTGACGATTTCGTGCTCAGAAGTTTTCGTGAGTGAGTTCGCCGAATTCTTGTTCTCGTTTTCCGATCGAGACTTAGTCTCTCGGAAAATTTATCGATGTTTTGGTGACCTCTCGGAGTGACGTACCCCGACCCTCTCTACCATAATCGACAGCCTGAGCGGCCGAGCGTTTCCGGTTTGTCGATCTCGCTGGCGCATCCAGATGGACCGGATTGTCACTCCGGCGAAACAAAAGTGACCCGATCCACGCAGGTAAGTCGTGTGCATGGAGGGGCCGGGTCGTTCCCTCCCGACCCCCAGGTTGTGCCGGTTGTCGATACCGGCGATAAAAAAATCGACTGGCGCCCTGCCGGCATTGCGGATGCGGCAGCTAGAGAGACGACCGAAGGTGACGATGGCGGAAGGTTCCGGAAATTCGTCACACAGGATATGATCCTATTAATAGCAGCTTATATAAAAGAGGACTTGATTGTTCACCGAACTGTCCATTCTGCCAACAGAGCGAAGAGACAATAGATCAGCTGATGTTTCAGTGTCCTTTCTATGAGGATTTCAGATATCCAATGTTGATAAGGGCAAGGCAGAGTCTGTATGTAAATACACTGATTAACTCAAAAGAGAACTACCAAGATTTCGTGAATTTTGCAACAAAACTCTTTGGCAAGCGAAGGGTAACTTTAGCGGAGCACCAAAGTAGATAGAAGTAAGATGTAACTAACGGGGGTGTATTAATTTAGATAGTACGAAAATAGATCCGCCTCCAAGTGGCTAGGGACGGGCAATGTCGACTTTTCGACGGCAAAGTGACCGTAGGAATTCAGATAATTAATAGTCCAAAACAAATACAAGCTAATAGAAACATTTACATGATAAAATACAACATAAGAGATCGAAATGAGAGAAATATTTAATCGAATGTAAGCAGTGATAAGCGAAAGCTTGAAAGCTGCAATAGGAAGTGAATAAAATTAAAAAAAAAAATGTCCCTATCTACTCTCCCCTGTGGGTCGCTACCTTCTTGGGTGGGGGGGCTTGCGAGTCCTGATGATACTCGAAGCTGTATATATATGTAGATCATCAGGATCCTAATAGCGGTAGCTATGCCAGCGAGAGCTGGCACAGCTAACTCCTGGCAGGTCTAACCATGTTGGAGTGGTTCGAGGTGAAGGACCAGACTAAGAGCGTAGCCAACGTCCCAACTCACGGTGTAAAGTATCATGCCCAGGGTGAATGGCCGTGGGATACTAAACATGATGGTCTCTAACGATCCCTCTGGGGTACGTGCCGACCCCCCAGAGTATTTAGGCTTACCCGGGTATGGCGGCTCTGCCCGGATTGACCTTCTTCCCGACCACACTCGTGAGAATAATATGGATTCCATTAAAACAAGAAAACAAATTAAGAAAAATAAGAGGTGTATGGTGGATATAGATATGGAGGATATTGGAGAAAGCCAGGATGCTGATACCCGTAGTGCCTAAACGAAGGGGCGCCGGCTTGACCGGCATTTGGGGAGTGACGCTCCCACGTCCTGAGTCTAAAGTCTCTCGAGGGACCCTCTGTCCCCCGAAGGCAGGTGCCAACTGTGCAACTAACCGCCGCCGCGTTACCTTGGAGTTACCAGGAGCGCGCCGGTGGTTACAGACGCAGCTCTGGCTGTGGCCCTATGCCAGTGGGAAGTTACCCCCGGTGGGCGTTGGATGCGTCTCCTGGAGGCCAGCTCCAGGGGACGCTCGCGGGATTACGGTCACGGTATCCCCATCTGGGATCGGGAAGGGCCGGAGTACCTGGCCATTTGTTCGTTGAAGACGTGTCGGAGCGTCTCGATAAGACTTTTGCAAACATACAAATGAATAGAGAAAATTTAGAATTAGCCTCGGATGCGGGGGACTCCGATCCCGAGTCCCCCGTGGCGGGTTTACCGACTTCTGATCACGGGATCAATGGTGACGGACGGGCGTATCTTAGGAATATGAGAGTCATAATTCCCGTTGCGTTAGAGGACGGGAATACGCGACGTGAGGTCTGCCTGCGGATTGGCCAAATAAGGGCTTTTCTTACTTTCAGGGATCTCTTTAAACACTTTAAAGAGCAACACCGGAAGGTGTGCATCTCAGTGAGATGCAACCGGTGCACGCAGGAGTTTTCCGGTCTTAATAATTGGAATGGTCATAAAAATCGCTGTGGCAGACCTCGCGCCGCATTAGCGCATGAGTTTGCGAATGGGGCATGCGGCAGGTCTTTCCCGACGGAGCGAGGGCGCTCGCAGCACGAAAGGTGGCAACACCCCGTGCTGCGAAATGAAAATAGAATTAGAGAGCACCAGCGGGAGGGTTTGCCAAGGAGACGCCTTTACGTATGGGTTCCAGAGCAAATCGAACTCCTAAGGGCTCTTAATGAAATTTATAAAAATCATCGGCAGCCAAATAAAGAGCTGCAGCGCTACTTCCCACAAAGAACTGTAAGCAGATTTCGGACAGAAGACGCGCGCTCGTTCCCCCGAAGGGGGAGAGCCGGCGTAACCTATCGAAATCGTGGGGGTTTTGCGTGCGGGAGGGGGAAGAGGCCGTGTGGACCAGCCCCGACGGGAGAGGGGTTGCGCGTCCCGTCTGGTTGGAAAGCGCGGTAATGTACCAGGGGGGAGGGGGGGGGGGCGGCGGCAGGCCTGACCCGCCTCCTTCCCCACCAGCGGCTCGGGATTGTATGGCTGAACCCGGGGTTGATCGGTGCGGATGACCCGCCGCGCTTCACCTACGCGCGCTGCCAGGACTTGTAGAAGAACTGCCAGCAGAAGCTTGCGGATCTGGCGGTGAGGGGAGACTTCTCATTTGCCGAGGGGAAGCGCGACCTGCCGAGGACAGCGGACATCAGGCGACTGTACGGGGCTTTGGGATGCTTCCGGTCCCCGTGGCGCGTGGGCGTCCGGGAGTGGTTCCGCGGTCGCTGCTGTTAATATTCTAGAGTTTTTCGGTCCGATAACCCCGGGGGAAGTCAAAGATAGATTAAGTAGGATCCGTGGTGATTCGGCCCCCTGTCCCGACGGCGTGAAGAAGTACCACCTCACTAAGCCGTGGGCGGCGGAGAGCCTATTGGGGCTCTTCACCGTCCTGGTGAGGGAGCGCCACTTCCCATTGTGTTAGAAGAATAATAGAACCACACTAATTCCGAAACAGGGCAGAGACCCTGCGGACGTCGAGAACTGGCGACCGATCACCGTGGGCTCCATGGTGGCTCGGGTCTTCTCTGGCATTTTAGATGCTCGCCGGCGTAGATTTGTAGAACAGAATCTGCGGCAGAAAGATTTTACTGCAGAAAGCGGGTGCTGTTCTAATATAATTATATTGAATGAAGCGCGTCACGCTATGAAAGCAGGCGAGAGTGCCGTAATAACAGTGTTGTGTTGCGTCCTGGGTCCTCTTCAACAGTATGGGCTAATCTCTATATACATTGTCACGCCGACGGGTGGGTAGACTCGGAAAGTAAGGGGGGGGGGGGGGGAGAAGGGGGGGGCCTGAAACGGAACAACAACAAAAAAGAATACGAACGAAATGCAATAAAATAAAAAAATGACTCCAGATATATTATCAAATAAAACACAAAATCAACAAGAATAATAATAAACTAACAAAAAAAAATACAATATCAACAATCAGTCGGCGGACGATCTCCGGGGATGATCGACTTTATCACAGTAAAAATATTTTCTGGGTGCCAGTTAATTTCTCGGCCAATTAACAAACCACACAAATATACAAGACGGATTTTCGCTCGCTTAATATCTATGGCGGTACGGGGACGATCGTGTAAGGAACAACAAAAAGGACTCTCAGGGTGACAGGTCCTCCGACTCTATATGGCCTCTTAAGTATGACCATCAGTCTATTAAATTTGAACGAAATTGTAGGCCGGCTAATTGTGGAACAACATATAGGACGGGACAAGGAATATTTGGGGACGCTCTGATAATGGTGATCGAATTATTTTCACCAGGCACGCTGTCTGAAGGACAGCGGCACAATACAATAACAACACCGCGCTCGGGTGTCGATCTCACGCGTAACGGTCGGAGCGGACGACCTAGGGAGCGGGGAAGACAGGGAGAGGGGACGTACCGGCTTCGCCTTATACTACGCGCGCACAACCGTTCCACACGATGATTTTTCGAAATTATTACTTTCGTTATCGCGATTACTTTCGGGGTTCTCAAAACGCAGTATGGAACAAAAAAAAAGGGGGGGGGGGGGGGGGGGAATTCTCTAAATAATTTTGCCTTAATGAGGAAAAACGAAATATGCGCCGGAAGAATTTTGGGGTAAGGGAAACGATGCAAACACTTACTCGTCGCTGACTTTTTCACGGCTGATCCTGCCTCTCGTTCTCTCTCTCGCTGGATGTGACGGTCCGTGTCGTATCGCTCTCTTTCTCTCTCTCGCAGTCAATCCTTTTCTCCTCGTTCTCTCTCTCTCTCTCTCGATGTAATCCTTGTCGCCTGCACTTTTATCCTCAAATCGTCACTCCCACACTCCTCACAATTCTTCCTCTCACGCCTTTCACAACTCTTCACGCTCACACCTTTCACAATCCTGCACTCTCTACTCAATATCGCTTTCTATCGCTCTTTTCACTCTACTCTTTCATTCCGCAACTTAATACTTCTTTCTCTCTCTCTCGCACTTTAAATTCGCTCTTTTCGCTTTGGTGGGTAATCTCCAAGTGACGAGTCTCTCCTTAGGCAGCAGCGGCACGGGTCAGGTGATACGAGCAGGGGGGGGGGGGGGGGAGATCGATATTTTCGGGACGGTACTAGGGAGATCTATCGGGAAATGGGTGTAGTTAGGACGATCGATAATATAGGGTCGTTCTCACGGACATCGGGATTACGGGTAATGGTAATTGCGTATGCTCGCCGCGCGCTGCTGCCATCTCCTCGTAACTCGAATTACTGTGTCGATGGATGGCCAGTAACCGAGTTACGGGACGATACATGTGAGATTTTTTCGGCGGGTTCTTCGTTTGGAGCGGTGAGAGTGCGTGTGTGCTGGTGGATTTCTTCTTTCGGTGGACGTCCTGGGAGTTCCTCTGGTGATAATTTGAACCATCGGGGTGTCCTCAGGATATCCTTGGTGCTGACGGTGACGATGACAATGACGCTGACGAAGATGACGCTGACGAAGATGACGATGACAATGACGCTAGTAGTACTGCGGCCACTATGGCGACCCCCACTCCTATCCCCACTCCTTTTCCCCCACTCCGCGGTCGCCGAGTTCGCCGTGAGCTCGAGCGGCCGTGGATGTGGGGGGAGAGGTGCGCGGGGGGAGGAGGGGGGATGGAGGGTGTCGGCATAGTGGCGCGCTGTTTTTTACTTATTTATTACATTTTTTAATTTATGATAATCAATATATATATATATTTGGATTGGTGATTTTTGGCCGCGCCAAACCCAAGCTGGTAATATATATATATATATTCTGTATTTATTTATTACATTTTTAATTTATGATAATGAATATATTCGGATTGCTGATTTTTGGCGCTCCTTTACCCCGCTCCGCACCGAAACCAAACTGGTGATATATATATATATATTCTGGCTAAATGTATTAAATCTTACATTATAAAGTTTTACGTATCGATGGTATATATACATATTTTTTTATAATAAATAGGGCATATTAGTTTCTTGTTTTCTTCTTCTTCTTCTTCTTCGCTGGCTCCGTTCTCGTTACAGTGCTCTCCCCTCTGATCAGTCAATGATTGTTTAACTATGGAAAACAGAGATAGACACATGGTGTGAGAGAGAGAGAGAGAGAGAGAGACTCTTATATACGTATTGCTACATAAATATTTTATACAGGTTTTAGTACATACCTAGTTATGATTCCGTAGCAGATTTGAACTCCAGCTTATTGAACTTCGTACCGTGGTATTGCATGATGAGGGTTTTATTATTGGCAGCCCCGCTCATTTGCTGTAATAGATCGATCGCCTCTTCGAAAGCCTTGACGAACCTCGTAGGTAGATAGCACGTAAATTCACCATTCACATCCACGACGACTCGCGCACCCCACTTGGTTTGGACGGTTTTGATATCAGTGATATAATAGTCTTTTTGGAGCTCTAATTCCGATAATCTTTTGACGGGGAGAAGCGTCTCCAGCCGACCCACTTGGTTGATTCGTGTGAAATCCATTATGCAGCTTGAGTTTTTTCAGTTTTAGCGTTAAAGTACGAAACTCCGATATTGCGTGTATTTGTTCTTTAACCGTAGCAATATCTTGCAGAAAAGCGTCTAAACGGATTTTTAATCGGTGATGGTTACTTCTTTGAAGACTCGAGGACACTGTCTGTCTATCACAGAGCGTAGATTCTTCGGACCTCATACCAAAGAGATCCATTCCCCTACTCCGTATACAGAGAAGTGTAGGCTGGATTTAATTGGTGCAATATTTGCTTACTTTGTAAAAACTAGTAAGGCACCTTGGTAGTGGTGGTGGTAAAGACCAGCAAATTGCCATGGCTGCGTCACCTCTGAATACTCGGAAAACTTAGGTCAGCGTTTCTGCACGTGCGCTGAAATAAATAAGGCATAGCGATGGCGAGAGACAGGAGAGGATCACGTGAAGATAGGACATGATAAATAAATTAAACACGATTTTGAAAAATACACTTTATTTTTAGCATAAAAGTATCGTACAATTAGCGGATGCGAGAACAACACCCTTGTACACACCCAAAAGATTTCATATTAAAAGTAATGAAGTTATTATAATGGTACCCCCCACCTACAGCGGTTCCCTTCTTTAACGCATTATTCAAGGATTTGGATTTATTACACTTATTCATATACTCGTTGTAGTAGTCATACACTATTTTATCGTTCCGTGTTAAATCGGTTGAAAATGCACTCCTAAACATATTAATACCAAGGCCTGTAGACAAGAAATGAAGAAACATAACACAATAATGTCCACAAGTCTGTGATTCAGGAGCCTGAAGCTGTATAGTGTTGTAGCTAAAGAATCTGCTATTCTGCCGGAGACGTTGGAGATGCTGCGGGATGATTGGTGGTAGGCCGTAGCTGTCGAAGTACCATCCTCGTCCATCTCGATCGACGTACATTGCGACCCAGTGGGTTCCGGGCTGCTTGTGGCCATCGGTATTGGCGACAATCGCTGCTGGTTTCGCCCACACCTTAGGGATGCGGTCTGCCGGGTATACGCCTACAGTGCGGCTCTTTATACCGCGTAGGGCCTGCATAAGCTGCTCGGTGTTCATAATAGACAGCAATTATAGAGACACTAGAGCTGTTTAATACCGGCTGTTTTCCCCTCGTCGCGGTGCTCCACAGCTAGTAAGCTGATGTTCCAGGATGTGGTGGTTCTGTACTCCCACAAAGAGCTGGAGCGATCGTTATGAGACAGCCACTTTTTAATTCTCACAGCATTGTTGAGGGCACACGTGAACGAGCAGTTTTTACGCAGTAAACCGTGATACACACAACGAGTATTGCTCTCAGGAAGATTACGAAATGACGAATCGTCGTCTTCTTCTTCTTCTAGATTTATAACGTAACAATCCGTTAGTTGCGTCAAATAAGCCGCTTTATCAGATCCTCTCGTGAACAGACGATCAGACCGTGCTGCAATTTTCTTCAACGAAGCTTCGACTGCCCGTAACTGCGTTTCGCCCTCCGACCATTCGATACCATGATGATTGGTTTGTAACCAGGTATTTTGACGTTTTACACTGGGTGGTAGAATGTTATAAGCGTAGGGCGGTGCTACAATCCAGTGCGCCAGGTACGATGTCTTTACAGAGACCACGGCAACTTCTTTAGGTATAAAATGATTATATTTATCCTTCAAACCCTGTATATCAATGACGATATTCATGGTGCTTCTCGATCGTCGTAACACAGCGACTTTTGAACACAGACTAACGATAAATATTGCACGTTCTATGGATATATGACACTCCCCCCTCTACAAGTCTTGCGATCTAGCCGCTAAAATCCACAGTTACTTGTCTGGAGGAGTCGATCTCCAACACATTATCATATTCGGCATACACAAGGCAGTTAACCGTTGATGTTAGGGCAGACGCGAAACGTACTTCTATTCTCACACTACCATGCCTCACAAGATTCCAATGAGTGCTACTATTGGCCGAGAGATCGGGTGTAAGATCAAATGCAAAGAGACAATATCCATGAGGGTAGGTTGTACGTGTGATACAATTACCCTCATTGAGAAATTGTATGCCTGTACCGGAGAATAGTGTGTGGTATGCATCAACATACATACCAGCATCTGCGAAGTCTGGCTGAAGGGGCTTTGACGGTATTTGCAATCCATCGGCGTACAAAGAAAAATAATTTATATTGTAATTTTGAAAATTGAAAGGATTCATTTTACGGTCACCATTAAAAGCCTTATTATCAACAAAACCGACGATTATACGTTTAGGTAGCTGACCAAGTATGACATTATCAAGCGTCTCACCGTGTATTCCCGCATGTAGCGATATCGCTTTAACCTCGACTCGTGTCAAAGGATATTTCGCTGTACATTTAGACAAAGCTCTTGCATGGGCCAAAAGCATACCCGGTGCTACCTTAACACGTCGTATAAGTAGCGATGCCTCCGTAATACGGATGGTACAATCTTTCGAGGAGCTCATGAGACAAAAAGCGTTATTAGATCGCACGAGACGTAAACGCATCTCAACACCGTTTAGCAAAAACCTTTCTTGATTGAAGATATCGCAGTGTAAATGACCAAGGAGATCAACCGTTCGCTTTTTACCTAATATGGTTCGTCTGTTTACAAGACCACTATTATTATCTTCTGTATCATCCATATGACCAGGCATATCATTATACCATAGAGTACTCGTGAGATGTGAGTTCTTAGCACCAGATCCATAATTCAAGAGGTTTTCAATGTATGCCCTATACGCATAAACATTGTTAGGAGGTGATACCAGTTTCTGATTCAAAAACACATCGATCTGATTGAACATTGAGTGTAATAGGTTATTGATCGGGGCTACTTTAGGAGACGGTGTATCCGCTTTGTCAGGGGTTTCTATCTTAACACGCATGCTGAGCATGGTGTGTGCAAGATCAATGTACTCATCACCCTGGCCCGGTATGACAAATTCTATCGGTGAATCATCCGTCAATGATGAGATCGGCTTGTAACACACTGTATGCGTTCCCTCGATTGTTGTCTGGGTCGGTGGTAGTGTAAATAGCTCGAGCTCCGACTTAAGACACTCACACGAGTGTGCGTGTAAGAAAGCCATTTGTCCAAGATTGTGTTAGGCGAAAATATCCGCCACTGTTCTTGATTTCTTATAACGATTCGTAGTTGACCGTTTTGTTGCTCTTCTTTTCACAGTTTTCTTTTTTTTCTTCTGTCTCTTTTTCACAGAGTCCGAACGTTTTCGCGACTTCACGGTCTTCTTCCGTTTTTTCACACCAGTACGTCGTGATACGTTCCCGGCAAGAGAATGGATCAGTTTATTAATTTTACCGGCTTTATACCCCGAACCTTTCATGAGCGTACTAATTTTTTCTTCAGCCTTACGCTTCAGATTCTCCCCTGATTCGTGCAGACGTGTTTTGAACGCTTCTCGCGGGTGAATACCAGAATCCATGATATCCGTAGCCATGTTCATACCAGAGCGAAGCGCCTCTTTACCAACCGCCCGAGCGCCTTGTTTCAAGAGAGGTATTATTCGTCGGAAGAGACCTCCGAGGAAACTTCCAATACCATGACCCCTTTGATTCGGGGACCCTATATACACATGACTAATACCACCATAACCGGTTCGCCCCACACCCCCACCCGTTTGCATATCAAAGTATTCGTCATAATAAGCCATTTTAGACTGGCTCAGGCTAATCTGTACGTTTGAACTGTAACGTCACTGTCAACGTCCCATACTCGAATGGTATCGGCTCGCCAAACTCAACCCTTATATCAATCATTATTGTTTGAAAACTAGTACGTAATAGAGGAATATAGCGTGGTGGTGAGAAACTTCTTATCTTCACCGACCCGTAATTGCGATTATCAGCGGCAACAATTGGCACGACTCGCAGCAACGGTGTATGCACATCTCCTGTGATATAGGGCTCGCAGATATCCGTATAAACGTACATCATATTTGGGGTCCCATGGGCCAGGTTGGCAGGTCTCTGAGCAGTGTACTCGCTCTCGACCACCACATCCTTAGACTCGGTGAATCCTAAAATCTTGTTCAACACGTCGGAAAAGTAGAATGAGTGTTCTACATTCTTACACGATTCACAGATACGCGTGACCGCCACATATCCGTTGCGACAATGCTTAAATTTCAGATGACCCGCAACACACGGCACCTCGTTAATAGCCTCGAGTAATGTGTCTATGCTGAGGTACACACTAGGCGGTACGCAGACGCGTTCTTCCTTAAAGTCGGTGCTTGCCATGCTACCGGGTGTTACTGTGTTCGTTATGACGTTCATAAAGTTCCGCTCACCATCGGGCGGTACATGCAAAATTGTCGTCGGTATGTGTATTTCAGCTAAAGAAACAGACCAGTTGCCGTGAAGAGAGATACATTGGGGTAAACGCGTGGTATACCTTGTTGTCACATTATCGGGATAATAATTCATACTACTATTACTAGGTAAAACCATGTAAAACTCCTCCTTCATTTTGCTGACGGCTGTTTAGACTCCTTCGCTTGTACTCTCGATAACTCAGGCTCATAAAATATACCATCGATATCCTCGCCGTGGAGATCACGCAGTATGTATATCACAGGACAAATACTATGCGATACACGGACAATCTTAAATAACTCGCTGCTCCAGCCACGCTCGTAACCTTTTACGAAGGCCGCCTTCGCGCTACTGATGCGCACGATGTCACCCACACTGTATTTGGGCGAACAATTCTCGGTTCTTTTGTACCGCTGTATCAGATTATTACGGGCTCTAGCTGCTGTAGCGTGTGTCACCGTGACAGGAGCCATTTTTATACCGCTATGCGTGGAGTGATTGTATGCCGAAACGATGTTCTGCAGAATGTCTAGGTAACGTTTTTTTCTAGAATACGTAAAATACCTCCACATTCTTTCTTTCAGTGTTCTATTGAATCTCTCGACAATAGCCGCTTTTATATCAGGGTTTCGCGCAACACGGAACTGTATGTTCTTTTTCTTTAAGAGAGCCTGGAACACAGCACCGGTAAATTCTTTACCCCTATCCGTCTGTAGGTAAAGGGGTGATCGACCGTTACTATTTTTCTTAGATAAAATGAGATCAAATGCGTTGGCTACAGATACAGTAGACTTGTCACGTAAAGGCTGAACCCATGCAAATTTACTAAGAACGTCTATAACAACCAAGAGATAAACATAACCGTCATTATAGTCTTTAATCGAGCGAAGATCCACGAGATCAGCCTCCCAGAAGTCATCTATATTTCGGACATTATAAAAACGACGCGGATAATGTCGTCGCACGGGTCTGTGTTTTGTATAAGTATCCTGTGCTTCAAGCCACTGTACTGCCTTTACACGGTCAATTTTTTTCTGACGTGCCAAACGTAACAATTTGGTAGCACCTGAAAACGATGCTTCATGGGCCGGATTAAAGTACGCATTTTCTAAGATTTTCATGATTATAATTTCAGGTTAGCCCAAATTACACGTCTTTTCTTATTATGATAACCGCCACCTCTCTGCTTATCTCCCTGTGTCCGCCGTGTTGGTGATCTGTTCTCAACACCGCTGAAAAACGCTGACTGGTCCGTATCGGGTGATCCCTCGCTGCTTGTACTACCATCATCAGCCTGCGATTGACGCTGTGGCGTGTTAACTCTAGACTCCGCCCACAACTCCTCATTACCGATAAATTCCCGAGGTGTCTTGACCGCTCGTAGAACTCTGGCAAAGGCACTGCGTCCAGCAGGGTTAGGTATTTTCCTAACCCTCATAGCATCGTTCACGAGATCAACAATATTTGAATCTTTTATTGGTTTACCGCTGACCGACACGACACCGTCAGAATCCCAAGAAAATTTTGATCGTGGAGCGCCTCGCAGGCGGCGAAGAAGAAGTCTCGCTTTAACATGAAATTTAGCTGGTATACTCTCAAGTATAGCGGTATCGCTCATACCGTAAACGGTTTCGCCTTCTTCTTCTTTTTTTCTTTCATAATCAGCCTCTACATAGTGTTTATTCTGCATAAGTTCGCGGTACTGCAGAGCTCTCTCATCATCAACGAAGTGGAGATAACGTTGTAATACAGTCAAGTACGCCGTCCATTTTTCCCTCTCATCCTTGTATGCGCTGGAGTGCAAAATTTCATTCATCTCCGTGTCTAAGCGAGCTAGCGTAGCGTCAATACCTCGCACTGGCTGTGTTTGAGGTGCACCCGTATTAAAAAAAGGCGGCGTATGACTTTGTGTGCTCAGCCGCGTTAGATGCTCCTCAGGCACGAGTACCATTTTTCTTGCGTGCTCCATCATCCACGGCCACCAATCAAACTCGATAGAACAGTACCTAGTATTGGTGCTAATAGGAGTGGTAGAAACCCACCGTTTTGAACAACAAACCGTTTTTTACTCTTCCAGCAGCCTTTTTTTGAGGCTAAACGACGGAGAACCGGTGCGTAACGACGTAATTTTTTTCTCTGATCGATCTTCAGCGGTACATTCCCACAGAGAACGTTCAGTGCACACTCACAAATACACCGGATAATACTTGGATCTGCTTTGCGTAAAACAGCCTCGCGCTGCTCCTTATTCAAGTGTTGAAGAGCACGCAGTATCGCAACGTGCTTTTTGCAGAGCGGTGAACCACCCCGCGCCATTACGTCTGATGAACTGCCGGTTATCCTGGTGTATCACTCCTTTTTAAACCCCTTTGCGCTACATCTCTTTGGGGTTGTGCTACCCCTAAGAATGTACATCACACATTGACAAACGGCGTCACTAGCAGTTGTTTGTTTTTTGTGCGTGTCAGATGCACGATGCGTTGTATTGAATTGTTGAAGGGCTCTCAATATAGCTATACATTTTTCGTGACGCAACGATGCTTTAGCCGCCATTACACACGTTGAACTGGTAATTCACATGTGCCGGTATTGCTTTTTAACTTTTTCCGCGGTATGTATACAAAATGATGAGTGTCGTCGGGGAAAATACAAGTACGGTATCTACAGTTATCAGGTGTTGATTGTTTCAAATCGAGTAACAAATAACCATGCGGTTTGGACGTTGCATCGTGATAGGCCTCTTGTAGAAATCGTGGGTTTTCCGGATACACCTGACGTGCGAGATGCTGGATTTGGGCTCGATCACGAGGATTTTTGAAAAATACAATATAATTGGCGTTCAATGAAATATCGCGCTGACCGTGTCCTTGGTGGAATAAGTTTTGAGTAATAAAAACAACGCTCAGGTTTTTATGATGACTACCTTTGGTGAAAAGATCAACAACGCTATTGTTCGATGCTTCACGCATCAAATCGTCAATTATTATGAGCTTTGCACGCGGATCGTTCGCGTAATCGGCACTCTGAGGCAGACCTTCATGAAATTCTATCGATTTACCATACTCTGTGTATGCTGGTTGCCATTCGGAATAATAGAAAATAATTCTCTCGAACGGCTCACTATTCATTTGCGAAATGAATTTCAAAAATTTTTTTACAAAATAAGTTTTACCACAACCCGTGGGGCCGCAGATCATAGAGGTCCAGGGATGCTTCCACCGCGTATCCATCTCTACGAATGAGTGTATTTTCTATACAGCAGTATATATAACGCATTCAGATATCCGGTACATGTATAAAGTTTTATTTTACAGTAACAATATAAAAGTTTACAGTGTTTAACAGTATTTACAACATTTACAAAAACATTTATACATTCAGATATTCGGTACATGTATAAAGTTTTATTTTACAGTAACAGTATGAAGGTTTACAGTGTTTAACGGTATTTACAACATTTACAAAAACATTTATAATATAATTTTCATAAACTAGGCTCTGTAACCGTAAGGGAGCGAGCCATACTCGCCATCGCGTCTTCGTTTGACGCTCGACGGTATACAAGTTTTTGTTTCGGGGCGCGTAACGACCTGATGGAATGCCGTCCGTCTAATAGCATCGTAGCGTAATACAATCGGTGTCTCTCTCTCACCAGTTATAAAGGAGCGCACAGATCTATAATTGATTAATGAGCTATTGGTAAAATTGAGTGTTATGCCCTTTACTTTACACACTTCGCTTTCGGAGCCGTCGGAGCATTGCACAATAAATGAATAAAATTTTGGACCTCCCGAAACAAAGCTTTTTATATAACTACCCTCACCGTAAGATCATAGCTCATCGGTAAGATCCCCTAAAAGCTGACCGGTCGGGGGTTCATATTCACAGCCGTTATTTTTCGATACATATATTACAGAATCTGTATCGCAGTACAGGGCACGGCGACCCAAGCGCTCGAGATAACTATATAATTTCAAACGCGCTTGTGCTGTTGTATATGCTGCTATTACAACATTCGCTATATCGGATGGTATTACAGCGGTATCGGTTTTTGTGTAATTAATGTACAGTGTCTCATTATTAACAGGTAGAATACAAACAATAAGCGATGATGCATACGAACCGGTAGCACAGGGTGGTAAAGATTCCTAGGGGGTAATACCTGACATTTAACAAGACCCTCGACACGTGAAAGATCGTTATTATTAGGACCTGTTAGCTCCATACATTCATCACCGGTATATACGCGAGGGTGCCCTACGGGGTATTTACCAAATTTACAGATGTAAGGATATAAAGAACAAACATCCACGTAGTGGATCTGCTCCGTATTCTGTACATCGTAAAGCGTTACCATGTTTTCTGTTCGCCCCCCAAAGAAAGCATCGCGTGGATTAAGAGGCTCTATGGCAACTAAATGATGGTCCTTTACGAGCGTACGCATTTCTGCATCAGCTTCTAACAGCCTATCGTACTCACACTCCCAAATTTCCGTTAATATATGACCGCCCTCTCGAATCCGAGCCGCTATAGTTACAGTTTTTTCAAGACGCTCGTCCATCGATGTACCATCACTTTGTCTCTTATCACGATTTAAAGGATAACAATGCGGACATCCGTGCCAGTAACAACCGTGAAATTGTAGTACATAAGACACGTCGTCTATTTTGTAGTAGCCATCTACTAGTAAATTTTGCATTATTTTAAATTCGCGTCCCCGTCCAGCGTGAATAATACGCTGACCGAGAGAGTATTCCATCCACACGAGCCATGAAACTGCTTTTTTAGATTGGTTATGAGCCCATCTATAACCGGTCGTCGGGATAATCCCTATCGTGTTATCTTTCAAAAAGTTTTTGCGAAAAACGCGAAAACAGGCTGATGCTATCGTCGTACACTCATCGAACGGACATACATTACCGCTGACGATAAACATATCGCGAAAAGCCATACATGCGCGCCTTAATATCGTAACGTCTGTCTTGCAATAATTAACAATCTCTTTCTCAAAATTGAACAGGTAATTACTCTCTTTCAGATCCGTGTACCACTCAAGAAACTTTTCCCGCTCGGCTGTACGCATTGTATCGGGTAAATAATACTCCAGGCACGGCAGAACGCCTTCATAATTTTGGTTTTCAGGTCTATTAAATAAATGAGGAAAAGTGCCTTTTGCGACCGTATTCGCGAGACCGAAAGCTTTTGGTAGAGCGCTTAAAGGCATGTGAAAGTAGTGTAGACTGTCCAGAAACACAAGATTTTCAAGCCGCATTGTAATTATTTTCGTCCCGTTCATAATTAATGATGGTAACTGTGTCTTTTTTTCTTCGATTAAATACCGCAAAATAAACTGCGCGTCAAAACCCCCGGCGTTATGAGCAATGCAGATAGTACGGGGAAAACCCGTGATACGCGTCATAGCTAATTCTACAAGCTGTGCTACAGGATTGTGTTTGAAAATAAACTCGTGTGCACCACAATGATCGCATGGCTCTGTTATGGAGTCATCGGTACAGCAAAACGTACAGAGTCTCTGAGCTACACAGAGATTTGGTTCATGCACAAACGTGGACGCGTCACCGTTTACAGACGTACACTGCTGTGTTTCAAAATCATAGAAAATAAAAACTGCTTTACGTGTGTTTGTATGTGTGCGAAGCCCTTTCATGAAACACATATGATTATTCGGTTTGTTATCTTTACATGTCTTGCAATATTTTACACCACATATGTGCTTCTTTCGTTTTAAAGGTCTTATCGTTTGAAAACACCAACGACAACGTTTAACAGTTTCGCACACGCTAACCCCTCTACGGTTCCTGACTATAGGGACAGCCTTATGTTTTTGTAGACATTGATCTCCAAAAAAAATACGGTTACAACCAACGCATTTAATTGTCTCATTTGTGTGAGGATCACATGGTGGTAATCCAAAACATCGAGGACATTTTTTTTTGGAACATATGTGGTCATCACGACGACTGCGCATATTACAGTTTGAGCAAAAATCCCTGCCACCTACCGCACCTCTGAGATTCAGAATAGGTTGAAAATGATGCGATCGTTCATAATACAATATATGTAACGTGTATTTTATCGTACCTACAGAAGCCAAAACTCTTTTTCTACCATCGAACAAAGGCTTTTGACGGCGACCCAGAGTTAGAAACTCGTATACAACAATAGCGATGCCGTCACGTAGTAAATAATCTTGATACAGGGTAATCTCATACACACCGCAACCGTTTGCAGGCACAACGATATTAGCTGCTCTCGTAAGATCAATAGCTTCATTTCTTTGCAGTGAACCGTTAATCTGCCTAATACGCTGCCATCTAGTATGTAAGGCTCCCGATCGTATTTCACCCCGTTCAACGTATGCGCGTGCTGCTACCAATGAGCGTGGTAAACATAAGTTATCATAATTTCGGATTGATAATATAGATTTCTTCGTGACAGCCTCGTGAGTCAGACCTTTTCTACCACGACCCTCGACACCTCTGACTATACAAGTTTTTATGTTACACGCGTCATTGATGTTCAGAGAGGCTGCACTCTGAGCAACGCTGCTTATTAATTGCCAGATATCTTCAAACGTATAGTCTCTGGCTGGTCGAAAGGATAACCATACCGGCCCGTGTGCTAAACTATCCGCCGTAAATGATATTCCGACATAATCACCACCAGTACAAGTATTAGTGATATACGTTAGAAGATCGCGAAATGCTCCGCCGAGCCAGTCAATTACAGAGAAACCTGCCTGGGGTGATCTGATACGCAACGTAGTTTCGCGTCCTTGAAGTTTGAAACGTTTAAAATAGCGTGTGGAATCCCTGATGATTTCGAAGCGGTTTCCGGGTGGCTGAACATCCCTGAATGGCTCTGTACCCGTGCGAACACGGTTCTTCCCAGCTCCTAGCTGCGTCTCTGAAAATATATACGGATGATTATCTCTGCATTATTAACGCATATTTTTATTCAAAGCTATTATCAATATTATTAGTACCTTTTATGTAATAGAATTCGGTTATTCATCATCAAACAATAATCCCTGTGTTGAATAACCTATGGTACATTAACCGTTTCATTTACTTGTTGACTAGAATAAACATGTTACTTTTTATATATAAGAACAAATTATATTTACCCGAGTCGGTGTCAGCCAGGAGATGCTGATACCAATCATCATTTAACAGTGTTGACTCTTCATCATTGTGTATTATACCGTCCTCTATTGGGTACTCCCATAGCTGATTTTCATGCTGTTCAATAATCCGATTTTCTTCTTCCGCTTCTTCTTCATCACTGTCTTGAGATGATGAAGCGACAACATTAAGGTCGTCATAAACGTTAGCGTGAGTGTCGTCTTCTTCGTCACTGCTATCCGTGTCGATTACTTCATATTTCCTTGTACTTATCGGTCTTTGGCATAGACCTGAAGGACCTGCAATCGGTTCACTTTGCTCTCCCACGTAGGGCTGCGCTGGTATATCTAATGGATAAAAACAAAAGTATAAGAATAAAGTTAAGCCTGCGATATTAAAAACCAATGATTTTAGATAATCAGATTTTTAATATCAAAATAAAAATTTAGAATATCAGGAAATCTAAATACCTACGTTTCGCGGTATTTTTCTCCAAATTTTCTACGGCGCAGACAGCGTCTACAAGAGCAGCTTCTTCATCGCTCGATGCGTCCCAAAGCTGCCGATAACCTATTATAGCGTTTCCATCATATTAGATCGGTTTCTATATTTTTACGATTTGTAAAAAAGTACTTACTTCTGATTTCATCAGCAATACCGCGAACACTCTGAGATCCTTGAAGGCCTCTTCTCTGTAACTCCTCGTACACACACATTATCACCCTCTGACCCTGCAGTATGCCTCTGTTATAGGCCGTCACTATGTTGCGCAGAGGAGCCCACCATATAAGATACTTCAATCGATTGATGAGTTTATCACCCGATAAATGTTTTAACTCGTAACACCACTGACTGTCGCAACGACGCCGTATCTGCACACTGTGCAATTGCACAAAACGCAAAAAATCGCGAATACATTTACGAAGGGCGCGGTCTGCCATCATTCACAATAAAATATAATACGCTGTTACGCTGCTCGATTGAAACTGTCGCTTCTGTGTCGAAAGATGGTTTATAAAAGCTAGGCGACTGTATGCTTTTGATTTGTATGCATTTTTGACCAGATCAACAAGACACGTCTTGTTTAAAACGTGCAAGGAGTATCGGTTTCATGAGTGGTTCACACACACACACATATATATATATATATATATGATTAAAAAAGTAAAAATTAAAAATTAAAAATGCATTCAAAAAACCTCTCCAATAATTTTCTATATGTTTAGAAGTACATTCAAAAGCGAAAATTTTCACAAAGAGATGTTTTTTTCGATCGAAGAATTTTTTGATGGATATTGAAAATATTAAAAACGCAAAAATTAAAATTACTGGTAATTGCACCGTTTTATGTGCAACGGCCCCTACATACATATATATATATATATATATATATATATATATATATATATATATATATATATATATATATTCATAATAACTGAAAAGATTACGCAGTTATTCAATTTGGTACATCACGAAAAAACACATTTAGCCTCGTATAAAGAGAATAAAAAAGAAGCAGGTTGTAGCATGGTCTCTGTCTTCCTACCGAGACCTCTATAGCTTTTTCTCTCTCATACATACAGCGCCTTTAAGAGATAGAGAGCGTGTGCCTTTTGATCTAGAGTATAGGCGAGGTGGTGGTGAACGGTACGGGGGGAAGCACACTGCGAGCCGTATATACTGCTAGCAATATGTCCTCTTCGTTACCTCGCGCAGTCTCTCTCTCTTTCTCTCTCTCTCTTTCTCTCTCTCTCATTCTTACGTGAGAGCGTGAGAGCGTATGCCTTCATGAGCTCTCTCTCTCTCGAAAAACGAAAATTTTCAAAAAGACATGTTTTTGAAAGACCGATGTGTTTTGAGAGGGCAATTAAAATCCCAACTTTTCGATTGGTAATTAAAAATCTCATTTTTTTCGATAGTTACTGAAAAAATATAAAAATTGCAAAAATTAAAAATCCGGGCAGTTACACCGTATGATGTGCAGAGTTCCGTATATATCATTTCAAATAATAATTGAAAAGATTATACAGTTATTTCATTTGGTGCAACACGAAAAAAACGATATTTATTCATGTATAAAGAAAATTAAAAAGAAGCAGACTGTAGCATGGTCTCTGTCTTCCTAGAGAGCTCTCTATAGTTCTTGCTCTCTCATCCATAGTATATGCGAAGCGAAGATGAGTGGTACAGGTGACGCTGCATGTCATATATACTGCAATGCCTTCGCGAACTTGCCCCTCTGTCTCTTTCGCTCTTATGCGCTACCTATGGCTCTCACTCTCTCTCTCTGGAACAGAGGCATTCCATATATGAGGCTCCTCTCTGTGTACGGCTATCCGTAGAGTGGTATGTACACTCTCTCGTACCTTTATAAAACGCTATCGCGCGCTCTTTTGCACATACGATCATTGATGTATTTGACAATTTATAGGTAATTAATATAATTAAGAGGAATTGCGCATATATATATATATATATATATATATATATATATATATATATATATATATATATATATATACGGTTATTCAAATAAATTATGTTACTATGTGTGAACGCTATTGTTCACTATATCATACATACACTAGTATATATATATATATATATATATATATATATATATATATATATATATATATGTACAAATGCTGAATCGTAAGTTCGTGATGAGCCCAGGTGTGCATTCCTCACTGTGGTACATATTCTACGAAAACACTCGTTTCAGTTTTGTGTTGATATAAACAAGATATACCATAGGTACGTGACGGATGCAGGTGTGCATTCCTTGCGATGATGAGACGTATACGTTTGCAAAAATATCGTGAGAAATCTCATCAGAGCCCAGCGGTAAAGGGTGTGGAGGGGATAGTGCAAGGAGGTGCTGAAAGCGCTCATCACTCAATAGAACTCAGTTCTTATTCCACAGCGGGACAAGTAACAATTAAAAAATAAATATGTGCGCGTATTACGAACCGGTGGTGCTACCAAAAACATTCGCGTGCGAAATCATCGATTTTTATTCGTTCGGCGAAATTTATTTACGAACGCCGTTAATGTCAACGGCATACGCAGAGCTCCGCGAACGTCTTAATTATTATTATAATTTCGAGCTACGCGGTGTAGTAATAAACAATGACAGGGTGAAAAGCGGCATGCGCTGTGTTGTCCGCATAGGACGTAGTGTATACCGCGCCGACATACGCCATACGTCGTCCGATGGCTGCTGCGGTGTATGGCTAATAGACGACGGTTTCTACGAGTTTGTGGAGGGTGCCAATATTTATATTGCCCCTCTGCAATTTAAAGCACCTCCACCACTATTAGCCATGTGTAGCATAAAAGGTTTTTTCGGGAGTGAAGATGTAGCCGATAGACTCGGTATGCTATGCTATCTCGCGAACTTAAAACTGACGGCAATAGTTGTCAGCCGTGAGGGTGAGGGTGCGGTTGAACTTATAGATGAAGAAGGTGTAAACGTGACCGAACATTTTGGGCCCGTCGATTTATTCGACAGGCCACAAGAGTAGTGCGCGTGTACGTGTGAGTGCGTACGTGTGTGTGTGTGTGTGTGTGTGTGTGTGTGTGTGTGTGTGTGTGTGTGTGAGTGTGAGTGCGTACGTGTGTGTGTGTGTGTGTGTGAGTGCGTACGTGTGTGTGTGTGTGTGTGTGTGTGTGTGTGTGTGTGTGTGTGTGTGTGTGGTGTGTGTGTGTGTGTGTGTGTGTGTGTGTGTGTGTGTGTGTGGTGTGTGTGTCACGAGAGGGGCCGAAAAGCGGAGTGGACCGGTATAACACACCCTCACCAATTAAAAACCCAGCAACAAAAAAGGTAAGAGTAAACATAAGTAGTAATACCCTACAACTCATTATCATAAATTAAAAATGTAATAAATAAATACAGAATATATATATATATATATATTACCAGCTTGGGTTTGGCGCGGCCAAAAATCACCAATCCAAATATATATATATATTGATTATCATAAATTAAAAAATGTAATAAATAAATAAAAAACAGCGCGCCACTATGCCGACACCATCCATCCCCCCTCCTCCCCCCGCGCACCTCCCCCCCACATCCACGGCCGCTCGAGCTCACGGCGAACTCGGCGACCGCGGAGTGGGGGAAAGGAGTGGGGATAGGAGTGGGGGTCGCCATAGTGGCCGCAGTACTACTGACGCTGACGAAGATGACGATTACGATGACGAAGTCGATGATTCCGACGCAAGTGCTTGCACCGGGGTTTTCTACGAGGTCTATTCGGGGAGGGGGAGGGATGGGGGTGGTCCTAGGATGACTTCTACTTACATTTTCTCGCCGATTGTGTGCATGGAACGGTTGCCTTGGAGTCCACCGGCGGGGGTGAGGTTGTGCAACATCACAACATATATATATATCCATATACACTGTGACGCCGTTGGGAGGGGGGTGTGGGGAGTTTGGGGAAAGAAGAAAAGAAATAATTACTACCAGACGTCAATAACTTTTATTATTTCATTTTATCTGACGGCGGACGATCTCCGGGGTATATTAACGCAAGAAAAATATATATCAAACAAACAAAAACTTCTCAATATTTTGGGCGCCGGTTAATATTTTTACAAAAAAAAATTAACAACAATAATCGAGCAGGATCGAGGTCGAGCAGGAAATTAATCTCAGGGGGAGGATTCGCCGACTCTAGAGCCTCTTAATAATTACCACTGGCTTTGTGGATTTTTTAAATTCAGTCTTATTTCTAGGTTCGTATTTGAATTCGCGTTTAATTATAACGATAATTCGGCCGGTCGTAGGGAAATGGGGCAAGGGGGGGGGGGAGAGTGGTTGTGTCCGTGAGGACTTAGGATGATTGAAGGTCGGTGGGATATGGTGTGATCGCGCGACTCGCGCGATCGAATGTTCTCGACTTTGGTCGAGGTAATAAGTAATGGGGGGGGGGGGGGGGGGGGGGGATGACCTGTGCAAACACTCACCGTTGCTGCTTTTCTTCGTCCTATGTCCGTGTTGTATGCCGGGTCGTATTCCTGTATTTTCGTGTTCCTTTTCCTTTCCTTTTATCGTGTCCTGTGTCGTTCCAATTCGTTGTTCATCCCGTTTCTTAATCCTTTCTCACACTCTCCTACTCTCTCGTTCACACTCGCTCTGTACTCTCTTCGCACGCTATAATCTCTAATTCCGCTCTCTATTACTCGCCGGCTCGTCACAAAGTGACGGGCCTCGTGGTGTGCCGGAAGCTCGCGAATTTTCCGCGAGCGTTGATTGGCTCCCTCGATCATCGAGACAGAAGCGTCACGGGTCGATATAGATGGGTCAGACGGGTAATTGATTTTAGGATTGTCGCGAGCGGGATCTATTGGGGACATTTTATTTTTTTTTATTTTGTCTTCATTTATGCGGCTATCGAGCATCTTCGCTCATTTCCGCTGTATACTTCATTCATTTCCGTTATTTCTGATCTTAGCTGTATCAGCTTACATGGGATTCGTATACGATTGACATTTTATCTTCATATCTCTACTTTTACAGGTTTCTTAGCCGTCCGGTATACCGTCCGTAGCCCGTCCCTAGCCACGAGGAGGCGAACCTGCTTATCCAGTGTCGTCACTTTACTCATTACTCATTGGAATCACCATCACCCCTGGCCAGGTGACTCGATCGTGTCTCAAAGAGACTTTTTGCGAACTTATTGAATTTCTCACTCAGGGGCTTTGTCTTTGTCAGGTCTTTGTGGATTCTGGTCTGCCTCAGCTCCGGGTACCTTATGTCCTCGTACCCCACACAATGCCATATCATATGGTCAACTGTCTCCCGCTCCTCCCCACATGTGACACATGAGGCATCTGCAATCAGATTCTTCCTTTCCAGCGAGTCACTTATTGGCCCATATCCCGTCATAAGGTACACGGCAAACCTATTCGGAGCAAACCACCTATTTTTCTCGTTAAACCTGACATCTTCAATGAACCTGTATAGATCTCTTCCATGCACGTTGTTCTCCCATCTGTTTTGCCACTCGTTCCATATTTCATTTTTTATTTGATTCCTTTCTCTTTTCAGGTCTACATCTCCCTCTCGATCTTCAGGTAAGTACTCGTATGCTTTCCACTTTATGTATTCATTTTTCTTCAGTCTATAACATAGTCCGCGGTTTGTTGCTTCGAGATCTAAAGGAAGGCATCCCACAATTACCTGCATCGCAGCCGTCGAAGCCGTTCTACAAGCCCTCGTCATCGATAGGAGCATTGTCCGCTGTGCTGCATCTAGGTGTCGCCTGATCATCGTTCCAGCCGCCTTCCGATGCCACAGCGCTGCTCCGTATGTCGCAATGGGTACGCATACACCTCTGTATATAGTCCGTATAATATTACTTTTCATTCCCCATTCGTCCTTTATCATTCGCTGTATGGACATGGCGAACGCCGTGATACCCTCTCTGGTATTTTTGGCGTGCGCTATAAATGTCAGCTTGGAGTCGATTTTTACTCCCAAGTACTTGTATTCGGTGGAATACCGAATTGGGCTTCCGTTAACTCTGACTACTGGTAGCCTCTGCGGATGGAACTGTCCCTTCACAATCATCGCTTGCGTTTTGGCTTCTGATAGCGTGAGCTTATGCTCGGTACACCATTTCTCGACTTTTGCTATTATTACACTGCTTAACCTTTCCAGGGTGACTCGTGAGTTCGCTTTCACTAATAGCAGTAGGTCGTCTGCATACGCGATTGCCTCTGTCTCGTCTGGATTCATTCCCTCTTCGATGTCACTCAATAGAGAGTCCATACACCAATTCCACGCAGCAGGCCCCATGATTGAACCCTGGGGACATCCTTTCTCCATGGTACGCTTCTTACTACTATACTCAGTTTTGACTAGCATCACTCGTCTTTTAAAATAGTTATCGACCAACGCGATCAAGGCACTACTACACTCTGCAGCAATAACGCGCCGTTTAATTGCCGGCCACCATAAATTATCAAAAGCTCCCTGTATGTCTGTGTAAATGGCTAGAACATACTTTTTCTCAGTCTCCTTCACTGCACGCCGAAAGCTCATTAGAGCGTCATCCGTGGATCTACCTTGTCGAAATCCGAACTGCCGATCACTTTCTAGTCCTTTGTTAATCCTGTACTGTTTTTGAATCCTATTTACCATAATCCTCTCAAAAATTTTCCCAATTATCGGGAGAAGAGCAATTGGCCGATACGAGTCTATACTGCACCGATCCCGGGATTGATCGTTAATTATGATTCGCACCTCCGCCTTCTTCCATAAATCGGGGAAAACCCCATGCTGCATGCAATTATTAAATAGTTTTCCGATCGCTTCTTGATCATGCTTCCATATAATCTTTAAAATCTCAGCAGGAATGCCATCCAATCCTGTTGCTTTTTTATCCTTAGTGGCCCTCATCTATTGGGGACAGGCAGGTAATTAGGTCGGTCGGTAAGTAGGGAATAATTTTGGACGGGAATTCACGCGTTCGGGTAATAAGGAGGGTATGGTAATCGCCGTGCGCTGCTGCCATCTTCTTCTTGCTTCTTTTCTCGTCGCCGCTCGGCCGATGGATGGCCGGCGTGCGGGGACGGACGGACCCCTGATTTTTGGCAGGTGGTGAATTTTAAGTGTCGTGTGAGTGGTGAGCGGTGAATTCTTATTAATTGTCGATTGGCAATAATAATTGGGTGTCCTCGGGGAAGTATTCGTTCCTTCGGAGGGCTGACTTAACGGAGATGAGCTTCGGGCCGGTCCAGGTGAGTAGTTTTTCATTAATTTATTACTTATTTTCTTGTTGGTAATCTCTTCCTTTTTCTTTCAGGTTATGGCAGGCCGGTCGAGGACGACGTTGACGACGATGATGAGGGCGACAACGACGTCGACGGTGATGATGAGGACGACGACGACGACGACGACGACGATGCTCGGGATGTTGCTGGGTCAGTCGTATCGGACTGATTTCTTGCGCAGGTAAGTGTTTGCACAGGTATTTGTAGTTTACATAATTTAAGTCTTATACTTATCTTTTCTCTCTGTTGCAGGTGTGGGACGGCTCCCTTGTTCGAGCCGGCTGCAGGGGAGGCTGTGACTTTTGTACCCATACATACTATACCTAACTATAATTTTTCTTACATATAAATATACTGAAACGTAATTCGTCTCAATATTATTTTTATTTTGTGTCGCACGAGACTCATTGTCAGACTATTTGTGAAGGTTGTGGGGGGAGGTGGGGTTGAATAACAACATTGATTTTCTCTCACAAAAAAATATTTATTGTATACTTTTTTTTAGGAATGTGGCTCTAGGGCCTTTATTTGGTGAGATCTTATTCGTAGTTTTATAAGATGGAATCAAAATTCTTATTTTACTCGCAAGGTCTGAAAAGACCCGTTCAAATCTCCCGCCGTTGTCGGGTCTTGTGTGAAGTGTGGTGCGCGACAATCGATCTCCGGTCAGCGGTCGCTCGATCGTGCTTCCCCTTCCCTTCAGAGCGTAAGTGACGGCGTAATGAGATACTCGTCCGTGGTCGGGCTCGTGTCAAATATCGTGATGTGGTGATTATGTTCGTCGATTGTGATGGTTTTGATGCTCCACGGTTCTCTCCGGATCGGACTTCCAAGTCCACGTTGAATTTGGGTGATATCTTCCTGCCTCTGTCCGGTCTGTATCTCTCCTATTCCCGTCGCCGTGGTGACGAATAAATATTCGTTTTTACTTTTCAGACCTAGGCATCGGGGGAATCTCGTCATCGGAGTTCTTGTTCAGAACTCCGTATGAAATAGTTGACTCTTGTTCAGAGTGCAAAGGCTATCTCGGGTAACTCTTATTCAGAGTGTTATTGGAAGACCCCCAGCGTTAACTCTTATTCAGAGTGTATTGGAAGACCCCCAGCGTTAACTCTTATTCAGAGTTTAACGTTCTGGTAAGTAACCAAGAAATTTACTGGCTTCTCTTACGATTTCTCGTCCTTTTATACCCTGTTGTCCCCCAGGTTGCCGGTGTTCCTTCGTTTTGCACCGTTGCCACGTCGTCTCGGCGGATTTGCGTCGGACCAATCGGGACAGTCCACTGTGGCGGGACATTTTGGATGGAGTTTGAGACGAATTCCGTCTCAATACATATAAATTACATATAAATAAATATAATATACTTATAATAAAAATCATCTATGTGTGCGTATGCTCGCATACACACATGGATGCGTACTTACCTATATATAACATATGTACCTCACCACCGAAATCTGCTCACGGCTGAAATAATTGCATAAACTAAATAATATTTGCTCACTGAGTATGTGGGTCGCCTCGCTGCTCAACGGTCACCGGGTAGCCGGAGAATCGTATCAGTGATAACAGCCGGCAACGGACGCCGAGTAACCTAAGAACCGTATCAGTGATAACAGCCGGTAGACACAACAGAGTTCGGAGGCGAGCTAGGTGAGTCATCGATGACTCACCACCTTAAGACAGAGGGATTCCCCTACTATTGCACCCATCGCGGGATCTTATAAATCCGAGCGCCTTCGGCAACTCCTCAGTTCAGTGCAGTCCTCAGTCAGGAGGAGTAGTAATCAGTCAGTACTCAGTCCATCTTCAACTCTCATCAACGAAGCTCCGTTTATTATAACGAGACTTCCAATATCATTGTATAGAATCATCGTTAAAATCGAGTAGTCGAGAAGTTAGTAAGCCGCGATTAAAGGGTTTAAGCCCAGTGCGATCATTGTAACACACCAGTTCGAGTGTGCATCATAAATCCGTGGTCTTGGTCCTACATTGCGCAATTCCACAGCAAATATCGGGATTCTAATATTAAATTCTGTGTAAAATTAAATACTTAAACGTGTAACAATATATATACCTATTAGTGTTAAAACAGTGTTTAGCCCTAATTACTTGCCCTCCTCCGCGAATACCTGCAATCGGGAATAATCGGGAGTGGGGCATAAATTCATTTGCACCTTTTATAGAAAGGGCCATTACACCAGGTACATCAGGAAATCCTTCCATCCTGATTCTGGTTAGGCATACCAATGGCACACGGAATTATTCCTCCATATATTTCTTCCGATTCAAACGAGTTGATAGTGCATACCACCTGCACGTTGCCCGTTCGATCACCTATCCTAGTACGCACGCCACGAGCAATACTCGTGACGCGCCTCCAACCCTTACCACGCTAATTGTGCATATCAGTTGCACGTGGCGTACCTCCTGCACCGCAACCCTGTTGATTGTGCCTTCCATCTGCACGTGACGAACTCCCATTTCGTGAAACCTGGGCTAATGGGCATACATTTGGTTTATTCATGGGTACACCTCGCGGCGGGGCCAAAAGGGCCATTCGTAATGCAAAAGCCATCGGTTGGCTAAAACTAATTCTACGTCGGGACAAACGTACCTAGTGCATCGCGACAATTATTCCATGAACTATCGCTTATAAACGAGGCAGCGTTTACCTCCGTCATAGCAACGACAACTCCGACCATCCTCGTAGACCAACGTGTCTATCCGTCGCTGCTGGGACACCATTGTCATCCGTTAGAATCGCTGCATCCTGCGTGCAGCCTGCCAGTACCGACACCTGCAACATCAAGCGGTATCGGCAACAGTTTCCTCGCGAGCAGAACCTTTTAAACCAGCAGTCCCTCTGGACCACCAGCAGATCCAGCGGAACCTGCAATACCAGTCATCACTCTCGAGTAACCTACAGCCACGTTATGCCCGTTACGCTCTACTGCTCATTACGCCGTAGCCAACTTAGGTAAATACTCAACATACTCACCCAAATACCTACCTTACCGGTACCAACCGTCAGCATCTACTTACTTTTCGCGTCTTTCCTTGGTGATGGGCCACTGATGTGCCTGTAACATAAAATAAAACAGTATTAATTGAATATCCTTCTTACCGACCGTGAATACTTACCAAGCGCAACGTCCATTGGCGTGTCAGACGGGCTCTGTCCTTGTCAAGCGCATTCTTGACTAAATTAGAGCCACCCCTTGTTCTGAAATTCCTTTTAAAACCCTCGCGATTTTAGACGGGACGTAACAGCAACTTTTCTGGTGACAGCGGTGGGATTCGATCGCCTGCACACCCATCGGAGTGGTGCCTAAAATAAAAATCTAAAAACAAAAATAAATATTTACATAAATAAAAATAAAAACCGTACAAAATCCGTAAAAATATTAAAATAAATAAATTATTAAAATTCTTTCAAAAATGAAAGAAACACGGTCACAAGCCACGAGCTCGAAACCCCTTACAGAAACGGAAGTAGAAGCTCTACAAACTCAATTCATCTTAAAACAACAAAAACTCCCAGAACAGGAACAGGCGTTAAAACTCCGGGATACCGAAAACCAGGAGAAATTCGCTCGATTATTAAAACCCAAACAAGCCTTTATGGAACGTGAGCGTGAACAAACGGAGAGGTTGTCTGCTCCGACAGAACACCCTCGCACACCTAGTTATCCACATACCCCAACAGCACACGAGGCCTCCGGGTATGGTCTGACATCTCCCGAGCCAAATGTCGACCCGGGAACCATTCGACCCTTAATTAGGGAGTTCTCTTTGTTGAGAGACGAAATGGCGGAAATGCGCGATACGTACCAGAAAAGGGCACCCCCTTACCATCGACCGGATGCGACAAATCGCACCAGGGTAACACTCTCCTGCGACACACACGTCCCTCAGCTAACATACAAGGAAGCCCTCCAATCTATACCAGTATTTAATGGATCAAACATATCCGTCCTCAAATTCGCCAGGGCGTGTCTCCGCCTCAGAGATATGTTCCCGCAGGAACATGAACTCAATTTAACGCGGCTCCTGCGCAACAAGTTGCAAGATCGTGCTTATACGACAACTGAGGACGATACATTTACTTCCCTCGACGATCTTGTCGACAAATTAAAAACAATCTTTGGTGCCTCAAAATCGAGCCACCAATATCGCGGCGAGCTGGGCAACATCGCCAAAAATCGCGGCGAACATATTATTGACTACATTTCAAGGGTCAAAGACCTCCACAGCGCCATCATAGATGACGACCTACGCGATCTCAAAATCGTATCCGCGAATCGTATCAAACTGCACGAAACAGAAACTCTCTCGTGCTTCCCCGCGGCGCTTCCCCCCAATTTCCGCCTCCGACTCAAAATGGAGGAATTTAAAAACCTTTCCACCGCGTACGAAACCGCGATTCGCGTCGAAAAGAAATGGAACGCGACCGCGCGCACTTCTATCGAAAAGCGGAACACCGCTCAACAAATCTAATAATGCACGTAAAAACCTCGACAACGGGTAAAGAAGCGTGTAAATATTGCAACAAAATGGGTTACTCAGATGAGAAATGCCGGCTCAAAACCCACATTCAAAACCTTCCGGTAAAAATTCAAATAATAATAACAACAACCGGAACCATCAACATAATAATAACAACAATAACAAGTACGCTTCGCGTACTCGATGGGGGCTTCGTCCCCGTGCCCCCCGCGCGCTTCGCGCGCCACGCCACCGTCGCGCTTCGCGCTCCGCGTTCTATTGATCATTTACTTGAATTGTTAGGTATTGAAATATTATGTTGTTTTTATGTTATTGTGAAGTATAATTGACAATATAGAACTATGTGTTTTGTTCTTGATATATCTTCAGTAAGAGCCATTGTTTGAAAGGTGATGACTGCATTTTTATTAGATTTGCATTAGTAGGCACTTACAACTTTATAATATAAGGATTGCATATTGTATTTTCATGATATATTTTGAATGTTGATTAATATGTCCCTTGGGGACGTTTTAATAGGCACTCACATCGTAATTTCCAATTTTAATTAATTTATCGCGGACATACTATGATTTCCATCGTGCCAAGCTTTGATTGTTCATTCCTGATATTTGAACCGGAAAATAAGCATTTCATAAACTACATATTTGCCGTTTCGGCATTCTTAAGGAGTCATGAGCGTTCTTAGTGGTAATTGAGAATGTGCTGAAATTGAATTATTGTTATTGGCTCATGGGTACAAAATCTTTATATTGTTACAAATAATTGAAATAGACTACATAGCTTTAAAAAAAGAATTTGTTTAATATTTCCTTAAGGGCAAAACGTTATTTTTGTTTATGTAGTTGAGACCCAATTTGGTAATACATGTGTGTGTGTGTGTGTGTGTGTGTGTGTGACTTATCACAAACCGTTGCGCGGTCCATTTGTCATGGCTCGCCGTCAAGTCCTCTCACTCGCATTGTCGCGTTTTGCGTTTCATATTTAAGTGTTCGAATTATAATTTCGTACGTTTTATTTTCAATGTTTGTTTTCTAGGAATTGTGGTGCAAAAATAATCCATATAATATGGTTGTATGTTTAACGAAATAATAAAAAAAGAATCAGTATATCGTTTATTGAATAATAGTTATATATTACACATTTTTTTATAAATCTATATTTACCATGAAATGCGAAACCATAATGACTTGTGATCACTATTCAAATATTAAAACAAAAAAAACATCATCTACCGTCTAGGTTTCAAGAAAAAAAAAATTATTGCAATAATAAAAAAAATCGTATCACATTTCAGAGCGTTCATTTGGATGCTCGTATATGTGCATACGGCATGAAGATGTTTCTAGCAGGGGCGTACGCAAAATAAACTAGTATGGGCGTACGCAAAAGAAACTAGTATGGGCGTACGCAAAAGAAACTAGCAGGGGCGTACGCAAGAGAACAAAAATATAGAAATTCCAAAGACACGAGCACACGACGATGTTAGCGACATCTTACCACTGGGGCAAGAAATGAGCTTTACTGGGACTCGATCTTCGTCGATATGATGAGTCTTCCCTCTCTTTAGTGTATCGGTGATCCACGTCTGTGATTGTAATCGCGAGCTGTCAGTGTTGTTTTTTTATACTAAATTAATAATATTTGTGAAATGAGAAAAATATAAAAGTGTAAGTATTATGAATAATTTTAATATATGTGTATAATAAAAGTGTCAAAAATATGAATAAGTTCCAAGAAGTGTAATATTCGATGACAAGAAACGTTTAAAACTTTTGTCGAATAGGTGTAATTTCATGGCAAAAAAACATGCTGAAAAATTATTAAAAAAGTCTGTTATAATTGTTCAAATCACTTGAAACTCTTGGAACACTTAAAACATATTAAAATGAAAGTAATAGGATAAAATAAAAAAAATTCGTTCACACGTTTCCGTGCAACCAATAAAAATGCAAACAAACGTATTCTTTTGTTCAAATTGAGTGATTAACAAAATTGTAAAGTTTTTAAACTGTAGAAGACACTTCTTTGAGGTCTTATAAAGAAATATTATAAGTTATGTAAACATTGGTTCACAGATTGCTGAGATCCGGACATCGATTGATACACAAATCGCTTGTTGGCCCAAAGATAGGTATGTTTTTGACAATTTTTATATTTAGCAAAATCCAAATGGATTTATACATAAAAGGTCTCTTGGTTATCATGAAATACATGTGTGGTAGAAATTTCAGGTTGATCCGTTCATCGATTGCTGAGATTTGAGTGCGGACGGACGGCTCCTGTGACGAAGACTTTTGGAAGGCGATATTAATAGGCACTTTTTAATATATATTTTTATATATTATAGTGAGTGCCTAAAAACCACCATGATAATGGTAATAATAACAACTACACTAAAAACGCCATCTGCGGCTACTGTTCCAAACCCGGACATACCGCGGAACAGTGTTTTAAGCGCCAAAATAACGAGCGCAAGACGGGAAACGGGCCATCCGGAGCGCACCAAGCGAGTGCGAAGTGCCCGGAGAACACCCAGCACCCTGTCAAAACCACGATTCTGGTGTCGTCACCGGAATCAACAACACCACTTGTGCCGCCGTCGGAACCGCCGACGTCCGGTTAACTCGTAACTCATTCATACCCGTGATTGAGCTAAACACGCCAGAACTCACGTCTACGCACGACTTTCTCGTCGATTCCAGTTCAGATCCTAATCTAATCAAGGTCTCCAAACGCAAGCTCTCCAAACGTATATCCCAATAGATGGAATGCCAATTCTTCGCCTCCAAGACATTTCAAAAGACCCAGTCTTTATGATGGGCAAAGTTCAATTGAACATAAACGGGGCAAAATCAGACTTCCACATAGTCACAAACGATTTCCCCATCGAGCAATCAGCGATCCTTGGTTCGGAATTTCACGGGGTAAACAAGGCCTGGATAAATTGGGAAGCGGCTACCGTGAGTTGGGGAGACCAGCTCAACTCGTTTAAAAACATGGCGCCAATCACTCTACCAGGACGCTCCGGATGCGTCTAAAAACCCTGAAATAAGGGAAGGGTACGTCCCACGACTCGAGTTAGATCATGGGCTATTCGCCGGAGAGGCAATTACCTCCAATAAAGATGGAACTGCTTGTCTCCGCATATTCAACACAAATGCGGAAGACATCACTATCACCCTATCAGCCGTCACGCTCGACTCATTTTCCCAAATCTAAACGGTGCAAATCTTGGATGCTCAGTCAGCCACAGATCCACTCACCGCTATAACGGGTTTGCTACGCCTTGACCACCTTAATGGTGACGAGCAAAACAGCATCCTTAATTTAAGACACGAAAACCAGAATTTATTTCAAATCCCTGGAAATCCGATTGAGGCAACTAACGCCATTGAGCATAAAATAATAACGACGGATGACCAACCGGTATTCACCCGTCAATACAGATTTCCCTCCGCTCATCGGGATGAAATCACCCAAAAATATAACTGAGTTGATAACCAATAAAATCATCTCTCCATCCGATTCGCCCTACAGTTCGCCAGTGTGGATCGTGCAAAAAAAGGCAGATTCACATGGAAACCCACGTTGGCGAATGGTCATCGATTATAGGAATCTTAACGAGAAAACTACCGGTGACGCCTACCCTCTGCCCAATATTATGGAAATATTGGATCAGCTGGGTAGTGCCAAATATATTTCTGTATTTGATCTAGCCAGCGGCTTCCAACAAATCAGATTAAATCCGGAGGATGCACCAAAAACAGCATTTTCCACACCGTTCGCTCATTATCAATTCGATCGTATGCTTTTCGATTTAAAAAATGCCCCAACCACGTTCCAAAGACTTATGGACCGTGTGCTGTATGGTTTACAGGATACCGAACTCTTCGTGTACCTCGATGACACAGTCATCTATTCGAGCTCGTTGCAAGAGCACGAGATCAAATTCTGCAAATTAGCCACGAGATTGCGAAAGGCTAATCTCCGGCTCTAGCTGGATAAATGCGAATTGTTACGTAAAGAGGTGGCCTACCTCGGACACGTAATCAGCGAGGACGGCGTAAAGCTAGATCCGAGCAAAATTCAGTCAATCAAAAACTATCCGCGACCAACCACGACCACAAAAATTAAACAATTTTTGGGCCTGGCCGGATATTATAGGCGATTTATCGAGAACTTTTCCGGTATTTCACGGCCTATGATACAGCTATTACAAAAAACAGCATCATTCAAGTGGACTGACGCGCAGGAACGAGCCTTTACCACACTGCGGGAGGCACTCTGTAACGCTCCTGTATTTCAGTACCCCGACTTCACAAAACCGTTTATAATAACGACCGACGCGTCAAACTACGTCATAGGCGTAATACTTAGCCAAAGCGAGGTCGGAAGGGATAGACCCATCTCCTATACATCGTGAACTCTATCAAAGCCAGAACTAAATCATTCCACTATTGAAAAGGAACTACTAGCCATTGTCTACGCTGTGGCACAATTTCGCCCATATGTGTACGGGAGGGAGTTCACCCTTGTCACCGACCACAAGCCATTAGTTTGGCTAAACTCCGTAAAGGACCCAGCCAACCGTCCCGTCCACTGGAGGCTCAAACTCGCGAATTACAATTATAAAATTGTCTATAAACCTGGCAGAGCAAACGGAAACGCGGATGCCTTGTCCAGAAATCCACCTGAGGATATTAACGCGCCAGTCGCACCAGCATGCGACATACCGGGCACCAGTGGCGACTCAACTGGCTCTAATAATAATAGCAATAAAAAATCACAACAACCTAATCAACAATCCAGTACGGAAGTGGAGAGCTCCGATACTGAAATATCAGATGATGATGACGCAATGTTCGACCACGTCATCATCCCTTACGAACGAGAAAACGAAAATCCGATTTTCAAAATAATCAAAACACCTGATAACCTCTATGCAGAGAGATAATCTCACACATTTTGTTACCACAAAAGGTCAACCGACGGACGCGGGAGCCAGGGATCTGCAAACTAACAACCTGTTACCTGAGTACCAGGATCTCACATTATGCCGTGTTCGAGCAATAAAATAAAAAAATTAATATCTGTTAGCATTGCCTATCAACATAGACTTCAGAGCTAACGCCTCCCCCGATGACATTGCTGAAGCTGTTAGCTCATTGTGCGACGCAGTACAGCAATTAAGCCTAGAGCAACTTAGCGTTGCCAGGGGCAAGGTCGACAACGTATGTTGGGACGCAATCCTTAAGATAATCCGCGATCATTTAATGACTATACCATGTACACTTACCGTATGTAATCAATCGATCGAGATCCCTCCTTCTGAGGATAGGACTAATATAATATCTGAATATCATGAATCGCTATTCAGCGGTTATAAAGGTGTAACTAAAATGTACAAACGCCTACGCGCAACATGCTTCTGGCCTAAAATAAAGGTCGATATACAGGAGTATATACAAAATTGTAGAGACTATCAATTAAAAAAATTAGTCAGGGTTAAGACCAAACAACCCATGCTTATTACGGATACACCCGGAGCCGCCTTCGACAAAGTGTCTATAGACGTCGTAGGACCGCTACCAGCCACCCGTCGAGGAAATACCCACATCCTCACTATACAGGACCTACTGACCAAATACTCAGTGTCCCTCCCATTGGCAGGAACTACATCAATCCACATCAGCGACGCTTTCGCCAAAACATTCATCGCGCTATACGGAGCTCCAAAATCAGTTTTCACCGACCAAGGTTCGAACTTTTGTAGTTCCTTAATGCGGGAAATAGCAAAAAAATTCCGCACAAGACGGTGCCGAACAACCGCCTACTACCCACAATCCAATGGGTCAATAGAGCGTTCGCACCACGTCTTGGCGGAGTTTTTAAAACAATATGTTGTTACATACGGGTTTCCATCGTAATATAATTCGTTTGTTATTGTTTTTTATAGTCGCATGTCAGGTACTCGACTGGTGAGTTCTGTTCGATTCAAAGCGGCGTAACGCACCTCACCTGGTTTCCGTGTTATGTGTGTCTGTGTGTATTCTCCAGCGGTCTGCTGGTGTCGGCGAATAGCTGTGAAGGTCGGAGAAGTCGGAATGAGTTTCTCTATCTATTCTCCGGTGATGTCTGGTTTTTATTCTGCGTTATCACTAATACTATCGTAGTGGCTTACACTGGCGTGCTCGTTCTCGACGCAGCCACTACGATGTGTCGATTCCGCTGGGTCGGCAAAAAGGAGCCGAGCGAGCGGAGAGTAATATGATTCGCAAGGTTACAGTTCGGTTGTTGATTGAGATTGAATACTCGAAATATCCCGACGCGTAATGCCGGTCCGGTAATTAATGCAATACGAAGGTATTTCGAGGGCGTGATGCGCCGCAAAAGGGTTGCACTCACGTACAGAGTTCTTAATCAATTTGGTCACTCGATTTCCCGAACTCGAAGGTACACTCGCGACAATGTATGCGCGCCAGAGTATGCTCACCCTTAAGGTCTGAGTAACGGTCGGCCGAGGGACACGTTTGTCAGGACGGAGTAATCAATCAAGACTGAAGATAATTTTGGGTTGAAGATCCTCGTTACCATGGGGGGATGGTGTTGGGGAGCCCCGTGGGGGTAACCAGGAAATATCGAGCTACCGATTGGGAAATCGAGTGATCGATAGTTGCAATTGTTCTTTGGGTTGCTTAACTTTAGTGATGACTAAGTAGCGCGTGGAGTCGCGATGGAAGTTTCCATCGCGGGTCAACGTGTTTGATGGAAGTTGCGCACGGGGATGCGTGTGCATCGATGGATTGTTTGGCCAGGTTGTTGCTAGACTGAAGGGTCCGTAACAGTCCTTCCTTCTTAGACGGAACGTGGCACCCATGGTCCACGCTTCCGCACGTTGGTATGTCAGCTTGTACCCCTATAGGTTTATCTTGCAAAAAGGAAAATGTTGAATAAGCAAGTAGGAAATGAGAAGAAGGAAAAAAGAGTATATGATGGGGGTTTCATAGGGCTGGTCCTCTGATGTCATTGCCCAGGCAACACATTTTCGTAACAAATGCGTATAAATTATGTTACACTTGGTTCCGTGAATATCACTGCCAGGTTGTATGTAACGTGAATGTGGTGGTCCAAGCACTCTAAAATGTCCGTCACATATCATGCTACAGTTTGGTCACGATTGCGTTGAATGGCTACATGCTAGTTACATTGCTGAAGCATGAATTTTACAGAACAGAGATGTCACAATGTTACGTCAAGTCTATATAGCAGTCATGCACCGCTTGATATCGAAGTTACATGATCTCCATGTTGCTAAGATGTGTCAGGAAATGATGGTAGGTATCAGATACATCACGATCAATGATCCACGAATGTATCAAGTATATAACTACCGTTCTGCTTTTTCTTTTATTATTATATTACTATTCATTGCACAAACATAAATTCAAAAGCTTAATTGGATATTAGGAACGATTTCAATTTACACCCTTATTAAACTTTGAGTAACTCACAAGTATAACATATATAGAACTCTTCACATTTTGTTCTTATATTATATCTAATTCACATCACAGGAACAGTTAACTATATATTATTAAAGGTATACAATCGGTTTCGATATTATAGTACGTAAAGGAGAAACTAAGAAAACCATTTTATCAAAGAAACTGACCAGAATTAATATTAAAAAATAAAGAAAATAGAAAAGCAGAGAAGCAATACCTTTGTGTATTGTAGATCATTACTAAGTGAATTTTGAGGTACATATCGTACGTACACTCGTATTTATTATAATATTGTTATTAATCAAGTTTGTACTTTTTTAATCTCAATAATCTGAGTAGAAAATCTTCTCAATGTTTAACACGAATAAACTAAAATATAAATCTTTGTACTTTCTAGGTTTTTGGTTATTTGGTACAGACTATATCGAAGTAACGGTATTTAGAAAGGTACGAAGACGAGGCAAGACAATGAGGAAATGAGACCAGCATCTCCTTTGTATTCTCCCTTATATCATGAGTAAAACTGGAAGGAGCACAGCACATCGAACCGTGCCGCATCACACAGACGACGGATGGTCCGTGTGTAAGGCTGTCCAAGAAATCTTAAAGCGAGAGTAGCTCAAGCTAGTCATAGTCAAAGTGATAAGAGTGTCTAACATATGCACACAGTCATTGCGAGCGTGGTGCATCGAAGTTAGCTGCGCTGTGCCCCGTCAAATTGTAGTCATAGTATTGTTACGATTTGAGAATCCTTTATCTTTATACCTATCTCTAAATGATTTCAAGCCTCGCATGGCGTACCGCACAACTTGGCGCATTGCACCCATCGCGCTACGAATCCACTATTTCTATACCAAACTCCAACAATTTCGAGGCATCGCACAATTCGTCACCTGCCTCGAGCCAGGTGACCTCACCTTAACGCACCGTACCTCTGAACCCAGAAGAGCCACGCGCGAACTCGGGACAGCCCTATGATAGGTGTCACGGTTTGAGAATCCGTTATCGTTATACCTATCCCTAAACGTTTTCAAGCCTCGCCTGGCGTGCCGCACAACCTAGCGCAACGCACCAATCACGTTACGAATTCCCTATTTCTATGCCAAACTCCAACGATTCCGAGGCACCGCACAATTCGTCACCTGCCTCGAGCCAGGTGACCTTCGCCTACACGTGCCACCAAAAGCCAAAAGAGCCTCGCGCGAACCCAGGAAAAGCCCTCTGATTGGCTCGCGGCCGCGCGTACACCGTGCCGCGGACGACACCTCTTGCTATCTACATTAACGATCTTACTCACCCTAAGCACCCCTCCACTAGGTGACTCATCACACTACCCCTAAGTAGCCATCAAAAATTAGTATAAAAGGGCGACCTTTTGCACCCAGTATTCAGTTACAATTTCAACGGGGACCAGCAACGCAACCACTTGCGCAACAGAATCTGCGGAGCATTCTCGCTCGTCGTCCGGTTGAGTACAACAGTTGTAAACTCATCGAGTCCAAGCTTGTATATTGTACAATTATCTTAGAGTCAAACATGCTCGTGGAGAAATAAAAGTCTGATAACCGAACTCGTGTCGACCATTATCTTTCCACTCCTCATCGAGACAACAAGATTCATCGTCGCATCACATCGAGCTCCATCAGACCACCAGCAGCACAAGACCAGCGAAAGAGTGAGTCGAAACCTTCTCATACAACCTTTCGTATAAGTCAAGATTGACCATCGGACTAGTTGAAAACGACGGTGCCGTCCTAGTCGAAAACCCCTCCGACGAATTGTAGTAAAGAAAAGGCGAGATTTCCGTCCCTGAAGGAAAGGGCTTAATTGCCTTGCCTCGAAAAGAGAAATCGAACCGTGTTACGCATTCCCATACTCGATAGAGTTCAGCGGATCGTAACAATATCTGTTAGGGGCGTCTTATGGAAACTTTGTCCTGGCGTCATACAATCTTTACAGATCATTAGCTGCAGGGTGTTGTTCAGTATTATTATTTTTCGATTCTCTCTTGAACCGTTGCGTTGTTTAGCTTGGCGGAACCATTCCGACACCGTATCTTCAAAATCTTTGTCGGTACAGGTGTATGACAGTCTCACTCCATCTCGTAGAGTTAGATACAAGTTAGTGTCGTATTGATGCCTTCTCACTGTTTTGTGAATGTGGTGTTAATAATCACACAAACCTTTGATGGCTGCTATCACATTTAGGTTTGAAAGTTGAAAATTGGAACTGAGACCGCACCATGTAGCATCTTTTGCAAAACCGTTGGTGAATACTTGTCGCAGTATTCTCAAAGTATTTTCTTTGGCACTATTCCCGCCAATTTGTCCAACATACTTTACCTACAAGTAACAATATTGCCATTGTAACGGTCCCACACTTAATTCCCACTGTTCTCACCTACTCCTAATCTCTTTTCCTGCTAACTCCCAATTCCACTGACTCCACAGTCCCACGGTCCCTTATCACCCTCACGCGACATCCCCTCCACTCCTAAACTCTTTCTTCAAACCCTTTCTCCCAGCATCTTCCCTCATCTAAATCAGTCCTCCTCCAACACCTAACCCGTCAAGACGCTATACCGCTCCATTTGAATTAATAAACTAATTCTGTCTCATAACTATACGCGCATTTCATATCATTACCGCTCAGCACCGTCACATGGTGTCAGAAGTAGATTCGACCCACGCGAATCATCCAAAAAAAAATTTTTTTAATAACAACAATAAATTACACAAACGACACAGCGAAGAAAAAATAATAATAATAATAATTTAACACAAGTGAAAAAAAAAAGGTTGGAGACAAATCACATCAAATACAGACCACACTATACATTATACTCTACACAACGAGCACGGAAACGAAGCAGCAAAGAAAGAAGAAAGAACACATACGCAACGATCACCGATAACACACACAACGAAGCAACGAGCGAGGAACAACGAACGAGACACACACAAGACGACCTCAGCCACACCAGACCCACTACGCCTACACACGGACGGAACAACGAAGACGTACGCACACAACGACTCAGCCGCTATGCGTGAGCCACCGTCTCAGCGCATAAAGGATCAGCTGATGCTTACGCTCACCATCGTTCTTCTGGCATTGTAAGTACACCCCACTCAAAAATCGTTTGCATGCTAGCTCTAAAATCGCATATTCGTTTATGGTGGAAGTAACTCACACACAAACATTAATAACTACACACGGAATGTAAACTTTTTTTTTGTTGTCTCCCCCTCTCGAAAACTTTTCGACAGAAATTTTTTTTTTTTTTTACATTTAACCATCAACGAACAAAAATGTACATTTAATAACCACAATTCAAAGTTAATAAACATGTCTCCATGTCATTTTATCGCGCCGTAATCTCCAATCCACCGACCAGACCACCCCGTAGAACAAATAGACGAAATTCAGTACCCCCACATTTTTACCCAAACATTGAACACGAAATTATTACAATGGCTGAAAATAACAATACATTTACATTTAGAGACGCTTTTAAAGCTGTCCCCGTATACGATGGGAAAAATATAAAAATAGAAGAGTACGCAAAAACAATTAAACGAGTCAATGAATGCCTTTCAGATGGCGAACGATCTAAATTATTAAAAATGATTCCACTCAAACTGAACGGCATCGCACGTTCAGTCATCGATGCAAACCCCCCAAATTCTCTAGAATCACTCCTAAAAATATTAAAGAAAACACTCAGTAAAAATAAAGATTTGGCAGACTTAGAAAACGAAATAGAATCATCCCCACAAAATTACGGTGAAACTGTTATAGAATACGCAGCGAGAACGCGCGACATACTAAATAATATCATCGATAAATTGTCAGATGTATACAATACAGCCGCACAAAGACCATTTTTAGATACACGAATCGACGAGGTAACAGCTAGGGCAAAAAGAGCTTACGTTATAGGACTAATGCCTGCAATTGGTTCTCATTTGATTCTCCATAACGCAGAAACATTTGACAATATCATAGATCGAGCTCAGACAATAGAATACGAAATCGAGAAACGAAAGCGAATGCGCGAAACACTCGACATCAGAAACACCGCAAAAGTACATTTTACAGAACACAAAAACCCAGAAAAATTTTGCGAACTTCATCAATCACATACACACGACACAAAAGACTGCTTCACAATAAAAAACATGCGCGAAGGTAAAAATTCTTGGCGCTCACAAGAAACATCCGACCGATACCGAAATAATTCACGAGACAGATACTCTCAAAACAAAACCAGAAATTCTAGAGGCCAATACAGAAACGACTCAAACGACAGATACAGAAATTACTAAAATGACAAATATAGAAATCATTCGAGAAACCGATCAAACGAACGATACAGAAACTATTCAAATGACAGATACTCAAATGACAGATATAGAAATCGTTCAAATGACAGATATTCAAACGACAGATACTCAAACGACGAATACCGAAATTATTCAGACGACAGGTACAGAGATAACTCTAACGACAGGTACAGAGATAACTCTAATAACAGATACAGAAACTATTCAAACGATAGATACTCAAACGACAGATACAGAAATCGTTCAAACGACAGATATTCAAACGACAGGTATAGAAATAACTCTAACGACAGATACAGAAATCGTTCAAACGACAGATACTCAAACGACAGATCCAGAGATTACTCGAACGACAGACATACCAATTATTCAAACAGAAGTAATTCGAACGACAGACACAAAAACTACTCCCGAGATAAACACAGAGACAATTCCCAAAATCGATACAGAAACAACTCATTTGACCAACACCAAAACGAATATCAAGAACGACCTAATACGGATTCAAATGCCGAGCAACGAAATTCTCAAAATAATTCACCCGGTAGAAATACCCCGACAAAATCAAGAACGAACAGCACAGAACACATTGATACACTTTTCGAAAAAGTAGACCTAACAAAATAAGACAACGTCTCGCGGAAAAGTGCGACACGAGACTCATCATCAGAGCACTAAAGACCTTTAACCGCGATCAATTAAAGGAAATCGGAATTAAATTCAAAGAGGCAACGCTGAAATTGGGAATTTCGAAGAATCACAAATCTCCCTCAATAGCATTAAACTCACCTGATTTTACGCACAGAGAAACAAAGTTATTAATCGACACAGGTGCACAAATAAACTTAATCAAACGAAGCGCACTCAATCACACAACAAAAATCGACACACGAGAATTCTACGAATTGACAGGTATAACTGACGGCAAAACATACACTCGAGGAAAATGCTCAATCCAAATAAAATCAGTAAAAGCAGAATTTCATGTTGTCACCAACGCATTTCCAATCCAAGAAAACGCGATACTCGGCGACGCATTCTTCAAACAGATCCCAGCCGATATATTATATACACAGGGATGCATAACCTTTCATGGTCATGTTACACCATTTTTCGAATGTGAATATATCGCAATCCCACAAAAATCAAAAACAATAATGCACATAAGAATCAAGAACAATGAAATTTCAGAGGGCTATGTCCCACCATACAAAACCAAAGAAGGTATACGTTACGGTGGCGCATTAGTCAAAAATAATAACGGAATTGCCTACCTACAAGTAGTCAACCGTCAACCAAAACCAATAGAATTGGAAATTCCTACAATAGAATTACAACCAATTGAGATAATTTCAAACACACCATTTAAACTCGAAACCGACATTTGTAACAATCCTCAAACCAATAACGTATCAATTCATACAACCAACGTATCCAAAAATAACACAGAACGACTACAAAACCTTAAATCATTGCTTCATTTAGACCACCTCAATAACGAAGAGAAAGAACATATTTTTCAACTACCCAGACAGCACATTTAACAGAATGATGGCTAAAAGATTACTTTTCAGAGATGTCTTTCAGTCAAGCTGAATACGCTATCAAATAGACGACTTATAGATATCTTTGTAAAAATTGTAAAAATTGGAACCGAGAGAAGAAATGGAAAGTCGTCGGAAAGACGTCTTTCACTAGCACTGGTGGCGCTAACGACGGTACCCTTATCTACCAGCAACAGACGCCTATACCAGTTACCCACATTGTTAGGTGCGACTATTTACAGCAGTGAATAATTAAAAAATATTAATACTAAAGTGATTTTTCATACAACCAGATTATTAAAATTGAAATCAAATCTTCGCACTAACGGGAAAAAGGTACAATTATAGAATAAAATTACAGTAAATGTTTCGACTTGTATCCGTTAAATTTAAGAGCACACATAACCTTACTTTCAAAGTTGAAGATACTTGGAATTATAATTTCAAATAATTGCAATTATTAAAACTACTCGTGTTAATAATTATAGAATTGTTTCCAATATTCTTAAGTAGAAAGTTGCATGTAAATAATTTTGAGAAATTAAATCCGAGAAAAAATGTGGACGCGTTACTGATGTCGGTTCTTTCATTGTTTCTCATTTTCATATATTTTTTATAATTATATGCCCTTCTCGTGTAGTGAAGTGTAATATTCGATTAAGAAAAGTGAAGTTATTGGTACCAATTTGTAAAAGACTTTTGAATATGATCTATGTACGAAGAAACAAATTCACGACATCATATCAGATTAAATGTTTCCGGTTAAGTGTATATTTATATCAGGACCACGAATAACCTCACTTTAAAAAATTGTAATGTAGGAAAATCTTTTCGTACAATTCGTTTCGTTATATACTAACATAAATGTTTAGAACACTATTTTTTTTAGATTTTTTTATCCAATTAACAATGTACACTTTAGTTTTTGTACTTCTGCTTGTGGTTTACTCCTTGAAAAATGCCGAAGCTGAAAAGTTTTCGACAATTATGTCGGCGCCAACAAAATCGTCGTTTGAAGAAAATGGAAGGAGCAATTAAATTTAATTGCTGGGATATCAATAACAATACTACATTAAACAATGAAATTCATCTAAATAAGAAGGACTGTTTATCGACTCAGCATTCCGTGATCGCTCCTAGACCTGAAAATATTCCAATATCTGTGCTCGATCATAGGCAAGATTTAAGTGAACGTGAACTAAATGAGGAAAAGGCCCAATTAAGTATTGCGAATACCGTTCAATTTCACGAGACAAAACTTTCTATGCGAGAAAAGTTGGTAGTATGGGTAAATGAAAATAATATCGGGCATTGTAGTGTAACGTCATTATTGAATCTCCTAAAGAGTGAAAATCATAACGACTTACCGAGTGATGCGAGATCTTTGCTGGAGACACCCAGAAGGACACAAATTTTTCAGAATTCAGGCGGACATTATTTCCATTATGGATTGAGACAAGGGTTGATTGATCAATTAAAGCTATTAAACAATATCGATGTGCCAAAGATTATTTTGATTAATATTAATATTGATGGCTTACCAATCACAAAAAGTTCAAAAAGTCAGTTATGGCCAGTCCTTGGTCAAATGTTTATTCCAGAGATAAAGACTCACCCTTTCATAATAGGTGCTTTTCATGGTTATAATAAGCCTGTAAATTCTGAGATCCATTTTTTATCACATTTCATAAACGAATACCAAGAATTACATGAAAAGGGATTTGAGTTTAACGCAGATGTCTATTTCGTAAAAATAAGAGCTATTATTTGTGATGCTCCAGCAAGAGCATTCGTGGCATGTGTAAAAGGCTACAATGGCTATTTCGGGTGTAGTAAATGCGTCGTTGAAGGTACGTATAAAAATCATAGGATGCTCTTCCTCGGTAAGAATCATAGTTTGCGAACCGACGAATCATTCTCACGTCGAGAAAATGCGGAACATCATACTGGAACATCTCTTTTCGAATCCATTCCCGTACCAATGGTTTCGACATTCCCACTTGACTATATGCATTTGGTATGTTTGGGCCAAGTAAAGAAAATGTTAAAATTATGGTTAAGAGGAGCACCGAGCATCGGCGCTCGTTTATCAGGTTTTCAAATAACTCAATTAACAAAAGAACTAATTGCAATTAAGTCACACGTTCCGTCAGAATATGCACGAGTTCCGATTAATTGTGAAGATTTAGACCGGTGGAAGGCCACAGAATTTCGAATATTCTTATTATACCTCGGACCTGCTCTAATGCACAAATATCTTCCAGAAACGTACATGACGCATTTTATGGCATTTCATACGGCAATTCGCATACTATGCGACCCAGACGATTACTTAACGAATAATGAATATGCAAAACAATTATTGCTCTATTTTGTAAAACACTTTAAATTGCTGTACGGACAAATTAACATGATATATACGGTTCATAATTTGATTCATTTGGCCGATTGTGCACAACGCTTTGGCCCTCTAGACTCTTTTAGTGCCTTTCCTTTCGAAAATCATTTGCAGTCCTTAAGAGGCAGTGTCAGTCGCCGAGAAATTTCGACGGCTTCGCCTTCCCAGCGGTAGTGCAGAACTCGCAGCATTTGGCTACGAGCCGCTGCGAACTACCGCTAGATGTCACGGCGCGCGTCTGCTACGAAGCCCCGGCACAACGAGGCGGGCCGAAGGCCGAGGTGTCGTAGCAGGGCCCGCCGTGATCCGCCCCGTCCAAAAATCTAATACTAACGCTCGGCCACGTATGTGTAACGTACACTCGTGTACGTACACTGCGAGACTTTATTTCTCGCTACAATATGAAGCCGAGCATGCCAAACATTCAAGTTTGGTTTTGCTGCAATAACAGCAATAAACAACAGAATTATAATAATTCTGAATATGTTAATTAATAACATCTCCGTCCATTTTAGTAGACGGAGGTGAACAACGGCCAACGCCGTTGGTATCTCGCTCTTTAGCAGAGCGGTTTTATTATACGTAAAGTCTTATCAATTAAAATTATCTCCGTTCATTTTTGCGAACGGGGATAATAAACGACAAACGTCGTTGACATCTCGCACTTTGGCAGAGAGACTTCATTAATTAACAAATTTGTTAATAAAAATTTTCAAACAATAAAAATATTCTCCGTCCATTCGAGCGGACGGAGATGATGAACGACGAACGTCGTTCCCATCTCGCTCTTCCATAGAGCGAGTGGTAACAAATTTGTTAATACAAATTTTTAAACAATAAACATTGTTTTCGTCCTTTTGAGCGGGCGAACATTACAAACGACAAACGTCGTTGGCAACTCGGTCTTCAACAGAGCGAGTTTATTACTTAACCTATTTGTTAATTAAAAATTCTTAATAATTAATATTATCTCCGTCCATTTTGCGGACGGACTCACAGCGATGGACATCGCTGGCATCTCGTTCTTGAACAGAACGAGTTTATTAATTAACATATTTGTTAATTCATAATTTTTAAACAATTAAATTTTCTCCGTCCATTCGAGCGGACGGAGATGATGAACGACGAACGTCGTTCTCATCTCGCTCTTCCATAGAGCGAGTGTTAACAAATTTGTTAATACAAATTTTTAAACAATAAAAATTGTTTTCGTCCTTTTGAGCGGGCGAACATTACAAACGACAAACGTCGTTGGCAACTCGGTCTTCAACAGAGCGAGTTTATTAATTAACCTATTTGTTAATTAAAAATTCTTAATAATTAATATTATCTCCGTCCATTTTGCGGACGGACTCACAGCGATGGACATCGCTGGCATCTCGTTCTTGAACAGAACGAGTTTATTAATTAACATATTTGTTAATTCATAATTTTTAAACAATTAAAATTTTCTCCGTCCATCCGAGCGGGCGGAGATGATGAACGACAAACGTCGTTCCCATCTCGCTCTTCCATAGAGCGAGTGTTAACAAATTTGTTAATACAAATTTTTAAACAATAAAAATTGTTTTCGTCCTTTTGAGCGGGCGAACATTACAAACGACAAACGTCGTTGGCAACTCGGTCTTCAACAGAGCGAGTTTATTAATTAACCTATTTGTTAATTAAAAATTCTTAATAATTAATATTATCTCCGTCCATTTTGCGGACGGACTCACAGCGATGGACATCGCTGGCATCTCGTTCTTGAACAGAACGAGTTTATTAATTAACATATTTGTTAATTCATAACTTTTAAACAATTAAATTTTCTCCGTCCATTCGAGCGGACGGAGATGATGAACGACGAACGTCGTTCTCATCTCGCTCTTCCATAGAGCGAGTGTTAACAAATTTGTTAATACAAATTTTTAAACAATAAAAATTGTTTTCGTCCTTTTGAGCGGGCGAACATTACAAACGACAAACGTCGTTGGCAACTCGGTCTTCAACAGAGCGAGTTTATTAATTAACCTATTTGTTAATTAAATATTCTTAATAATTAATATTATCTCCGTCCATTTTGCGGACGGACTCACAGCGATGGACATCGCTGGCATCTCGTTCTTGAACAGAACGAGTTTATTAATTAACATATTTGTTAATTCATAATTTTTAAACAATTAAAATTTTCTCCGTCCATCCGAGCGGGCGGAGGCGAACAAATTCTGAAAATAAAATATTGGTAAAAATTAGTATATGGCAAGATGCCATATATTTTGGGTCGCGTGGACGACCCGGGCGCATCGTGCCGCGCGAACAATACACCACCAACTCGCATTTCCCCCGCCACCGCTCTCCGTAGAGAGGAGCAACGGGTAAACACAAGCAGTGCCGAGAACCGATCGCAAGGTTTCGGCTACGCATATATACATATATATGTGCATGGGTACTATACACCCAGTCATCTGTAAAGAAATATATATTACACAAAAATGTATTCCTTGCCATCATATTATATGATGATCAGTAATTATAAACTGATATTTTCTCCGTCCGTTTTAGCGGACGGAGGAGAACAGCGACAGATGTCACTGACACTCGCCCCTTAGTAGAGCGTCCTTTATTAATAAAGGCATTTGTTAATTGAGTAATCTGTAAAGAAATATATAGATTATGCAAAAATGTATTTCTTGCAATCATATTAGGTATATGATAATCAGTTCTTATAAACTGACACTCTCTCCGTCCGTTTTAGCGGACGGAGGAGGACAGCGACAGGCGTCGCTGTGACCTCGCTCTTCAGCAAGGTAGTTTTTATTAACTAAGAACAGTTTTTAGAAACTGTAATCCTCTCCGTCCGCTTTAGCGGACGGAGAAGAACAGCGACAGGCGTCACTGACACTCGCCCTTTAGTAGAGCGGTTTTATCGAATAACATATTTTATTAATAAACTTATAATAACCACAAAAATATATGCTGAAAATAAAATATTAGTAGCAATTCGTTTACGGCAAGTCACCATAGCCTTCGGGTCGCGCGGGCGACCCACAGCTCGTACCGCGCACACAGTATGCGGCTATCCATGTTCCCCCACTGCCGATCACAGCAGAGAGGGGCGCAGGATAAACACAAACGGTGCCGAGAGCCCATCGTAAGGCTTCGGCTATGCATCTGTGAAGAAATATATATCATACAAAAATGTATTCCTTGCCATCATATTATGTGATGATCAGTAATTATAAACTGATATTTTCTCCGTCCGTTTTAGCGGACGGAGGAGAACAGCGACAGATGTCACTGACACTCGCCCCTTAGTAGGGCGTCCTTTATTAATAAAGGCATTTGTTAATTGAGTAATCTGAAAAGAAATATACTATATTATGCAACAATATATTTCATGCAATCATATTATATGCTAATCAGTTCTTATAAACTGATACTCTCTCCGTCCGTTTTAGCGGACGGAGGAGGACAGCGACAGACGTCGCTGTGACCTCGCTCTTCAGCAAGGTAGTTTTTATTAACTAAGAACAGTTTTTAGAAACTGTAATCCTCTCCGTCCGTTTTAGCGGACGTAGAAGAACAGCGACAGATGTCACTGACACTCGCCCCTTAGTAGGGCGTCCTTTATTAATAAAGGCATTTGTTAATTGAGTAATCTGAAAAGAAATATACTATATTATGCAACAATATATTTCATGCAATCATATTATATGCTAATCAGTTCTTATAAACTGATACTCTCTCTGTCCGTTTTAGCGGACGGAGGAGGACAGCGACAGACGTCGCTGTGACCTCGCTCTTCAGCAAGGTAGTTTTTATTAACTAAGAACAGTTTTTAGAAACTGTAATCCTCTCCGTCCGTTTTAGCGGACGTAGAAGAACAGCGACAGATGTCACTGACACTCGCCCCTTAGTAGGGCGTCCTTTATTAATAAAGGCATTTGTTAATTGAGTAATCTGAAAAGAAATATACTATATTATGCAACAATATATTTCATGCAATCATATTATATGCTAATCAGTTCTTATAAACTGATACTCTCTCTGTCCGTTTTAGCGGACGGAGGAGGACAGCGACAGACGTCGCTGTGACCTCGCTCTTCAGCAAGGTAGTTTTTATTAACTAAGAACAGTTTTTAGAAACTGTAATCCTCTCCGTCCGTTTTAGCGGACGTAGAAGAACAGCGACAGATGTCACTGACACTCGCCCCTTAGTAGGGCGTCCTTTATTAATAAAGGCATTTGTTAATTGAGTAATCTGAAAAGAAATATACTATATTATGCAACAATATATTTCATGCAATCATATTATATGCTAATCAGTTCTTATAAACTGATACTCTCTCCGTCCGTTTTAGCGGACGGAGGAGGACAGCGACAGACGTCGCTGTGACCTCGCTCTTCAGCAAGGTAGTTACTAATTAATACGTGCATTAATTAATAATTCTTACAAACTAACATTAAGATATTTATAAATTAACAATTCTAGCCAACTAAAATTCTCTCCGTCCATTTGAGCGGACGGAGGCGAACAAATTCTAAACGAATTCTGAAAATAAAATATTCGCACAAATTAGTATATGGCCCATATATTTTGGGTCGCGTATCTCGTATTTCCCCCGCCGCCACTCTCCGTAGAGAGGGGCGACGGGTAAGTACCTACAAGCAGTGCCGAGAGCCGAATGCAAGGCTTTGGCTACGCATATATGTATATATGCCTCTGGGTTAATATCCACCCAGATATCTCTAAAGAAATATTTCTATATTATAAAAAGATTATAAGAAGTATTTCTTGCCAACATATTATGTATATGGTGATCAGTTATTATAAACTGATACTCTCTCCGTCCGTTTTACCGGACGAAGAACAGCGACAGGCGTCACTGGCACTCGCCCTTCTGTAGGGCTGCGTTCATTAATTAATGAATTTGTTAATTAAGTGATCTGCAAAGAAAAATATGTATATTATGCAAAGATGTATTTCTTGCAATCATATTATATGATAATCAGTTCTTATAAACTGATACTCTCTTCGTTCGTTGTAGCGAACGAAGGAGGACAGCGACAGACGTCGCTGTGACTTCGCTATTCAGCGAGGCAATTATTAATTAACATGCGTGTTAATTAATAATTCTTACGAACTAAACTAAAATCACCATATTTATCAACTAACAGTTCTTATCTACTAAAATTCTCCCCGTCCATTATAGCGGACGCGGTCGCTGTGACCTTGCTCTTTAGCAGGGAGTTTATTAACTATTATAGTATATTGAAAAACTAACCTTATTCTACTCATGCAAATACAATTTTCGTTGAATTTTGCAGCAAGACCGATTCAAATTCGGTAAGAAATTGAATCACGTTGTCCCCCATCGCTAGCAATCGAGAAAATCCCGAGTACCGACGTCTCGAAAGGAAGGGGGGGGGGGTATGAAGGGAAAAGAAAAGACTGCCAGTGAAAACGTTTTTTTTTTAATAAAAAAAAAACATCTGCCGACTATGAATGTTGCGGCATTGAACTCAGAATAAATCTAAGTTAAACAAAAATGGAAACACAAAAATCGAAAATTGGTTTTTAAGCGATTTTGCGATTTTTCACTAAAAAAGTAAAAAATTTCATAGATTATGTCATGAATGTATATTTTTTTCTGACAAAACACGTTCAAAAATGAAAAATTTGAAGAAAAAATGGTCCCCATTAATTAATTTTTTTGAAAGTTACCGGCGTTTAAAAATGGTTAATTAAAAGAAATTTTTCCAAATTTACAACTTTAAATTAAACTATTACTAAATATAAATCTGAAATGGACTCGCTCGAAAAAATTATTACGTACCTCAGTTTCCAAACTGCATTGAAACGGGATCGGTTGTACCCCGAGCGCGAAAAAGCACGGTACAACGTCGCTTCTGTTATCCAGCCGTCCTTCTCTTGCTCGCTCATGCTTTCCATTGCCTTCCTCCGCCGTCGACCAGAACACCGGCAACCGCGCTTTTCGCGAGCTAGGATCCAAGAATTGAAGACGGCACTCGCTCGATTTCTTTTATTTTTTCCTTCCATTATTTTATTTTCACACGCGTTCACTCAATTTACTTTTTATTCTCACGAAATAATTCTCATTCGCCGCCATTCTGCTCGCCGTTTTTGTCTCCTCAATTATAGTTTTCACAAAAATAAGGGATAATTTTTTTATACCTAATAAACGAATACTTTGTAACATGTACAACTTTGCTTTTCTTTCTCGTACGGGCATTCTTTTAAATCTCCGTACGACAAATGCTGGTCAAAAGTTTGTATTTTATTGGGTACAAAAAAATTATCTCTTAATTTTGTTGTTAGGTATAGTTGAGATCAAAACGGTAGATGAAAGCAGAATGGCGATGAATGCAAATTGGAAAAAATAAAAAGTAAACTGCAGACTCTGGTTTCGTATGGCCGGATGCCACATGTAATTTTTTTAAGTGTTTTACTTTTTCACCTTTTTCACATATAGGCACTCACTGATATTTTCTGAATAATCTCTGATATCACCACTGCATTATCACTGATATCCTCACTGCACTATCACTGATATCCTCACTGCACTATCACTGATATCCAACATTTTCACTATATGCACAAATATGATAAACGAATTAACGAATTCGCGTAAAAGTAAATTGCCGTCGCGATCGGACATGCGTATAGGCCCGCACGTGCCAGCAGCGTTGAGCGACTAACCTCGACTGAAATGAAGCGACCCTCGAGCACGTTGGCAAACTATATATATATATATATATAGCGCCCCGCGAGCATCACCTTGGAGCGCAATACAATGGCATCGTGAGGCTCGTGAGCGCCCAATGTTTACATTTTTGACGCTCCTTGTTGTCGACGTGTTACAACGCGTCGCTAATACGTCACAGGCCGAAAGTGTTCAACACGTTTCTCCGTCGATTTTAGCAAACGGAGGGGAATAATGCCAAACATCGACATCGCCCTGTCTCACAGAGTGACTTTTATTAATTAACATATTTTTGTTAATTGAACAATAAAAATTCTCTCCGTCCATTTGAGCGGACGGGGATAATAAACGACACACGTCGTTGGCTTCTCGCTCTTCGAAAGAGCAATTTTCGTTAATTAACGAATTTATCAATAAACATTTGTAAACAATAAAAATGTTCTCCGTCCATTCGAGTGAACGGAGGCGAACAGCGACAAACGTCGTTGGCATCCCGCTCTTCGGCAGAGCGACTCTATTAACTAACGTATTTTATAATTTAGCTTTTACTAATTATACAAAGATATGCTGAAACGAAAATATCAGTAACAATTAGTTTATGGCAAGTCGTCATATTCTTCGGGTCGCGCATATATGTGCGCTGGGTAATATACACCCAGTAACCTGTAAAGAAATATATATTATACAGAAGTTTATTTCTTGTCATCGTATTATATGAGAACCAGTTATTATAAACCGATACTCTCCCCATCCGTTTTAGCGAACGGAGGAGGGCAGTGACATACGTCTCTGTGTCCTCGCTCTTCGGCAAGGTAGTTTTTATTATCTAAGGACAGTTTTTAGATACTGTAATTCTCTTCGTCCGTTTTAGCGGACGGAAGAGAACAGCGATAACCGTCGCTGATTCGCTCTTTACCAGAGCGAGTTTATTAATTAACATATTATACGATTCGGCTTACACTAATTATACAAATATATGTAACGTGACCCGAGAAAAGGGACCTATGAAGCAAAATAGGAATTTTTCAAGGCAGACAAGAAATCGAAACAAATGCTCACGTTCGAGTGATACAGTTTTAAATAATTCATATGTTGTAAAATTATGTAGATACAAAATTTCTGATAGCACCACATGAAAGATCAGTTCCAAAACTTATAGCACAACGCATAATCCAAAAATGGATTTTGTGCCATGTAGATCCCTTTTCTCGGATCGCGTTACATATGCTGAAAATAAAATATCAATAAAAATTAGTTCGCATGTCGCGATATACTTCGGGCAGCGTGGACGACCCAGGCCCTGTGTCCGTGCACAATATGCGGTTACGCGTGCCCCCCCCCCCTCCCGCCCCCCTCTTCGGCTCCCCGTAGAGACAGGTAAAGAGTAGAGACAAGCCGTACCGAGAGCCGATCACAATGCTCCGGCTATATATATATATAGCCCAGTGTATATTACCCAGTCATCTGTAAAGGAATATATATTGTACAAAAATGTATTTCTTGAAATGATATTATATGATAATCAGTTCTTATAAGCTGATACTCTCTCCGTCCGTTTCAGTGAACTAAACGGAGGATATCGACAGGCATGACCTCGCTCTTTAGCAAGGTAGTTATCAATTAACATGAGTGTTAATTAATAATTCTTATAAATTAAAGTTAACACATTTATTAATCAACAATTCCTATCAACTAAAATTCGCCCCGTCCATTATAGCAGACAGAGGAGAACAGCGACGTCGCTGTGATCTTGCTCTTTAGCAAGGCAGTTTTTATTAACTAACAATAAGAACAGTTTTTAGTAACTATAATTCTCTCCGTCTTGCCGCTCTCCGCAGAGCGGGTCAAGGGGTAAACAGAAGCAATGCCGAGAGCCGGTCAAATTTGGTTATATGGCAAGATCGTTAAAAATTGGGGTAAATAAATCAATTGTCTCGCCATATATTTCGGGCCCCGTGGATGGCCCGAGCTTTGTGCCACGCGCGCGATGCGCTCGCGTTCTCCCCCACCGCCGGCAGTCGGGAAAATCCCGAGCACCGGCGTCTCCAAAGGATTAGCGAAGGCGCCTCTGAGAGCCTGAGAGCCTGAGAAAGAAAAATCGACGAGTCCCGTGAACCGACCCCGATGATTCGGCCATATATATGTCTTTAAAGAAATATGCATAATACAAGGACCATTTCTTGAAGAGATTTTTCAATAAACAATTCTTACGAACTGATATTCTTTTCGCGGATTTTAGCGGACCGAGATTTTTTATGACGAACCTCGCCCGTATCCCGCCATTTGAGACGACGTTATAAAGTGACATAGATATGACACATTCCAAAGACAAAAATATATTGCTAGCAATAAAATTTTATTTTCGTTGCTCCAGCAAAATATTAATCACCCCGCGATTTAAACGGGGTGTGGCTTACATCCCTAGTGCGATGAAGCGTGGTGAACCGATGTTTTCTTTCTTCGTCACACTCTTTTTTGTCTTTCTATTTTCTTCTTCCCCTTCTTCACCCGTCTGCCGGAACATTGACAACCACGCTTTTCGTGGTGTACCGTCTCATTGGGTTAGTTCACGGGTCTGCTGGTATTTCCCTTCCTTTCTCTCTGATTGTGTGATGATCGATGGAAGGAGAACACCAGTGGAAGTAGGATACATATATATACAGTCCGACCTCCCAATAAAAAAACCCGGCAATAAGAAACTATCTCCAATTTCTCACTCGAGCGCTCCCCCACTCCGGCGCGAACTCCGTGCTCGAGAATTTCGTGCGTGGAAGAGTGAGAGAGACAGCGGTGCTTTTGGTTTCTTATTGGAAGCTCGCACTGTATATATATGTGTGTGTGTGTGTTTGTGTGTGTGGGTAACGCATACCCAATGTCTCTAAAGACATAATGCGCGTGTATAATGGATCCTCAGACACCTGTAAAGGATTATGAGCAATATAAGACTCATTTTGCGCACGTAGATTTTTCCGAGAATCCCGTACACCCCTACCGCTATGGCTATACAGCTTAGTAACTAGGTTTTTGTTCTTTATCCCCTACTCTACCCGTGTGCCGAAATACCAGCAACCGTGCATTTCGCGGTGTACTTTCCCATAATTTTTCCAATCAGTTATAAAGAAAGTGTCGAAAAAGCAACAACCTGTTTATCAGATCGAAAGAAGATGGTTGGAACGCCGAAAAGTAAGTGATTTCATTTTTGAATTCATCGCTACATTAGTTGCAAATAAATTCCAGAATGTTGCAATAAATACAATAAATGATTCGTTGTTTTTTTTCAGCAAAACTAACGTCCGCAGCGGGAAGCCGCAAAAGTTCTCGGTTGACGGTGAGTGTTGATGATAGTTTATAGCACTGATTCCATATGATATCGACCACTTTTGAAACCGAAACTTATGAATTGCGCAAAAAAATTTCTTTCTGCTTTTTAAATATTTTCAAAGGCTCGTAATTTTTTCAAAAATTGGTTAATCGAGACGCTTTTTTCAATTTTTTCGTATTTCTACGTGCTTTTCAGAAATATATACGAGAGAAATATTCAATTCATACTCTGTGAAAAAAATTATAAATATTATTAAAAAATCTTAAATAAAATATAGCGATCTTCGGATAATTAATATTTTTCTCAACTAAGATTTTTCTGTAAAGAAATGAAAAATTTCACAGAGTATGACTTGAATATTCTTCTCGTATTTTTTTCTGAAAAGCACGTGCAAATGCGAAACATTTGATAAAAAAAACAACGTCTCGATTAACTAATTTTTTGAAAACGTTATGAGCGTGTCAAAATGGTTGAAAAACAGAGAGATTTTTTTTTTCAAAAGTCAATTTTTTTTTCGGTTGGGCAAAAAAATTTGAAAAATAACAAATTTTTCTTCAATGGGATAGCATAACATATAAAACTTTTAGCGAAATTAAAAGTGGTCGAAATCATGTGGAATCGGTCATAGATAATGAAGAATACAACGTCGAACGTGTTCTTAAAATAATTGTTATATCATGAATTTTTTTTACACAAGTCAACGGAAAAAGGGAAGAGACGGGCAACGGCAGCGGAAATAGCGCCACCACCGCCGTGTCCGACCTCATGCCCGACGTTGCGGGTAATAACGCCACCGCCCGGACCGTCGTCGGCGTCCATACCATGGAGAACGCCAGTCTCTCGCAAGAAGGTCAGTATGAGAATTTATATTGACAAAAATATATCGTCGAATAACGAATAGGCATGCAACAACAACAACAAAAATTGTGTGGTTTTTTTTTCAAATCTCTTTACCCAACCGGAAAAAGATATGAATTGTGCAAAAAACCTTTTCTCTCTGTTTGTCAAACATTTTCAAACGCTCGTATCTTTTTAAAAAATTGGTTAATCGAGACGTTTTTTTCTTCGAATTGGTCGCATTTCCACGTGCTTTTCAGAATAAAATATGAGAAAAATATTCAGGCCATACTCTACGAAATTTTTCATTTCTTTACAGAAAAATCTTAGTTCAGAACAATATTAATTTTACGAAAATCTCTATATTTTATTTATGATTTTTTATTTTTCTTAAATCTTGATTCATTTTGAGATTAATGCCGCAAGGTTCATAGTGAGCAGATATCTTTTTCTATTTATTTTTCGATTGAAGAAAAAATGCTTCAGTTTGTTTCAAAAAAATATCAGCTTTATAGCCACTATTAATCTTGTGTTATTAAATTTAAGAATAACTCTAAGTTTAAAAGAAAAATAGAAAATCATAAATAAAATATATGGTGTTTATGAAAACTCAGATTTTTCTCAGAAAAACTAAAACATTTTTCATTCGAAGGAAAAAATAGAAAAGAAAATCTGCCCACTATGAATTTTGCGGCATTCAACTCAGAATAAATTAAAGATTAAAAAAAATTGAAAACCAAAAATAAAACATGGAGTTTTTGAGAAATTAAGATTTTTGTCGAAAAAAATAACAAATTTCGTAGAGTATGACTTGAATATTTTTCTCGTATTTTTTTCTAAAAAGCACGTGGAAATGCGAAAAAGTTTTAAAAAGACAATGTATCGATTGACTAATTTTTGAAAAAGTTATGAGTGTTTGGAAATGATTAAAAAACAGAACGACGTTTTTTTTCTTCAAAATATCTAATTTTTTTCCGGTTGAGTAAAAAAATTTGACAAAATCACAAAAATGTTTTCAGTGGGGTAGTATAACATACAACATTTTTAGCGAACTTAAAACTGGTCGAAATCAATGAGGGTGAAGTTAGCCGATGATATTTCAGAGGACATTTCAGCATCGCATATTGGCTCCAAAAATGATTGGATTTAAAAAAAACGCATAGCTCCGTATTCGCTATAACAAAACGATGTCGGGGTATTTTTTTGTTTCGGTGTCCATGTTAAATATTCGATTTGCAGAGGTTTTTTTTATGATTTTTTTTATTAAAATAAGTTTAACATTGCATATAGGCCAGAAAAACTATGCAAAATAAAAATACAGAAACTCACACCGTTAAACGAAGAGATGGAAATGAATAAATAAACCTTTAGCATACAATAACTTTGAGATGGAATGCCGCACATACAAATTTCGAAATTGTATGGATTGGTGTTCACATTGTCTTGATGCATTTTTTTTCATCATGAAATGATTTTATTAACATTTCAAAAATTCATACTCAAAAAATAAAAAAGATAGTATTTAACATAGCATATCTCAAGAGGGACATATCGCAGGCGAAAAATTGTTAAACATATGATTTCCATTTCAATTTTTGTCAACGGGAGTTTTTTTTTCTTTATTATGAAAGTTAATTTTTTACATTTTGAGTATGTGCTCCAAAAATCAACAATTTATATGTTCGGTTCTGCATATATGAGGGATGTTGTATCGCAGATGAAAACTTTCACAACTTACAGTTTCAACTTGACATTTTCTCAATGATATAATTTTTTTCTTTTTTGTCTTTACTAAAGTATGTTTTTTATATTTAAAATATATACATATTGCTATATCTAATATTTTTAAATACGTTTGGTAAAAAATGAAAATCATTTTTTATTTTATCCTAATAATTTGAACGCTTACAAATCTTCAATAATAATTATATGAATACATATAATTTTCATGTGAAGTAAGCCACTTTGAGCATAGATGGCAATGCTAAAATTGACTTTCATAATAAAGAAAAAAAATATCTCGTTGAGAAAAATTGAAACGGAAACCATATGTTTTGAAATTTTTCGCCTGCGATATGTCCCTCTTGAGATATGCTATGTTAAACACTTTCTTTTTTATTTTTCGAGTATGAATTTTTAAACGTTAAAAAAATAATTCCATGATGAAAAAAAAAATAAAAAATACCCCATCGAGACAATGTGAACACCAATCCATACAATTTTGAAATTGGTATTTGCGGCATTCCATCTCAAAGTTATTGTATGCTAAAGGATTATTTACTCATTTCTATCTATTCGTTTAACGGTGTGAAAAAAAATAAAAAATACCCCAATTGACCGTTATCAACCCGGACATTTCTGTATTTTTTTTTGCATAATTTTTCTGGCGTATATGCGATGTTAATCTTATTTTAATTTAAAAATCATTAAAAACCTCTGCAAATTGAACATTTATCATGGATACCGAAACAAAAAAATACCCCGACATCGTTTTGTTATAGCGAATACACAGCTATGCGTTTTTTAAAAATCCAACCATTTTTGGAGCCAATATTCGATGCTGAAATGCCCTTTGAAATATCATCGGCTAACTTCAGCTTCACCGAAATCATACGGAATTGGTCATAGATATTAATGAAGAATGCAACGTCGAAGATGTTCTGAAAATAATCGTTATATTATGATTTTTTTACAGAAGTCAACATATAAAGAGGCGGCTATGAGGCCATATCCGGCGCAACATCTTCAGCCAGCACCGGTGCCGCAGGGAAATGCCCCAGCGCCAATGGGACCGGAACATGCTTCAGTCCCATTGGCGCCTGGATATGTTCCGGCTCCAGCAGTACCGGAACATGCTCCGGTGCAGTCAGCATGGGAGTATGCTCCGGCGCCGTTGGTGCCGGAACATATTCCGGTGCAGGCGGCGCCGGTGCTGACGGCCAAACAACGTGGTAGGCTGAATAGACAAATCATAGCCTATAACCACACAATATATATGAGCCGCATGCAAGAGCGGCTCGACGCAGCGAACGCCACGATTCGGCGCATGAGAGATAAAAATAAGGAGCGGAAACTTATAAATGTTCAAAAAAAAACTGCGGCAATGTTGCTGCGACTACAACGGCGCAAGGAACACAACAACAATGCGGAATAATATTTAAAATGTATTTTTTTAATAAAAGATAATTAAAAACATGGTACGGGTATTCTTATTCAGTTGACAAAAACTGCATCCACTGTCTTTTGGCTGCCTTTTCCTTTGTCTCGTAGTAAAGAAACTGCCTCCTCTGTGTCTGTGTTGCCTCTCCTTTGCCTTATAGTTGATAAACTGTCTCCGCTGTCTCTGCGCTGTATTTTCTTTTGCTTTGCAGTAAAGTAACAGCGTCCGCTGTTGCTGCACTGTTTCTCCTTTGCCTTATAGTTGAGAAACTGCCTTAGGTGTCTCTGCGCTGTCTTTTCCTTTACCTTGCAGTAAAAAAACTGCATCCGCTGTCGCTGCACTGTCTGCCTTATAGTTGATAAACTGTCTCCGCTGTCTCTGCACTGTCTTTTCTTTTGCCTTGCAGTAAAGAAACAGCCTGCGCTGTTGCTGCACTGTTTCTCCTTTGCCTTATAGTTGAGAAACTGTCTTAGGTGTCTCTGCGCTGTCTTTTCCTTTATCTTGCAGTAAAAAAACTGCCTCCGCTGTCGCTGCACTGTCTGCCTTATAGTTGATAAACTGTCTCCGCTGTCTCTGCGCTGTATTTTCTTTTGCTTTGCAGTAAAGTAACAGCCTCCGCTATTGCTGCACTGTTTCTCCTTTGCCTTATAGTTGAGAAACTGCCTTAGGTGTCTCTGCGCTGTCTTTTCCTTTACCTTGCAGTAAAAAAACTGCCTCCGCTGTCGCTGCACTGTCTGCCTTATAGTTGATAAACTGTCTCCGCTGTCTCTGCGCTGTTTTTTCCTTTGCCTTGCAGTAAAAAAACTGCCTCCGCTGTCGCTGCACTGTCTCTCCTCTGCCTTATAGTTGATAAACTGTCTCCGCTGTCTCTGCGCTGTTTTTTCCCTTGCCTTGCAGTAAAAAAACTGCCTCCGCTGTCGCTGCACTGTCTCTCCTTTGCCTTATAGTTGATAAACTGTCTCCGCTGTCTCTGCGCTGTCTTTTCCTTTGCCTTGCAGTAAAGAAACAGCCTCCGCTGTTGCTGCGATGCCTCCTTCGCCGGGGCGGGATATTCAACGTTTCAGTATACATACATTAACCAAATTCCTTTAAAATGAGATTTATCCTTTAGATATCGACAAAAAAAGAACCAGATAATAATTTATACACTAATTATATATTGTGGTATATTCAAATAAAAATAATCGGTAATCATCATTAAATGATTAGGACATATCTATTTTATCTCATACATAACAATGACCGTTACCGGTGAGCCTGGAAAAACGATGAATATTTATTTTCAATATAGATAACTAAAATATGGAAATTGAAAAATCGAAAAAAATAGATCCCATCGTTATCCCATTATCTACCTAGGCTTCAAAGTTGTGGAATGAATGACAGTTTTTTAGAAAAAAATTTCAAGAAAATCGATCAGTACGTGTTTTTTGTAAATCAACAATTTACATTAAGAACTTGAAAATCTTATAGAAATATGGTTTGAAAATTTTATTTCATATTTTCTTATCAAAAGAGTGTTTAAAAAGAAAAATTTCAAAAAAAAAACGTCCACTTTGGTTTATTTCTCGAAACGTTATGGACGCATGAAAAAAAAAATTTCATTCTTGAAACATTGATATCTTAAAATCGAGTCGACAAAAAAACTTGAAAAAATCGCGGAGATCTCTTTTCAACAAATACTAGAACATAAAAAATTTTCCAAAAAATCGGAGATGCAAGAGGTGATAGCTGTCCGATTTGGCGTGGAATGCCCCATATGTATATATAAAATTTACCAATCTACCAATTGACCAAAAGCTGGAACATATAATTGGTAAATTTGAATTAATAGAATATATATATATATATATATTTTTTTTTTTTTCTGGCACCGAAAGTATATGGCTCGGCTGATCAAGCTATAAGGCAGCTTCTTCAGGCGAGAGAGCTACAACGTATGATTCCCGAATTTGACTTACAGAGCAATTGACGTCGACGACATTGGTCGTAAATCGTTTTGTTGCATCGAGAATAAAGCTGAAAAATTATAATTTTATCTGTTCACATTTCGTCATTATTGAACCAATAATTTAATAAATTGTTGTGACAAAAAAAACGATGGCAGAGAGATCCGAACCACGGATCTTTCGGTGCCGCGACGAGCATGGAACGCCTTAGCCCGCTCAGCCACTTCCGTTCACTCGAATGAGAACCTGCGCCAAACGTAGGTAAGCGGCTCGGTGCCCGCTGTACGGCGTTCCCTCCATGCTCGTCGAGACCGAGAAACTCAGCTCGTATTCAAAAACGAGAATCGTAAATAGTCGGACACTGAGCGACCAATCGGATTGAAATTTTGAGGGTACATAGAGAATTATGTCTCACGAAACATGACTGTCTTATTTTTCCGAAATATTGAAAAATTAACAGATTTTTCGTCATTGAAAAGAGGAAATGTTAAATTTGCCGTGATCGCGCGATTGTATTCGTCGTGGCAAACACAGTATTTCATTCACAATGAAAAAACGCACATTTTGGGCTTTGTTTCGTATCAATCGACGAAAAAATGAGCGAATTATAGCGATTTACGTTTTTGTGGAAAGCGGGTCTAGCGTGGGTAAGTCCGCCGGCCCGCGCGGCGGGCGTTGGTGGGGCGAGAGTCGAAGGCATAGGCACGCCTCGTGTATACGTTGGCCTCTGCCTCGCACCGAGGCCCAGTGCGGCGCGCGTATATATATATATATCTTCGGGAGGCACAATTGCTTGATCGGCGGAGCCATACACTTTATACTATATATATATTTTGTTGCCGAAAGTATATGGCTCACAATCAGCTGATCAAGCTATACGGTAGCTTCTTCAGGCGAGAGAGCTAGAACATATGATTCGCGAATTTTACTGACGGAGCAATTTACGTCAACGATATTGGTTGTATATTGTCTCGTTAGATCGAGAATAATGATGAAATATTATAATTTTATCCGTCCATATCTCGTCATTATTGCAGCAATGGTTTAATAAATTGCTAGCACGAAAAAAAAAATAAGGTACAGAGAGATTCGAACCATCGATTCTTTTCGTACCTCGGCGAGTACAGAACGCCTTAGGCCACTCAGCCACCGTTGCTTACTTGAAATAAAGGTTGTGCGTAACGTAGCTAAGCTGCGTCAACGGTTGCTGTACAGCGTTCGCTGGACGCTCCTCGAGGCCGAGAAACTCAGCTCGTGTTCAAAAACGGCGATCGTAAATACTCGGGCACTGAGCGACCAATCGGGTTGAAATTTTGAGGATATATAGAGACTTATGGCCCGCGTGGGGTGACATTCATTTTTTTTCAAAATTTTGAAACATTAATAGTTTTTTCGTCATTGATAAGAGGAAATGTTAAATTTGCCGTAATCGCGCGATTGTATTCGTCGTGGCAAAAACAGTATTTCGTTCACAATGAAAAAACGCACATTTTGGGCTTTGTTTCGTATCAATCGACGAAAAAATGAGCGAATTATAGCGATTTACGTTTTTGTGGAAAGCGGTTCTAGCGCGGGTAAGTCCGCCGGCCCGCGCGGCGGGCGATGGAGGGGCGAGAGTCGAAGGCATAGGCACGCCTCGTGTATACGTTGGCCACTGCCTCGCACCGAGGCCTAGTGCGACGCGCGTATATATATATATATCTTCGGGAGGCACAATAGCTTGATCGGCCGAGCCATACACTTTACACTATATATATTTGTTGTTGCCGAAAGTATATGGCTCACAATCAGCTGATCAAGCTATACGGTAGCTTCTTCAGGCGAGAGAGCTAGAACATATGATTCGCGAATTTTACTGACGGAGCAATTTACGTCAACGATATTGGTTGTATATTGTCTCGTTAGATCGAGAATAATGATGAAATATTATAATTTTATCCGTCCATATCTCGTCATTATTGCAGCAATGGTTTAATAAATTGCTAGCACGAAAAAAAAAATAAGGTACAGAGAGATTCGAACCATCGATTCTTTTCGTACCTCGGCGAGTACAGAACGCCTTAGGCCACTCAGCCACCGTTGCTTACTTGAAATAAAGGTTGTGCGTAACGTAGCTAAGCTGCGTCAACGGTTGCTGTACAGCGTTCGCTGGACGCTCCTCGAGGCCGAGAAACTCAGCTCGTGTTCAAAAACGGCGATCGTAAATACTCGGGCACTGAGCGACCAATCGGGTTGAAATTTTGAGGATATATAGAGAATTATGTCTCACGAAACATGACTGTCTTATTTTTCCGAAATATTGAAAAATTAACAGATTTTTCGTCATTGAAAAGAGGAAATGTTAAATTTGCCGTGATCGCGCGATTGTATTCGTCGTGGCAAACACAGTATTTCATTCACAATGAAAAAACGCACATTTTGGGCTTTGTTTCGTATCAATCGACGAAAAAATGAGCGAATTATAGCGATTTACGTTTTTGTGGAAAGCGGGTCTAGCGTGGGTAAGTCCGCCGGCCCGCGCGGCGGGCGTTGGTGGGGCGAGAGTCGAAGGCATAGGCACGCCTCGTGTATACGTTGGCCTCTGCCTCGCACCGAGGCCTAGTGCGACGCGCGTATGTATATATATATAGCTTCGGGAAGCACAATAGCTCGATCGGCCGAGCCATACACTTTATACTATATATATATTTTGTTGCCGAAAGTATATGGCTCACAATCAGCTGATCGAGCTATACGGTAGCTTCTTCAGGCGAGAGAGCTGGAACATATGATTCGCGAATTTTACTGACAGAGCAATTTACGTCAACGGTATTGGTCGTATATTGTCTCGTTAGATCAAGAATAATGATGAAATATTATAATTTTATCCGTCTATATCTCGTCATTATTGTAGCAATAGTTTAATAAATTGCTAGCACGAAAAAAAAAAATAAGGTACAGAGAGATTCGAACCATCGATTCTTTTGGTATCTCGGCGAGTACAGAACGCCTTAGCCCACTCAGCCGCCGTTGCTTACTTGAAATAAAGGTTGTGCGTAACGTAGCTAAGCTGCGTCAACGGTTGCTGTACAGCGTTCGCTCGACGCTCCTCGAGGCCGAGAAACTCAGCTCGTGTTCAAAAACGGCGATCGTAAATACTCGGGCACTGAGCGACCAATCGGGTTGAAATTTTGAGGATATATAGAGACTTGTGGCCCGCGTGGGGTGACATTCATATTTTTCCGAAATTTTGAAAAATTAACAGTTTTTTCGCCATTGGAAAGAGGAAATGTTAAATTTGCCATATACGCGCGATTGTATTCGTCGTGGCAAACACAGTATTTCATTTACAATGAAAAAACGCACATTTTGGGCTTTGTTTCGTATCGATCGACGAAAAAATGAGCGAATTATAACGATTTACGTTTTTGTGGTAAGCGGGTCTAGCGCCGGTAAGTCCTGCGGCCCGTGCGTCGGGCGTTGGAGGGGCGAGAGTCGAAGGTATAGGCACGCCTCGTGTATACGTTGGCCTCTGCCTCGCACCGAGGCCCAGTGCGGCGCGCGTATATATATATATATCTTCGGGAGGCACAATTGCTTGATCGGCGGAGCCATACACTTTATACTATATATATATTTTGTTGCCGAAAGTATATGGCTCACAATCAGCTGATCAAGCTATAAGGTAGCTTCTTCAGGCGAGAGAGCTAGAACAATATGATTCGCGAATTTTACTGACAGAGCAATTTACGTCAACGATATTGGTCGTATATTGTCTCGTTAGATCAAGAATAATGATGAAATATTATAATTTTATCCGTCTATATCTCGTCATTATTGTAGTAATAGTTTAATAAATTGCTAGCACGAAAAAAAAAAAATAACGTACAGAGATTCGAACCATCGATTCTTTTCATACCTCGGCGAGTACAGAACGCCTTAGCCCACTCAGCCACCGTTGCTTACTTGAAATAAAGGTTGTGCGTAACGTAGCTAAGCTGCGTCAACGGTTGCTGTACAGCGTTCGCTCGACGCTCCTCGAGGCCGAGAAACTCAGCTCGTGTTCAAAAACGGCGATCGTAAATACTCGGGCACTAAGCGACCAATCGGGTTGAAATTTTGAGGATATATAGAGACTTATGGCCCGCGTGGGGTGACATTCATTGTTTTTCAAAATTTTGAAACATTAATAGTTTTTTCGTCATTGAAAAGAGGAAATGTTGAATTTGCCATAATCGCGCGATTATATTCGTCGTGGCAAACTCAGTATTTCATTCACAATGAAAAAACGCACATTTTGGGCTTTGTTTCGTATCAATCGACGAAAAAATGAGCGAATTATAGCGATTTACGTTTTTGTGGAAATCGGGCTTAGCGCGGGTAAGTCCGCCGGCCCGCGCGGCGGGCGTTGGTGGGGCGAGAGTCGAAGGCATAGGCACGCCTCGTGTATACGTTGGCCTCTGCCTCGCACCGAGGCCTAGTGCGACGCGCGTATGTATATATATATAGCTTCGGGAAGCACAATAGCTTGATCGGCCGAGCCATACACTTTATACTATATATATATTTTGTTGCCGAAAGTATATGGCTCACAATCAGCTGATCAAGCTATACGGTAGCTTCTTCAGGCGAGAGAGCTAGAACAATATGATTCGCGAATTTTACTGACAGAGCAATTTACGTCAACGATATTGGTCGTATGTTGTCTCGTTAGATCAAGAATAATGATGAAATATTATAATTTTATCCGTCCATATCTAGTCATTATTGTAGCAATAGTTTAATAAATTGCTAGCACGAAAAAAAAAATAAGGTACAGAGAGATTCGAACCATCGATTCTTTTGGTACCTCGGCGAGTACAGAACGCCTTAGCCCACTCAGCTGCCGTTGCTTACTTGAGATAAAGGTTGTGCGAAACGTAGCTAAAGCGTGTCGACGGCCGCTGTACAGCGTTCGCTCGATGCTCCTCGAGGCCGAGAAACTCAGCTCGTGTTCAAAAACGAGAATCGTAAATACTCGGGCACTGAGCGACCAATCGGGTTGAAATTTTGTGGGTACATGGAGAATTATGTCCCACGAAACATGACTGTCTTATTTTTCCGAAATTTTGAAAAATTAACAGTTTTTTCGTCATTGGAAAGAGGAAATGTTAAATTTGCCATAATCGCGCGATTGTATTCGTCGTGGCAAAAACAGTATTTCGTTCACAATGAAAAAACGCACATTTTGGGCTTTGTTTCGTATCGATCGACGAAAAAATGAGCGAATTATGACGATTTACGTTTTTGTAGAAAGCGGGTCTAGCGCGGGCAAGTCCGCCGGCCCGAGCGGCGGGCGCTGGAGGGGCGAGAGTCGAAGGTATAGGCACGCCTCGTGTATACGTTGGCCTCTGCCTCGCACCGAGGCCTAGTGCGACGCGTATATGTATTGTGACATTGTGCACAATCCTCTCGAGCTGGTGGTCTCCTAAGGTGACCGTTCCACGCCTCACCTGCAAAGTAAGTGCAAAGCCTAGAATATTATAGTTTAAAATCCCGTCCCGATCCTCCCCCAAAATAAATCCAAACTGTGCAAATACTTACGCTCCGAGGGATACCCACCGGTGCCTGTGACAGGACACCCCGCCGTCATCGTCGCCGTCATCGTTGCCGCTGTCATCGTCGCCGTCGTCGTTGTCGCCGTCGTCTTCGTCCTACTTGTTACCAGCGTCCTGATCGTCCCGGCCGTCGTCGACATCAACTCGTCGTCGTCGGCCTCGTCCGTGCCCCGATCACCGTCGTCGTCGTCGTCGTCGGCATCGCGACCATAACCTAGAGGGAAAAAGGAAACGACAGGACTACCCCGTGGAGAAGGAAACGAGAAGAAATATACAAGTACTCACCGTCAGGACCACCCCGGTGACACTCTGGACCAACAAGGACGACCCATAAGAGAAAGGACGACACCAGGACACCCCGAGAACTCACAGAAAATCCACCGGCACAAGGACACTCACCGCACATTCTCACTCACCTGTCAAACTTTCATTAGATCGTCCCGTTCTCCGACCACTCATCATCCATCGACATAGTGGCGCGAGAACGGGCGAGATGGCAGCAGCGCGCAATGAGACAAATCCTAATTACCCTAAATCCCGATATTCATGAGAGCGACCCTACCCTATCGACCGTTACGATAATTCTCCTTTTCCCCAATCGATCTCCCCAACGTAATTCCCACCTATCGATTTCCTATCGACCCGTTACCGCGTAACCCGTGCCGCTGCTGCCCAATCACCGAAGGACGTCCCGGCCAATGAACGGCCGAGAAAAATTACGGAGCTTCCGGTCAACCTCGTGGCCGGCACTTAGATTGCGACCACTGACGAGAGCATAGCATTGGAGAAGCGAAGGCGAGAGTATTTGAGAAAAGCGAAAAAGAAGTTAATTAGAGAGTACATAAAAATTAGAGAGAGAGAGTGAGGAGAACGAAGAGTGCGGCGTGAGAGTTACGAGTGTGGTGTGAGTGAGAGAAAAGAAAAAAAAAAAAAAAAAAAAAGAGATAGTGAAAAGAAAAGACAAGGGATAGTGAGAAGAAAATAAAAAGGACAGTGAAGAGAAGAAAAAAAAGGACCATAAGGATTGCGAGGAGCGACAGGGATAGGATTGCGAGGAGACTGCAAAGGAGAGAGAGAGGAGTCGAAGATACCAGCAAAGAGTAAGTGTTTGCACAGTCTCCCCCCCCTTTTTTTTACCAAGAAAAGATACCGTAGCAATCGAGATCTCAATTCCCTCCTTGCCGTTGATAATTGCCGCGACATAATTAGACTCAACCCCTGTCAATTTTCTATTCACTATTTCCCCCTCCCCCCTTCTACGGCAACTTCAGTACAGCGTAGTGAATTTAAGCGAAGATAGCGCGTGGAACGGTCATACGGCGTAACGTGTAGAGTAAGTAGGTTTCCCCCTCTTCCCGCTCCCGTCTCCCCATCCTCGAACGTCCCGTGCCTAGCTAGTCCACACGACTCGTATCGTCTTCCCCCTCTTCACGCTGTCCTTCGGACAGCGGTCGAGCGTCGCTCGACACTGTTCCTATACCCTTCCACAGAGCTATCCCCTTTCCCCCCCAATCCTACCTCAGTGGCCATCGCCAAGAGGCCGTATCGAGTCGGAGAACCCCTGACCCCTGAGATCCATCCTTTCTTTTGTTTCCTTTTACGATAAGTGCGTAGTTATAAGAATTGTGTATAAATCGTTAATCATTAGATTAACTGGCGCCCATAAATTACTCCCGAGTATTAAGAAGAGAATCACCCCGGAGATCGTCCGCCGATCATAAGCTAAACGTCTATTGTTCTTTGAGACCGTGTTAGAGTGTTAGTATTATTTAAAAGAAATATCGTTTGGAGCAGAAAATTATTATTTTTGTGAGAATTGTTTTGTTTTGAGTGCCAAAAAGAAAAGGGCCAAATAAACGTGGGTATTGTTACTATTTTTTTTTGTGCGTTTCTTTTTTTTGTGTGTGCTTACGGATTTCAGACCCCCCCCCCCCCCTTCCATCGGCGTGACAGTATATATATATATATATACATATACGCGTCGCATATATATCTTGGTGATAGTATTTTCGGTGACAGATATATATATATATATATATATAATATGTATAATATATATAATAATATATATATATACATACTGAAGAAAAATGATAAAGCTGTCATAGTCGTACGATTATTCATATCATGTTGAAGGCAACATTTCATGCTCACTGGAAACACACACATTTTGGGCTTTATTTCGTATCATTTGATGAACAAATGACTGAATTACGAGAATTAACATTTTTGTGGAAAGCGGGCCGACGTCGGTAGTTCGAGCGGCACGTGTAGTCGTCGACTTCGGAGGGGGCCGGACAACGCTCTCTAAGGGATTTCTATATTTGGGCATAGAGGTGTGCCTATGTGACCTATGGGCCGTGACTTTTCAGGCGTGTGTCTCCTCCTCTACCAGTTACCACACCCGTCTCGCGAGAACATTTCGTCAGCGCTCCGTGCGGATTTTCGTCACACTATTTTCTCGTTGTGCCGATAAAAATTTCGATGTTTTCTCTCAATAACTTTGAATCGTAATTTGACAGCCAATTTTGCATCAAATTACATGAAACAAAGTTCAAAATGTGTGTTTTTTAATGCTGCATGGGCTGACTATCAGGAAATTTCGATAGCATAGGTCCAACCATAAAAAATTATCCAATTTCTCCAGTGATAATTAAATCTGCAAAATTTTTTTCAAAATTTTGGAAAAATAAGAGAGTTAGCCACTTTGTGCCATAATTCTCTATATGCCCTCCAAATTTTAATGCGGTTGCTTGCTCAGTGCCGGACAAAATACGGGCCCCGTTTTCGAAGCGCTCGTCGTATGTGACACTGACTCTTAAAAAAAATGTTGCGGAAATTCGAAAAACCTCTTCAACAAATCCATCGTCGAATAGTTGAAAATAATGTGGCAAATGCATTTAGAAAAGATAAAAAAAGACTAGAAAACGTCAAACTGATGAGAATGAACAATAAAAAACTTCCATTTGGGTGTTCTCTTTCATACGATCTTATCAAATTCACCGATTTTAAAATATCATGCATTAACGAGGCCGACCGTTTCCTTATGTTAAAAAATAAGACAATCATATCGGTATCATCAACAGCATTGAAAAATGGCATCTCTGTAATAATTGGAAGACAATTGAAGAATACGGGGTCTGTCCCTTTTTATCCTTGCGATTCGAAAAATTTGAATATTTTCTTAACTAATGGCGATTGCATGGAACTGCGACTCTATCCTGTTACCGATATAGTTCAAAAAATAGTTGTCCTTCCTTACGGTAGTAAATTCATCTGCTATCCACTTTTGCATTGCGATCTAAGTCCAGGTACATCAGCTTTTGTCTTTGTCCAAAAAAGCAATATAATCATTTTTCTGTTCAATTAACTTAGTCTATGTTCTAATGTTCCACAGATGTTTAACGTTATCATCGTTGACGAGTGGTGTGCAACCGTACCATCATTATGGGTGGAGAAAGAAAATAACATTTGTTATTGGCCACCAAAGGGAACGTATATTCCCAAAGCAACGAAAAAAAAAAATGAAACCAGAAAGCTCATGGCCAAAACTGACTCCAAAATACATATTAGGACCGCATGGTGCGTATGAACTGATAATAGTAATAATTATTATACTTCATTTGACAGTATTTTATAAACAACACATTGGCATTTACAGCTTCATACGATTATGCTAAAAAAGTAGAAAAACAGGCTGAATTTCTTTCTTCGGATGAAATTGCAGCAGAGAGTAGGTATGCAGGAAGATACAGAAATTGAAAAGGTTCCGGTCAAACGGATACGAAAAACAAAAAAATTTTTCGATGACGATACGGACGATACTGACGAAAATGAAAAAGTAGTCGCCCATTCAAACATTCGTAATCTTTGTAATAAGACGGATTCAAAGGAGGATTGCTGCATACCCGTTTCACAAAAAACTATTAAAATAAGAATAGACTTTGATTGTAATTCAGTAGAGGCCTCGAAGCATAGTAAGTTTATCATGTTTTCTGTTCTCGATAATTTATGTGAGTGAATGTCGTATATTCAAATTTTGTATATTTAGTTCCAGATCCGCCAGATAATTACAATTCAGTCGAATCAGACGAAAAAAACTTAGCGGCGATTTTAACACCAAAGGTATTGCAAGGTTTGTGATTGTCGATTTATTATGATTTTATCTCAGATTATTAATAGTTTTTCAATATTTAACTTTGAAATGATTACAGATTACAGTCGCAAGTTGAATAGCTTTCCGCCCAAGGCCTTGCCTCAAATAATAAACGGTTTATATAAATAGTCCTTTTTACGTGATGCGTTTTGTATACCATTTAGCACACAACACTATATATCACTTTTCTTCCCTATACTAATGCATTTTTTCAGTGACAAATCCAAAGATTCCACAAGAAAAGTTGATCGGAATGTGTTCACGCAAGCCAAAAATTCAAGGGTCTCCTCCACAAGACTTCACTCATGATTCTTCGAAAGATTTAGAAAACATTTCCATGTGTGAGTTGACATTTTTGAAAAGCTTAATATAGCATGGAAAATATTTCGTAAATCATATATTTTTTTCGTTTATTTAGACGAGCTTCTGAATCAATTTGCCAGGCAGAGCGAAGAACGGTTTGCAGTAACGGACCGTAAGCTCAACCAAATATTAGGTTTGCTTAACCATACTCAGCGCGAGATGGACATTGACGAAATGGTCGACAGTTTGCCAAATTTTCCACTCCGCTGTATCGCAGATCTTGAGAGGTTCTCCGCTGACTTGACACAGGATCAAGAATTGCGACAGCAATTTGTGAGTGTGCAAAAACACTTGACAAATTTTGGGAAACTTGCGGGAATTAATTAAAAAATGAATGCCCTTATAGAAAAAGAAAATTATCCAAAACGGAGGAAGAACAGCCTCGGCACACATGGGAAATTGTGTTTCGGCGTTTTTAACAAATAAGTTAGGAAAAAGTATTACCTGGGACGGACAGAGAAACACCAACGGCATAAAGGATTTGGCATTTTCAACGATCATTATCGGTATATTAGTTATTACTAGGCTAAAAAATGTTTGTACAAATTAAAACCGAAAATTTAAAACAAATATGGTTTCTAATTAAAAGTTATAAATTACGGACATTTTTAGTGACCGAATCGCAATTGTTTCCAGGAACAGTTTTAAGAAGACACGAGAACGCGACAGAATCGGAGCTGAGTCGTGCCTTTAGTCAAAGATTGCGCCGCGCAGGTGACAAGTACAACTATCACCTAAGAAAATACGGCTACGAAACATGAAATAAAAGATGGGTAAAAAGAGACATATTTATATTTGTCTGCATATGCTTCTCTTTCTAATGTTCTATTATTATTCCTATCATCTTTATAATTGTATCAGATATTATTACTATGCTTGTTTATACCTATGATTAATGTGCAATAAATAATAAAAACCATTGTTTAAAATTTTCCTCATTTTCATAAATTCATTGAACTAATAAAATCAGTAAAATGAGCGGATGGAAATATTTCGCAATTTGACGTCTTTCGGGCTTTTTAAAAAGACGTCGTTCAGACATGCTTGCAAGACGTCGTTCAGACATGCTTGCAAGACGTCTTTGGAATCTTGCCGGAAAGACATGAAAAATCGGGACATAAGACATCTTTCTAGTATGTTTTAGACATCTTTATGCCTTTCTTGAAAGTCGACTTTACATATATTACGTCGTCTTTTAGTCGTCTTTTAGTCACCATCGTGCTGTCTGGGTAGTTTCTGAATACCCAAAACTCTTTTTCCTACCCAACGACGAACTTGGTCACACAACAATAACACAACATAAAATTCCCACGACAGACAACAAACCTATCAACACAAAACAATACCGATTTCCACCTGTACACAAAAAAGAGATCCAAACGCAAGTCAATAATTTATTGGAGAAAAACATCATCCAACCTTCCCTCTCACCCTATAACTCACCAGTTTGGGTCGTACCCAAAAAGGCAGACTCGCAGGGCAAAAAGAGATGGCGAATGGTTATCGATTTTCGCAAATTAAACGCGGAAACAATATCCGATGCTTATCCATTACCGAGTATCGTAGATATTCTGGACCAATTGGGCAAAGCGCGATACTTCTCCATTTTTGACTTAGCGTCCGGCTTCCATCAAATCGAAATGGATCCCGACCACAAACAAAAAACTGCATTTTCAACGGCAAACGGACATTTTGAGTTCAACCGTATGCCATTTGGGTTGAAAAATGCGCCCGCAACATTCCAACGATTGACGGATGTCGTATTATCAGGACTGCAGGGTAATGACCTGTTCGTATATCTGGACGACATTGTTATTTACGCTAACACTCTCGAGGAACATGCGACAAAATTTCGGCGATTAGCGAAACGCCTAACCGAAGCAGGTTTAACCTTGCAAACCGATAAATGTCAATTTTTGCGAACAGAAGTCACATATTTAGGACACACAATTACGGAAGAAGGCGTAAAACCCAACAACACAATAGTAAAATTCATAACAGAATTCACACCACCAACTGATAAAAAAAGCATAAAACAATTTACAGCACTTGCAGGTTATTATAGACGTTTCATTAGAGACTTCGCAAAAATCGCAGCACCACTAACAAAACAATTGAAAAAAGATGTGAAATTCCAATGGACAGACGAATGCCAGTAGATAAACAAGGCCGGTTCTGGATCAACGCGTGTTAGTGCACACGTACACGTCACACGTACACACCCACACATACACACCGACTTCCACAGCGAGGGGGGGGGGGGGGGGGGGCAGCTCGAATACTTCACGGCACCATGGCGGCGAGGGGGGGGGGGGGGCAGCTCGAATACTTCACGGCACCATGGTGGCGAGGGGGGGGGGGGGATCAACCGCGCGTTACTCTATATTTCTTAGCCGATTGTTTATTTAAATTGTTTATTTAAATGTGTCTAATAAATATTCTTGATATGAGATATGAGGTGTGAGTTATCCGATCTTGCTTAGCCGTACTGTTTATTTAAAAAGTGTCATTTCTTAACCGAATTGCTTATTTAAATTGTTTATTTAAATGTGTCCAATAAATATTCTTGATATGAGATATGAGGTGTGAGTTATCCGATCTTGCTTAGCCGTACTGTTTATTTAAAAAGTGTCGGATAAATATTCTTTCACACCGATGACCAATATCGGATATCAACAACAGCGGCCATATTGTTTAGTCAACAGCCGAATGTCAGATAAATAATGTTTTAACGCTATGTGTTACGCGATATATTTCATCGCATAAATATTCTTTGATACCACCGAACAGCAAATTTTTTTCAGAGAAGGTAGGGGGTGGGTTTATGGCTACATACCGATGACGGGGTCTCATCGAGATAATTCTCACGACGAGTTTTAATTAACATAATTTTTCTCATCTATAGTTCCGGTGGAGCTGCATATGAGTAGCCCATATCTTTTAATGTTCGACGTGTTAGAACGTGTCGCTGTGACGGAACAAGCAGAGCAGTATGAATGCTACGAGTTACCCAATATTTCTTAATTGCGTTATTTATTCAACGTGCGCTCGAACTCTTTGGGGTGATGTCCGATATGTTACAACGCACCGCGGTGACGTCACCGTCAGAGCAGAGCGTTCGCCGCAACGAGCGAGCTGTGATATCTAGGATATCGGTTAACACTTCGCCAAGTGTTTATTCAAAGTGCACTCGAACGCTTTGGGGTGGCGTTCGATGACGACGGCCTAAAAATTGGCTATCCTTCTCTTTCACAAACCTTAGAAAGAAAGAGAGAGAAAGAGAGAGAGAGAGAGAGAGAGAGCAACGAGCTAGCCACGATATCTAGGATATCGGTGACACTTCTCCAAGACGTTTTATGATAAATGTTAGAATAAAGACGCTCTTGTCTTACGGCCCTCTTTTGTTTCCCCCACCCCAAATACCCGCGCTCGTACGACTGACTCCGAGGACGGGGTACTCCTGAGAGGGAACGCGGAGAGTTCGGACAACGAGAACAGAGAGAGGTTATTTCATATAACAAAACGAGAGGTTTAGATACCAAATATATTATATAACAACGAGTGCTAAAGTTAAGACAAATAAATTCTTTTGTCAAACTGGGAGTTGTTTTCCTTTAGTCGCAAAACAAACCTCTAAAAGGTTATGGGCCCAGCACGCTTCCACTGCGCCAGTGAAAAGTTTCTGTGAAAAATTGGAATAGCGTCTGGATAAGGAAAATTCCAGTAAGACAAGGAAGTATTAACGAATAGCAAGGAGAAGCCGAAAACCTTGGCAGAATGACAGAAAATAGAGAAACGACGGAGACTGCTTCTGATTCAAGGGGTAAGTAACAATAAACGAAATCCTTGGTGCAAAGTCAGGCAAACATTATAAGTGTATTCATCGCGAGAATCGAAGTGCGAAAAGAAAATTCTCGAAAGCCGAATTGACTGAAAGTCAAATGGCAAAAGTCGTTAACGCAAAACAAAGAAGTCAGTCTAAATGGTTGACACATAAAGAAACGAGCGTCGATGAGAGAAACGAGTGTGAAGGAGAAAGAAACGAGCGTCAACGAGAAAAACGAGCATCAACGGAAAAAAAAAAAACGAGCGTTAGCGAGAGGAACGAGCGTCGATGAGAGAAACGAGTGTGAAGGAGAAAGAAACGAGACGTAACGAGAGAGAGAGATGCCACGACTGTTTACGAGAGAGTGACGAAGAGGAGCGATCGAGGGATCGAACAAGTGAACGCACACCGATGAATACACATATAAGCGTAGTTTGAGCCTGTGAAAACAATGTACATGCATGGATGCATCCAAAGTTTTCAAAATGTGTGGAAAATTGCCAGAAATTGAGGCAACATGATGAACAAATGAGTGTATATGCGTGTAGAAAAGATTGTGTATTAGATACAAAAATCTACACGTATAATGTCCATGTTTCTTGATGTTTTGGTTCAAACTCATTCATACTGGCGCCGGTATGAAGGGGATGAGAGTGTAATCTTTCGGTTGAAAATAGAAAACGAGTGTATAAATAAAATATTTTCCCAAAGATTCATTATCTCTACCAAATCGAATGGAAAGAATTACATATTTAACAGTATAAATGTATGTATGTCCATACAGATAGTTTGACACTATTGGCATTTTTCCGCACGCACCGGGAGATTTTTGAGTTCGGCAAACTCCATCCAGATGAGAGGATCTCAGTAACCTGGGTCGGAGAACGGATCGTTTTCATTACTGAATCGGGCACGGAATATTACGTTGGTAAGAACTAATAGCTCCGAAAGGAAAAAAAAAAAAAAAAAAAAAAAACCCGTTCTTACACACTTTATCGAATGTCCCTGGAGGAAAGGGAAGAAAAATGAATAAATGAATAAAGAAAGAATCCTTACAGTGTTACCCGCTGTGCGCTCTGACAATGTGGGAGTCTTAGCATGCATTGAGGTATTCCGATGTTCGGAAACCGCAATGCTTGCTTGTCTTTATTCAATTAATTCGGGCACGACTGGAAGAACAGTAAGCGATAATCCTCTAGAAATTTACGATTTCCATAACGAGTGTTAAATTACAGGCCTGGATACTCTCAGCGAAAACGAGCGCAAAGTTGTCAGGAGAGCAATTCAGGACAAAGAGAGAGAAGGTCTCAAGCTGATCATGTCCAGCAATGATGGCAATCCGAATTCTTCGGTTGATAAAGAGAACGAGAGCGACAGACGTTACGAAGACTCTGAAAGCCACAAATCATTCGAGACGGACGAGATCGGTGATCAAGATGACAGGAGAACCGAGTTGAGCAAGGTCGCGAAGGCTTTAGGCACCTTGACGACAGCTCAAAGGGAAATGACAAACATTTTCTCGAAGGGGATGACCGCCCTTATTGACAAAATCGACGGGAATCATCCACGTAAGTCGGGCGATCAAAATCCCGGAAGCAACAAACGACAAAACGAGAGGGAAGAGGGAATACCAGGACCCACTGCAGTAAGCTCCGAAGCGAGAAATACTGAGCCTGTTATTCGCCGCGACGAAGTACTTGAGTTGATACGGAATGAGATGAGACAAATAGGTCAAATTTCGAATACAAACGTAGATCGTCCAAGTACGTCGGGAACAGATGTTGTCAAGGAAATAAGTGAGAAAATACGAGTCGAACTCGTGGGCAAAGATACGAGCAAACGAGAGTATAAATTGACACATCAAACAAAATATGAACATTTCATGGATTTTCTCACGTCTGAATTGAGAATCCTGGATTTGCTCTATATTATCAATCCGAACGAAAAACCCAACTTTACGGTGGATGATGCAACGAGAAAGAATCATACGTTTAAAGTGAGAGACATCTTGATCAACAGACTGGATCAGTATTATTATTCAAAAATCGATAAAATCAAAGATCCAGTCGAGATTATAACCAAGATCAAGGAAATGAAACGATATGAGACGAATTTGACTTCCATGACAATCCGAAAAAGACTGTACAACATGGAATATGATCCGAGCAAAGAGAAAGCTGCAGAATTCTGGGATCGGTTTGAAGAATTAGTGCGAAACTATGACAGTCTCCCGAACGTGAATCCACTTTCACATGACGAAAAGAGGGATGCATTCTTCAACGCGATTACAACTGCGATACCACAAGTACAGTCGATTGAGTTTATGACAACGAATTCAACTGGAAAAGGCCTTACGTACGATCAGTTGAAGGCATTTATCATCCAACACGAAGCAAACAAAACACAAACAAACGACATGAAACCAGCGGCACTGAGTGTCAGAAAACATGATTCAAAGAACCGATGCTATGGATGCGGCGGTCAGGGTCATCACGCTGACGAATGTCCAAATGAGGGAAAACCTCAATGTTACGAGTGTGGCAAAGTTGGTCACATTGCGAGAGAGTGCTCGGTACGAAGGAATAAGCAGGGGGAGTCGGCTACGACATCTAAATATGTGTCATCATCGAAACACCACAACAAAAACGTTTATCGTCCAACGAACAACAGCAACATCCGTGGCAAGCGTAAGTTTGGAGGACCAAATCGAGAAAATTCTGCAAAACGAGCGAAGGTTGACAAAAGACAGAGGGGTCAACAAAAGTACAAGGACCAAGGAAACCAAGACGACGGGAAGGAAAACCAGAGTGGTAACAGGATGCGTAAAGGTGAGACTGAAAGTACAGAAATTAATATGATAAATTTTAGTACAATGACTCCAACGAATTCGCAAATTAACGAGAGTGAAACTGGAAGTAATATAACCTTTACGAAATTTCTGGCTGACTCAGGCGCAACGGAACATCTAACAAATTCCAAGCTCATATTCAAAACTTTTGATCATACGAGAAAAAATTCGATAAAATGTGCAAATAAAGAGGCACATGCTGATTTAGAATCGGAGGGAGCGGGAACAGTAGAAGTCAAGTTGAATAATGCCGAGTCTATGAGATTGGAAAACGTTATATGTGCCAAAGCCTTATCTGAAAATCTGTTATCTCTACGAAAATTTGCTGATATGGGACTGAGCATTTACTTGGATAACCGTCAAATCGATATTTTTGATCCTACGTCACACGAGTCACTTATCAGAGGAATCTATCAAAAACCCTTCTGGAAAATTGAGCTAGAAGTAGATAAAACGAGTGACAAAATCCCATGTTCAAACGAGAGTAAAACGAAGAGATCTGAAGCTCATTTAACGACAGAGAGCTCAGAAAACGAACCTCGATATATGACTCGGAGTATGGCAAAAGCAGAGGATACTATACAAATTGACAAAAACCCAAAATTGATCGATCTTGATGCTCAGAAGAAGGATACTGAAACGGGAAAGATTTCGTTGACGGAAGTACCGGAGACGAGAGTACCAGAAAACGAAAAGACAAAACTCGACAGCCAGGAAATTGCAAGCGAAATAGCTGCCTCGAATATTCAGAATTTCAACTTCGATCTATCGATTTGGGATCGAAAACTCGGAAATGTTGAGGAAATTCAGCCTGAAGAATTGATGAGCGATGAAACACCGTTCAACGACAGGTATGAGAAATTCTTGGAAAAGAATAAAGCCTTATTGTGGCATGTAAGACTCGGACACGCGTCTATAGATTACCTGAAGTCTTTACAAAGGAGATTTCCGGAAAATAAAAGTTTGCAAAGCGCAAAATTCGACGAATCGATCAAGGAGTGTGAAATTTGCATGGTAGCAAAATTCAATAAACTACCCTTTAACAAAACGAGAGAACGAGCGACAAAACCGTTGGAGAGAATACACTCTGATACGATGGGGCCTATAAGTCCTAAGTCACATCCGAAGGGTTATCGATTCATTTCGGTGTTTATAGACGACTACTCGAGACTAGCGATGGCCTACCCTATGAAAACGAAAAGTGAAACCGGAAAATGCCTGGAGGTGTTCATTAAGAGTGCAAGGAATCTTTTGGGCCACGACGCGAAGGTTTGCTACTTGCAATCTGACCAGGGGACTGAATTTACCGGTGGATACACGATCGAAGTCCTCAATAAAATCGGAGCCGAATCCCGACTATCGACTCCGTACACGCCCGAGCACAATGGAACTGCAGAACGATTCAATCAGACGATCCAAAAAAAGGTGCGTTCGTTCATTTTTGATTCGAAACTTCCTGAAAACATGTGGGATTTGGCTCTTGGAGCAGCCACATATACATACAACAGGACCCCACATAAGTCTATCAATATGGAAATACCTATCCAGAAATTTGCACCCGAGAAGAGTTTTGATATCTTTCAATTGAAACGGTTTGGATGTCTGGCTTACATGAAAGTCCAAAGAAACAAGGGACCGAAATTCGGAAGCATCGGGAAACGAGCGATTCTTGTAGGCTACACTCCTTCTGGATTCATTTTACTAAGACCTGAAGAAGGAAAATTTTACGAGAGTAGAGACGTACGCTTCAACGAGAAAATTGTTTACAGGGATAAATATCGAAAACAAAGCATTAAGGACTGGGAGTTCGAATCTTTTGAAGTCAACAGAGAAAATTGGTTTGTTGAATTCGATCAAGAAACGAGAGAAAATTCATCAGAATTGTCAAAAACGGAGGGAGAAGTCAAAAGAAAGCGATGCAGACCAAGGAAAAATCCGATTAACCCCGAGAACCCGACGTCTAAGAAAACGAAAGGAGACGACGATGCGGTTGTAAACGAAGAGCTGAATGAAACGGGAAAAGAACGGATGCCTGATGTGATGAGCGAAATAGATGACTCGAGCTATCACGCTCTGTTGGCCGAAATCAACCAAGATCCATTCTCGTATCAAGAAGCTATGCAAACAAGAGAAAAGGCTAAATGGCAAGAGGCGATCGATGAGGAATTGGCGTCTATGAAAGAGAATGACGTCTGGACACTGGTTGACAAAGCGGATATTGGGTCAAAACATAAAAATCCCAACGTGATAGACTCAAAATGGGTTTTCAAAAGAAAAACAGAAACAGGCGGCCATACAAAATATAAAGCTAGGCTCGTCATAAGAGGCTTTAAGGATCTCAAGAAATACGATCTCACAGAAACTTATGCACCGGTTTCTCGCTTAGCTCTGGTGAGATCTGTATTTGCCATCATCAACAAACACGATCTGGATGTCGTTCAACTTGATGTAAAAACTGCATTTTTATACGGAACAATAGATAAGGATATCTACATGGAGATCCCGGAGGGCACAGAACATGACGAGATGACACGGCGTACAAAAGTATGCAAGTTGCAAAGAGCGCTGTATGGATTACGCATCAGTCCTAAACGATGGAGTATTCGATTCACCGAAGTAGCAAAACGAGCTGGATTGATGTCACAGGATACAGAGCCTTGCCTTTTCACATGGCGAGAAGGAAACAAATTCCTGATTCTGCTACTGTACGTTGATGACATGCTAGTGGCGAGCAACGACGAGAAAAAGATGCTCGAGGTCAAGACAGTACTTAAAGGAGAATTTAAAATTACCGAATTCGGTACACCAAAAACGTTTTTGGGAATCGAGGTCGAAAGAACGAGAGAAAAACAAGAGATTCTCTTAAAGCAGGAGAGTTATATTACTAAGACTCTGAAAAGATTCAAGTTCGAAGACATGCATCCGCAACGTACACCGATGGTTACCACACAGGTGGCAAACAAGGAACGGAGATCACGAGAAGAAATTAACGAGAGCAAGCCAATGGAAAACAGCCTATATCGCGAAGCGATAGGGAGTCTCCTGTACCTGGCTAATGCTACGAGACCAGATATAATGTACTCAGTAAATGTGTTAAGTAGACACCAGATAAATCCAACAGACAACGAATGGAAACTGGTCAAACGGGTATTCAGATACCTCAAAGGTACAAAGAGTCTAGGATTAACATTCGTTGGAAATCGGAACAATATGGAAGGGTACTCAGACGCGAGCTTTGCTGACTGCAAGGGCTCACTCACGACCAGTGGCTACATCGTCAGGTTGTACGGGGACGCAGTAGCATGGAAGACGCACAAGCAATCGTATGTCGCTTTGTCGACATGTCAAGCGGAGTATGTCGCCATGAGCGAAGCGTGCCAAGAACTGATCGCACTGGACAATTCTTTGAAGCTGATCCTCAGTGATTCTTTTTGCCCGATCACTCTTTGGTGTGACAATAAAGCAGCTGAAGCTAGCGCAAAAATGAATGGGAGTGGCAAATTGAGGCACATGACGGAGATCAAGGAACACTACATCCGAGAATGTGTTCAACGCAAATTAGTAGAAATCAAATGGATATCTTCAAAAGGACAGCTGGCAGATATCATGACAAAACCTCTTTCATTTGAATTGCACCATCGGCTAGCGAGCAGTATTATGAACGAAAGGGAGAAATCGGAACGAACGGAAAAGAGTAAAAATAATTGAAACCTGTAATGAATCTTTAATAGTGTCATTCGTATTGGTTACAGGTGGTAAAAATTAGCGAGAGCCGACGCAAGTGCGGGAGGGAGTGTTAGAATAAAGACGCTCTTGTCTTACGGCCCTCTTTTGTTTCCCCCACCCCAAATACCCGCGCTCGTACGACTGACTCCGAGGACGGGGTACTCCTGAGAGGGAACGCGGAGAGTTCGGACAACGAGAACAGAGAGAGGTTATTTCATATAACAAAACGAGAGGTTTAGATACCAAATATATTATATAACAACGAGTGCTAAAGTTAAGACAAATAAATTCTTTTGTCAAACTGGGAGTTGTTTTCCTTTAGTCGCAAAACAAACCTCTAAAAATAAACAATGACGACGGCCCAAAAAATTAGCTATCCTTCTCTTTCACAAACCTTAGAAAGAGAGAGAGAGCAGGAGCATTACCCCATTTTTTAAACATCTCTCTTATAAAGAACCATGTGAGCAAAGGGCTTAGATCATTGTGTGTTCTATCACCGCGCCGGAATAATATCTCACATCTAATTATTTTTGCGTATACCATAATGGAGTCAAAAGAGTGTCAAAAGTTGATTCGAATTATGGAGAGAGCGTACGAATCGCTCAAAGACAAGTTTTCTGTCCGCGACATTGAACAATGGCTAAAAAATGGACACACAAATATTAAACTTTTGAGCAAACTGCTGAAAACAGCCACAACTCTGGGAGAGAAAAATCGTATTTCCGCAACAATCGGAATTCTCAAAACCATAAACGCGAAAATTAAATCTTTGCATAAAGTTGGTGCCGGTGTTTCGCGACGAAGTGACAGAGTTCAGTGGAAAGATTCCGTGACGGCTTTCGCATCAAGCATTCGTACCGGAATAGTGATCAATCTTGGACATAAAGACGTAAAACTTTTTCTCGATGATTCGAAAAGTTTGATTATCAGAAAATTGAAAAACATTCTGTTAAAGGACAGCAGTGTGAAAGTGAATTGTATTCTTGCGTGTAAATTTTCAATCTCCAAAAATAACGACGTCATCGAAGAGATTAAATTTTTCAACACGCGAAACGAGGAAATGTATACAACAATAAATTTTAACCAGTGGTACACCGAGTTAGTGCACAAACTACTTGTGAAAGTCGAAGACTTTCAAGAAAAAGATTCGGGCTGGTCCATGATAGAAATAATCAATTTGACGGTGAACATCAACAGGCATATACCATTACGCGGAGGATTGTCAACATTCGTCGAACTTCCACGTGATATTCAAAAGAAGAAAGCAGTCGTCAACATCCAAAACGACGACCCCTACTGTTTCCTGTGGGCCGTCACCGCGGCTCTTCATCCACGGTCATCTAATACGACTCGACCGACTTCATATCCTCACTTCAGCACAGTATTAAAGTATGAGGGTATAGACTTTCCTATGCGATTAAAAAATATTGCGAAATTTGAAAAAATGAACAATTTGGCAATCAATGTGTATGGACTTGAGTGTGATGAGGGTAAAAAACATCGTAACGAGGTAATACCTATTTACGTTAGCCATAATAAATCCGATAGATCCACGATTTACTTGCTTGTGCATGAAGCAAATACTGAAGATAGTGATGAGGATCTAGGAATAAACTTTAATACGATTTATCACTTTGTTTGGATCAAAAATCTTTCGCGTTTGGTAAGCTCACAAATTTCAAGACACGACCATGCCACGTGGCTCTGCGATCGTTGTTTGTCACATTTTAATACGGAAGGTGGACTTCAAAAACACGGTGCTGATTGCACCGATTTAAACAAGACGAAAATTGTTATGCCAAAGGGTGAGGGTTCGATTCTGAAATTCAAGAATTATAAACATAAAATAGATGTTCCATTCGTAATTTACGCCGATCTTGAATGTATCTTGAATCCGATCATACCAAAAGATAATACAAATACAATAGCATATCAGAGACATATTCCACACAGTATTGCATTTTATTTCAAATGTAGCTTCGATGATTCTCAATCAAAATTCAAAATTTATCGTAACAAGGATTGTATTGAATGGTTTGTCAACGAGTTAAAAGAAATAGCTGAATCGTTGAGCGCAACCTTGAAATCGATCAAACCGATGAATCGGATGACTCACGATGAAAAAATGGACTTCCTTTTTGCCAAAAATTGCCACATTTGTCAAAACCCATTCACACCCGAATATATCAAGCATCGTGATCATTGTCATTTTTCGGGTAAATATCGCGGTGCAGCGCACGAAGGGTGTAATTTGAATTTTAAAAACTCACATACCATTCCAGTAGTTTTTCATAATCTATCAGGCTACGACTCACACTTTTTAATTAAAGCGCTTGCCAACCAATTTGAGGGTTCGATCAAGCTTTTACCTGTAAATAAGGAAAATTATATCTCATTCACGAAGAGTGTCAAGGGTACCATCATAGATTATCGATTTACAGATTCATTCAGATTCATGCCATCCGGTATCGACAGCTTAGCATCGTATCTTAGTAACGACGAAAAGCTAATTACGAGGAAGCATTGTAATTATGTGCAAGAATTCGACTTATTAACGAGAAAAGGTGTTTTCCCATATGATTACGTGGACAGTTGGGAAAGACTCGACGAGACTGAATTACCGACGAAACAAAAATTTTATTCACAATTAAAGGGTGAGGACATATCAGACGCCGAGTATTCTCATGCATGCACAGTGTGGGAAGTTTTCAACGTGAAAACCTTGGGAGAATACTCAGATCTCTATCTAAAAACTGATGTCCTTCTTTTAGCCGACATTTTCGAAAATTTCCGAATGAAATGTAAAATGACATATGACCTTGATCCACTGCACTATTACACCGCTCCTGGGCTGGCTTTCGATGCCGCGCTAAAATGTACGGGTGTGAAGCTCGAGCTCTTTACGGATGTGGACATGCTTATGTTTATAGAAAGAGGCATTCGAGGTGGATTATCACAGTGCTCAAACCGATATGCAAAAGCTAATAATCGTTATATGGGCGCAGAATTCGATCAGTACAAACCTGAAACATATCTCATGTATTATGATGTAAATAATTTGTATGGTGCAGCAATGAGTCAATATCTTCCTATTGGGTCTTTCGAGTGGGTGGGGGAAGAGGAAGAGTCGATAGATCCGCGCAATATTCCAGATGACAATGTCGTAGGATATATTTTCGAAGTTGATTTAGAGTATCCGCGAGAGTTGCATGAGCTACACAAAGACTTACCACTGGCACCTCAACCTTATGTACCACCTGGTAGTAAACAAGCAAAATTAATGACAACGTTGTACGCGAAAAACCGATACATAGTACACTATAAAAATTTGAAGCAATATATGAATTTGGGGTTAAAACTCGTTAGAGTTTATAGAACTCTTAAATTTCGACAACAACCCTGGCTGAAAAAATACATTGATTTGAATAACAATTTGAGAAAAAAATCCACAAATGACTTTCAAAAAAATTTCTACAAACTCATGAATAACGCCTTTTTTGGTAAAACCATGGAAAATGTGAGAAACCATCGCGATGTACGACTAGTTACTAAATGGGATGGTAGATATGGAGCTCGAGCTCTCATAGCAAAACCAACTTTTCATAGCTGCACCATACTCGATGAGGAGACTGTTATTGTCGAATTAACACGTGCTCGAGTTAAATTTAATAAACCTATATATACAGGTTTTTGTATTCTCGATATAGCAAAAACATACATATATGACTTTCATTACAATTATATAAAACAAACGTTTGACGATCGAGCTCGACTAATGTACACTGATACAGATAGTTTACTCTATTACATAGAGACTTCAGATATATACCAAATCATGAAACGTGATATTCATAAGTTCGATACATCTGATTATTCGCCAGATAATGTGTATAGTATGCCATTAGCTAATAAAAAAGTTTTGGGCCTAATGAAGGATGAAAATAATGGTCAAATTATGCGGGAATTTATTGGATTAAGAGCGAAAATGTATAGTTTCAGAGTGCAAAACTCCGTTAAAATGCGTGCGAAAGGCGTAAAGAGAGCTACGCTGAATTCTATAACTTTCGATGATTACAAACGATGTCTCTTTGACCAACAAATTATAATGAAAAATCAAAAATTAATTCGGAGCAAAAATCATAAAGTCGAAACTGTAAATCAGAGAAAAGTAGTTCTAAGTTGGAACGATAACAAACGAATAATATGTCCAAATATGATTGACACGCTTCCATGGGGTATTGAATTGTAAACATAGTATTATAGAATTGTATTGTGAGAGGAATGTTTGGAGAACCGATGTAAATAAAACTTATGTGTATGTATATAAATGTATATATATATTTTCAATAAACTTCATATCTTTTCACTGTACTAATCGTGTTTGAAAATGAATTATAAAACCATTTTTTAAATTCGTTTATTATTTTTATTGATTAAAAATCTTATGATATAAATAAAAAAATTACAAATCAGATTTGTTTATCCAGCTATTGTGCGAACTATCAAAACCTAACCATTTTACAAGTAATTTATTTCCATGCTTCCGAATAACTTTTTCCACAAGGTAAGTATTTGGATATTTGACTGGTGCGAGTTCTTCCTGGTAGAAGCCGCCCTCGATCGGTTGGTCTTGATAATCTCGCAACTTGTACGTTACAGGATCGGTATGTATGACTTTGCTTATGACGAATATTTCAGCTGTCCAGTTTGGTGTATAACCTTTTTCGAAAACGTGCTTATACTTGCTTATTCGTACTTTATCACCAATTTTATATTTTATCTTTCGCGTTCTATTGACTTTTGATTTTCGATAAATATGTAGCAAGATTTTTTTTTCATTTTGAGTAGTAACGTCGCGAGGTCTCATCTTTATGGTACGATGTTTAGAATTATTGTAATTGGTGATCAAATTTTTGAGTATATCGATCCACTTGTACGATCTACGTAGGGAAAATTCTTTCCACATTTTATCCTTAAGCGTGCGATTAAAACGTTCGCATATCGATGCTTTCATATTACTGAATGTGGAGTATATGGTGATTCCGTACCGTTGGAGCACAGTCTTAAATTCGCTGTTGTAAAATTCTTTACCGCGATCAACGTGCAGTTTTTTTGGCGTTCGACCGAGTTTAAGAATCAATGCCATGGCACTCGACACATCTTTACCACTTTTCGTCTTCGTTGGTACGACCCAAGCATACTTTGAAAAAATATCGATAATTGTCAGTAGGTATTTGTAACCATTATTGTACCGCCCATACGCAGACATATCAACGAGATCAGCTTGCCACGTCTCGTCCAATCCACGTATATCAACATGGCGCCGTGGATAATTTTTCCGTGCTGGTTTATGGAGTTCATCCGCTATCGTCTGTTTTTCCATGCTCCAACGCAGTTAATCCAAGACGATCGGACAAAATTTGGGAGTTATGTAAAAGTCGATTTTTTTTCGAGAGCTTCGATTCGCGTCTTCAGATTTTGTATAGCGTACGTCGCATTAAATTCGTGTGACCTCAGCTGCTCGTCCAAACGAGTAATAAGCTCGGAATCACGTGCAACGAGTTCTTGTACCGATGCCTCATTTGCTCGCAGTTGTTTCACGTGTTCTTGAAATTTCGATTCGAGGACTTGAAGCATTGTTTCGGAATCGTCGATACTATTTCGCAAGGCAGATGTAACGCTGTAAATAAGCCTAAATTCCTCCTCAATAGCAGTGTGCATCACTCGCACCGATACAGCATCGTGTTCCCCTACGGGAGCACCTAAATTACATATTCTTCGATTAACCATGTCGTATTGACCATCGTCAGTGATTTTAAATCCTTCTCCGCGAGGGCCTCGATTGCCATCGGTATCAGCATTCCTACTCTTTCTCAAATGATGACCAAACACATCAACGCTCATTTTGACGGTTGCGAGAAGACTGCGCTCGCATACTCGTTAATCAGCATTAATAAACGATTTCAGCTTCACGTAATTCCTCGATGATGGAAACGATCTCGTTCGCATGACTAAAATTTCCGGCTGATTGGGATGCATGGAGGAGCCTTAACCTATCGACTAATTCGTTGGGGTCGTCCCAATAAACGTAATCCAGACTACTGTTTCTTCTAACAATTTTGGATCGCGGCAACCCTTTACCCAATCGTTCCGAGTGTCTCTTTGACACAGCTTTTCTCAACGGAGATGCGATAATTTGTGCAATTATACTTTTGAATTTCATGCTTTTATCCTCGCGAATTGCGTGATCGCTGATATAATGTTTTCTGTAAGCGTTCGTCGAGTTAAGGATTTTACCATAATTTTCCATATCATTCGCCGTTACGAGAGATTCATCGGGTGATTTTTTAAATATCAACTCCAGTAAACCTTCACTTTGATCATAAGTCTTATCACTGACACGAATAATATTTTGCTCGAACGTAATTGGTGAATTCCCAATCATTAAACGATCTCCCTGTAATTTCCGCACTCCATACGATGTGTCCAATTCTTTCTTATCCTTCGTGGCGAACATTTTCAAGTAATTTTGCGCCAAATCAACATTAATATCGTCTTCAATACTAATATTCCGTTCCGAGATATCCCCGTGAGCTGTTTCAAACGTTTGTTCAAATCGATCATCCTCATTATCGCTATATTCATCCTCGTTTTTCTTGGGTGATTCAACATTTGGCTCTTTCTTGATAGTTGATTCCTGTTTTACCGACGATTGTGACGATGACTGATCAACTAGTTTTTGCAGTGGAGCTACCACCGGTCTAAAAACTTCTTCCATTTTTCTCTCAGAGGTCATTTTTCCCAATTTCAACATTCTATGCTTGCGACGGATCGCATTGCTTGCAGTCGCGATTTGACGCAAAATATGTTTCTCCTTGTTTAGCTCCGCTCCATTAATATTGACGCTTTTAAGGCTACACTGTAACTGATGATTATGTTGAAAACTACAAATTTATAAAGCAATCGAACCCCTTCCTGTAACGACCCTTGTTTAATTCTCTATCTTTGTCTATCACCACGAACCCATACTTATCATTGTTCCAGCACTTTGAGCATAAACTTTTGAATTGCGTGTACGACATGTCGGTATTTACGTGATCGTCATATACATGCTTCAAATTCATTTCATCCTGCTTAAAGAGTACCAATAGGTTAGTATTATCGCGCACGAGATGTTTCGGAATACGTGCGTACGTTTGACACAAGTAAAAGCAGTCCACATCTCTGTGTCGCCCCATGCAGAAAAATGCTCTCACGTTGTCCTGTTTTTCACAGGCAATATCATCGAAAATCATGATCGAATTCGATCCCGCCTCCTCGGGTTTGATGACTTGCTCATGATCAGCGAAAGGAAAATATTTCACCCCTTTCACAGATTCGAGCAGACGTTTGAGAAATGTGTACTTTGGTTGATTCAAAGATTTTGAATACACGTAAACATTCTCAAATCTCAAACCATTTGGATGGGTAATGAGGGTAAGGAGCGCGTTAGTCTTTCCGCAATTGGATGGACCGCAAAATACTGCGCGTACACTACATGGCAACAATTCCCCATGACGCCTCCTCCCTGCCCCCCTATCCTCATCTTGCACGAGATCATCAAAATTTTTTGTAGGTAATTTGATCGATTGGTTGTGGAACCTCATCTCGAGAATAACTGACGTCTCGAGACACGGGCGAACCCTTTTATAAATATGATGGGCATCGAGAACGATTATCTCAGTATCAGTTTGTACGTTTTGTGGGAATGACTACGCTGCTGAATAAAATAAAATTCGATTTTGAAAATCCGCGGAAGCACAATACAGATAAATAAACTATTCGAAATAAAATTTCTCAGTCTACGACTATTCTTCATCGAGTAATGATCGTGCACGGGGAAGGGCTCGTCAACAATCTCATCAATAAGCTTCCGATTGAACTGCATGTACCTGGTTATCAATATTGTGGTCCTGGCACTAAATTGAAAAAGAGACTCGAACGAGGGGATTCGGGAATAAACGCGCTCGACGCTGCTTGTAAAGAGCACGATATCGCATATTCGAAAAATCGTGAAAACATCGACGCTCGACACGCCGCGGATCGAGTTCTCGCGGATAAAGCTTGGAGACGTGTTTTTGCAAAAGACGCCAATTTTAGTGAAAAAGCTACAGCTTGGGGTGTTGCGAATCTGATGAAGACTAAAACTAAGCTCGGTATGGGTGCTGAGGGGAAGAGAAAGATGAAGAGGAACCCTCGAGTGAAAAAAGTCTCGATAAAGAGTATTATCCGAGCAGCGAAAACATCGATGATTCCCGGTACGAACGCAGTGAAATCAGCTCTCACTGGCGCACGCGTAGCTGTAAAAAATGCTGGTGGCAAGAAAAACATCCAATTGCCGCGCATTCTGCCTGTACCTCCAAAAATTGGTGGTTTTTTGCCCTTTCTTATACCCATTTTCGCGGGATTGAGCGCTACCGGAGCTCTCGCTGGTGGCGCCGCGGGCATTGCTAAAGCTGTTAATGATGCCGAGGCCGCGAAACATGCTCTCGAAGAGAGTAAACGTCACAACAAGACGATGGAGAGTATAGCGTTGGGAAAGGGACTTTATCTTAAACCATACAAAAGCGGTATGGGTCTTCATGTTAAAAAAAACGACTAAGGCTACCACATCGAGCGCTCACCGACGCTGATTTATCAAAGTTCGCTACAGTCATGAAAATTCCACATTTTCGTGGTGTTTACATGAAAAATGCGCTACCCGAGGATGGACCTCGAAAATACGAATCAGCTATCGTTAATCTTGATGATAAAGATGGTCCAGGCACACATTGGGTCGCATACGCGAAAAAGAATAAAAAAGTAATGTACTTCGACAGTTTCGGTGATCTTCAACCACCGTCCGATTTAATAAAATACCTCGGTGTTGGTAGCATTGTAAATTACAATTATCAAAAATATCAAGACTATGATACGGTAGTGTGCGGACATCTGTGTCTCAAGTTCCTCAACGGAGAGTTATAAAATGGATGGTTATACGAATCGCGGTATCAGTCGAGTGCTAGACGCGATGGATGAATCTTTTACATTGACATTGTCAGGCACATCTTCCATACTCGAAGCTCATTATTTTCCCCCCATCGAATTGTCACCACACAAACATTATACTCTGGGTCTCCTTGAACTGCTAACCTTCAATTCAATTCCCAATATAGACGAGACAAATAACAAATTTTACGTGGGCGCGGAGATTATCACCATACCGATTGGGAGCTACGAAATTGAGGATATTGAGAGCTATCTGCAAAAAGTACTCTCCGATAGTAATATCGATGTCATTCTCAAGCCCAATAATAATACTCTGTGCAGTGAAATTAAAAGCAATCGTGAGATAAATTTCGAACCGAGTGATTCTATTGGTCGACTGCTGGGGTTCACACCACGCATCCTTCCCGCTAATATCACACATAAATCCGATTTACCGGTTACTATTCTCAAGATAAATTCTCTACGAGTCGAGTGTAACATAACCTCGGGAGCATACATCAACGGGCAACGAGTTCATACGATTCACGAATTTTTTCCCTCTGTACCGCCGGGGTATAAAATTATCGAAATACCCTCGCACATCGCCTATCTCCCAGTTACCGTTAAATCGATACACAATCTACAGTTGAAAATTGTCGATCAAGACGGTGAGTTGGTGAATTTCCGCGGCGAGCTAACAACGATCAGGCTACACATAAAATCCTAAAAAAAAAAATGGGAATTGTTTTCGGGTCGAAGAGCGGACAGGGGTATAAATTTCAACGACCATGCCTCGAACGAAACATTCGTCGAACACCCCGCAAGGAGCTAACACCTCAGAATATTCGATATCTCCAGAGTCTGGGTCTGAAACTTCGAAAAAAATAACAAAAATAAGTTCTTGTTGCATCACAATTACTTGCTTTATACCATGGCGGAAATCTTAACAATACAAAAACCCGTGATGTTTGATGATGCTATTGCGCATTACGAGATACACGGTCATCAACCATTCGCCTCGGCAACCTTCAATAACAGCGATGAAATTCGTATTGCCGTGCAACATCAAGATTTGTGTCTATTGCCTAGTAAGAGCTCGCTGCACGTTAGCGGTAGATTGACGAGAGCCGATGGCCGCACTCCGACGACAAACACAACGTTGGTCACCAATGCCATCTGTCACTTATTCGAGGACATACGCTACGAGCTGAACGCCATTGAGATTGACCGATGTAAAAATGTTGGTCTAACGAGCGTGATGAAAAATTATGTGTCTCAGAATCCTAGTCAAACATCGATAATGGAAAACGCTGGTTGGGTACCCAGTGAAGAAGAGCTGCAAATAACTGATGCTTCTGGATACTTCGATATCTCGATACCGCTGAGTATGTTATTGGGTTTTGCCGAGGACTATCGCAACATTATCATTAATGCCAAGCACGAGCTAATATTGACGAGAGCAAACACCGACACGAACGCAGTCATACGGACTCGACCAGAAGGGGCTGCTGCACCGGAAGAATTTAAGATCATTCTATCGAAAATTGAATGGATGATACCGTATATCAAGGTCTCCGATGAGAGAAAAATTCAAATGCTAAATTACATAGCCAAAGATACACCCATCCCAATAAGTTTTCGCACGTGGGAACTGTATGAGTACCCTCTATTGCCTGCTTCATCGAAACACGTTTGGGTAGTAAAAACTTCTTCTCAACTCGAAAAACCCCGATATGTAATCGTAGGTTTTCAAACAGCACGAAAAAATAATGCTCTTAAGAATGCGAGTCATTTTGATCATTGTCATGTTCGAGATGTTAAACTCTTTTTAAATTCACAGAGTTATCCGTATGGGAACTTGAACCTCGACATTACTCGCAATCAGTATGCTTTGCTCTATGAAATGTATGCAAATTTCCAGTCTTCTTATTACGAGAAGAAGCCCGAACCACTCATAAACAAAGGTGACTTTTTGAAATACGCGCCGCTAATTGTTATCGATTGCTCAAAGCAGAATGAATCGTTGAAATCAGGCCCCGTCGATATTCGCCTCGAATTCGAATCTGTAAATCCCTTTCCTGCTGAAACCTCGGCTTATTGTTTAATTTTACACGACCGTATTGTTGAATATAATCCCATCAGTGGTAATGTTAAAAAAATAGTGTAAGGACACGTTCATCTGTAGAGTTATATATTTTTCTTTTTACTTCTTATAGTTTTTTATTATTACTATATATTCATAAGTTTTTTTTTTGGTGTGGGAGGGAGGGGGGGCGTATTGGATATTTATTATAAATCGGACGCGACGGTTATTGGAATCAGTTGTATCCGAGATGGAGTACGTTGTTGACTTGCAAGGTTTCAAAAAACCCTCGAACGAATTTGTGTTAAAAGAATTTTCTGTTATTTCTTTAACGGATTCCAATCGAGCACCGTCAACGCTTTTCTTCGAACCACCATGCGTATGGATTGATTTGCCGGTCAAATATAGATGTACAAATGCTTGGTTGACAAATAATTATCATGGCTTACCATGGAACTATGGTGCCATACCCTATAATGCTATAAACGGAATTCTTCAAAACATTTTGCGCGATGCACGAGCAATTTACGTTAAGGGTCCGGAGAAGAGAGAATGGTTAACGAATTTTTTGGATAGTTGGGCGGGGTTCATAATCAATCTTGATAATCTCGAATGTCCATCGTTACAGAAATTGCGGAAAAGCATACGCACTGATTGTTCATATCACAAGTATTCATCAAAGTTCAATTGCGCAAGCAAAAATGTTCTAGCTCTAAAATATTGGCTTCGCCCAAAATTGCCCGAGAATTAAGTATATATTTTTTCCATGAAAATAAAAGATTTCAATATATATATATCATGTGTGTTTGCTATATTTTGAATACCCTATACACCAACGAAAACGATTCGAAGTATGTTCGATGGCTCCCCACGATGGAAACGTCTCGACTTGTTTCGACTCGTCTCGACTCGTTTCAACTTGTCATAACTTTATTCCCTCATAGCATTCACATAGTGAAATAATAATAATTAAGAATTAGTCACTAAAATGAGATGGAAGATCAAATTCAGTATAAATGAGATGCGTTCACGACTGTTCAAATCAGTCGTTGCATCAGTCTTCATACAGCACAGTCAAAAGTCATCGAATCTGAAGTTACATCCAAAGTTACAGATGTAGAGACGTGAATTGCTAATCCACATTAAACAATTATTACGAAATATTCAACGGGTAAAAAATAATTATCGCACGATCACGAACTCAATCGATGGTAGCCAAATTTGGACAAATAAATTTTGACGCATCAACGTGAAAAAAATCGCAGGTTTGTATTAAACGTTTTGTCCCGTGAATTATGTGTTCTCATAATTTCGAGTGTCAACGATAAACAATTTTATGGAAAAAATGTATTTTTCAGATCAACATGGATTTACATGAAATCAACAAAGTGGGTCTGTTGGCTGATTTTCTCCCAATCAAAAAGCTGTCCGAATTGTCACCGCAGGAGGTGTATCCAGTTACCGATATACGAATTGCAAAAACCAAGTATGGCGATAGAATCGTCATGGATTTGGAAAAAACTTGGACGGTTTTTCTACCAGCCCGGATCACCACACCGATTCTGTCAAATGAATATCTGTTCAAGGAGATGGTTCGTGCATCTCATGAAAATGGATTAGCACTGCGCTCTCATGGCACTGTATATAATCACATTGAATTTGTTCAAATGTAATAATTTTATAAGTAATAACGAATGTAATACTGAGTGTAATATCAAATAGATGAAACCATGATATTGAATAAAAATTGTATAAAACCATACATATTTGTAACATGTTTTTATTTTTATTCGAGAGAAAATTGACTTGCAATGAGTACATATGAAAATACATAAGAAAAAATATGTAAGTATATATATATATAGAAATGCTAAAATTTTATGTTGCATCTCGCGTTCATGTTAATATCAATTAAGATGGTTCAGTCGTCAATGAAGTTGAGTTGCCACATTATTCATCCTAATGTAATAATCATCATTGTGCTGTCGAGATCCAAAGCTGTTGCAGTCATCGTCGTGTTTATAGCGGGTGTGATTTAGACTCGGGTGTGTGTTATCATCCACTCCCACAGAATGAAAACCTTTGCGATTATTTCATAGTAACCTGGAACCAACATTTAAAAAACGGATAAATTATATTCATGATTGAAAACATTCAAAAAACTAAATAGATTGAATTTGCGGGATATATATGAGCTTCTAACCTGTTCTGATCACTAATGATTTCCACGATCCAATTAATTGCGATTGGGAGCAATTGTATTAATAATTTAAATGATTTGATATCATCTATAAGTCTGGCATTTTCAAGAAGTTTGGCTTCATCATTGTGACCCGTTTGACGTAATGCTTGTATAAATTTGTCGTATGCGTATGGTCCTCGTGTCTTTATCGTTAGTACGATATCTTGCGCTGTGGATTTACAGTGTATCCTCCTCTGAAAACAATCATAAAATGTAACAAAGAAAATTTTAAAATAAAGAAGAATATTATTTATACTTACTCTCCAAATCGGCAAATTTACATCATCGTCATTGAAGACCTTGAGTTTAATTAAAACTGGTAACACCGCACACATTTGTATTTTCAAAATAATATATTTGCAAAGAAAATCGATTCTATCGCGATCGCGTATATCCATTGTTAATGCTCTCAATCAATGTTCTTCCGATGCTTCTCTGTTCCCTTCTTCCAATACAATAAAATTATTTGTACGCGAGATGTGAGATCATCAAATAATGTGGTAATATTGTTGCTCTCTCTTTCTTTCTAAGGTTTGTGAAAGAGAAGGATAGCCAATTTTTAGGCCGTTGTCATCGAACGCCACCCCAAAGCGTTCGAGTGCACTTTGAATAAACACTTGGCGAAGTGTTAACCGATATCCTAGATATCACAGCTCGCTCGTTGCGGCGAACGCTCTGCTCTGACGGTGACGTCACCGCGGTGCGTTGTAACATATCGGACATCACCCCAAAGAGTTCGAGCGCACGTTGAATAAATAACGCAATTAAGAAATATTGGGTAACTCGTAGCATTCATACTGCTCTGCTTGTTCCGTCACAGCGACACGTTCTAATACGTCGAACATTAAAAGATATGGGCTACTCATATGCAGCTCCACCGGAACTATAGATGAGAAAAATTATGTTAATTAAAACTCGTCGTGAGAATTATCTCGATGAGACCCCGACATCGGTATGTAGCCATAAACCCACCCCCTACCTTCTCTGAAAAAAATTTGCTGTTCGGTGGTATCAAAGAATATTTATGCGATGAAATATATCGCGTAACACATAGCGTTAAAACATTATTTATCTGACATTCGGCTGTTGACTAAACAATATGGCCGCTGTTGTTGATATCCGATATTGGTCATCGGTGTGAAAGAATATTTATCCGACACTTTTTAAATAAACAGTACGGCTAAGCAAGATCGGATAACTCACACCTCATATCTCATATCAAGAATATTTATTGGACACATTTAAATAAACAATTTAAATAAGCAATTCGGCTAAGAAATGACACTTTTTAAATAAACAGTACGGCTAAGCAAGGTCGGATAACTCACACCTCATATCTCATATCAAGAATATTTATTAGACACATTTAAATAAACAATTTAAATAAACAATCGGCTAAGAAATATAGAGTAACGCGCGGTTGATCCCCCCCCCCCCCCCCCCTCGCCACCATGGTGCCGTGAAGTATTCGAGCTGCCCCCCCCCCCCCCCCCTCGCCGCCATGGTGCCGTGAAGTATTCGAGCTGCCCCCCCCCCCCCCCCCCCCCTCGCTGTGGAAGTCGGTGTGTATGTGTGGGTGTGTACGTGCGACGTGTACGTGTGCACTAAGACGCGTTGATCCAGAACCGGCCTTGTTTATCTACTATTGCCAAAAAGCATTTGAATTACTCAAAAACAAAATTATAGAACGTCCAATTTTGCGTTATCCCGATTTTGAAAAACCATTCACACTTACCACAGACGCTTCAGACTACGCCATAGGCGCAGTCCTAAGTCAGGAATATAATAAATTCAACCGCCCCGTAGCATTCTATTCAAAAACACTCTCGAAACCACAACAAGCGTACGACACAATGAGAAAAGAATTGTTAGCAGTAGTCTTCGCAGTAGAACATTTTCGCCCGTATCTATACGGTAGACAATTCACATTGATTACAGATAATAGAGCTTTAACATATTTAAATAACAAATCCGACTTGCCACAGCAGCTTCAGCGCTGGCAAATGACCCTCAACGATTACGATTTTAAAATACAACACCAACCCGGAAAATTAAACCACGTCGCAGATGCACTATCCAGAAACCCCATTGCCGTCATGCCTATCAGACAAAGAGACAGTTCTTCAAAAGAAGAAAACACCTCAAAAAGACCGAAACACTCACACCAGCCAAACACACGACAACGTTCTGATTCAGACGAAGAATCAGGCAACCCAACACCCAAAAAGAAACAACAAGACGGACAGAAAACAGAAAGTGAAAAAGAACGTGAAAACAACACACAATCTAAATCAGACCCAAAAATCGACGATGAATCTCCACAAACAGAAGAGGAAACAAATATAGGAAAAGATAGCACAGCCGTCATCACAGAAACAGAAGCAACGGAGGAGGAACTCACAAAAAATATAACGACCCGGAAACGCACAAGGAACAATATGACAAAGGAAGCAAAGACGAAAAACAGGCGCAACCGACCAAGGACACGAGATGAAGCAACAACGGAAAAATATATCAAAAACAAGAAAAAGATTAACAAATTGAATGAAGAGAATGAAGAACAAAATGCACAACGGCAAGTGCAGCCGAACTCTAACGAAGAAAAAATTAATGAATCAAATGAAGAAAATGAAGAACGAAACGCACAAGCGCAGATGGAAGCGAACTTTAACAAGAAAAAGATTAACGAATCAAATGAAGAAAATAAGAAACGAAATGCACAGACGCAAGCGCAACCGAACTTCACCAGGGAAGAAATTAACGCCTCAAAGGAAGAGAATCGACAGCGAAATGCACAGCCGCAAGTGCAGCCGAATTTTAGATCACCATCACCACCACGAATGTCCATAAAGAAACCAAAACGTATCACGAACATAGGATCATTCTCACCGGAAATGACACCCGAATACTTCGATTCGTTAGCAGAGTCACCTTCAAATAACAACGACGAAGTAAATCTACCTCCTGAAGGAAATATCGGAAATAACATCAACCTTCCAGTAGAAGTACCACAGTTGCACAACACACAAGCAACAATCGAGCCAACATTTCGATCACCACCCGAAAATGTTGAACGAGTCACGAGGCAAACCTCTACACAAGCAGAGCCAAACAGCAATTCATCAAAAACAATATCAGACGAAAATAGCTCAAGTGGAAACAACGTAACAGAGGCCGACAGTGATACTCCATTTGTACCATCACAGTACTACAAAATGAAAATGACACACAGAGAATCTCGCCCCGTAACTAGAAGGACAGAAATAACGGAAGATGTAACAAACAAAAACACAATTGTCACCACACAAAAAAATATCCTAGCACGAAAAGACAATATCGCATACTTCCTATCAGCAGACTGTACAATAAATACGATGATATCAGAAATTCTACAGGAAAAAGGCAGAATCAACCAACAATCACTTTTGGACTGTAACCCCCAAATCGGCGACATTCTAATTACTCGCCGAGGAATCACTTGCTATTTCACAATCATCTGTAAACAGAAATCGACAGATTCACTGTCCATCACAGAACTTCGAAATTGCTTAAAAACACTATTCGAAGTATTCAATAAATTGCAGCTAGAGACTTGTACGATCCCAAAGGACCCTAAAATTCTAAATCCGTTCGTTTGGGAATACATCAAATCATTCGTACGAAAAAAATCAACGAATTCACGCACAAACATTACATTATACCATGGTCTACTGTCAGTACCTCCACAACCATGCAGGAAAGATATCATCCAAGAGTTTCACAGCTCAACAATCGGTGGACATAACGGACTATCGAATCCTATCACAATACTACTGGAAAAACCTCAAAAACGACATTCGAGAATTCATCAAATACTGTTTCGATTGTCCAAAGAACAAACTGGTACGAGTGAAAGATAAATCACCCATGATCATCACCGACTCTCCAGCAGAACCGTTCGACAAGGTCGCAATCGATATCGTAGGACCCTTACCAAAAACCACTGTTCGGTCGAACAAATAGATCAAATTGCCCAGGCATGAAAGGTTGGTACCAGTTACCAACGATTGCACGCAAGTGTGTATAAACATCTGCATCGCGGGGCCGATCGGCTTCGTTTAATGTTTTAAAACGAGCGGTAGTGAAAACAAATAAGAGATAGGCGTTGATCTTCATGCGTTGCCGGAGATACGAAAAAAACAAAGGATAGAGTAGTTAGAGTCATTACAAGAAAAAGAAAGAGACAGTCAGAGGAAGTCCGTCGTGCTGAACAGGATACCAATTGACTGCACGCTGATGAACCGAAGATTAACCGTAAGTACATTGAAATTAAGGCGATACATTTCGCCAGGTACGACAACACGGTCGATCATATTTACAAACAAGCGCAATGCTTGATAATAAGTCACAGGTCTATTTACTCATCACAAGCGCAATGCTTCTGAAGTCGCCAGCGACTGTTACACAATCTCAATATTGCAGAACAATATTACGTGTATGAAGTTAATTTAATTTACCCGTTTCAATCGTGGATTTCATTTCACAAGTTTTATAACAGAAAATACATTTGATAAATAAAATTGTACTTATTGTAATCCAATCTTGCGAGGGGTTTTTTCTCCGAGGTCCACACTTCGGAGATTTTCCTCTCTGAGCCATAATTAAACGAAAATGTATGGCTCAAAAGCCAGTGTTTGATTTATTTGATATCCAACCGTTTAGACAGTATTTATAACCTTTGAGATCATCGTTAAATCTGTCAACATTTACTTGATAAAAATACGCGGCCTCTTTTTCATTAAAGAGGACGTGCCTCACGAAACATGGTGCCTCCTGTGAGGTGAAATCTGTACGATTGCTATTTGTTATTTATTTAAGTTGTTCTTTTGAATGATTTTAAGAAAAATACATAAAATTGTCTTTTGCTTCTTTACTTAATGATTTAATTGTTTCTTTTAGGATAAATGAAAGTATTCATAAAGATCATTGAAATAGTAGGGATAAACACAATACGTAACCCATACGTGCCGTATCACTGACGTCGCGTAAATCTACCAATTTGTCCGTGGCTGTTGGGTTAACAGTGGATCAGTTTGAGTTGACTTTCATCGAGAAATACAAGACGAATTATAACGTATTCGCAATATGTCGACACGTATCGCGCACATCTCACAGAAGCGAACGACGTTGAAGGTGCAAATAACGATACTGCGCAATGCAGTGGCTCAGAGAAAAATCGACAAGACAAACATGAAGTTACGTATGACGCGATTGACTTGTTTATTTCATGCGTACGAAGAGTTGCACCACGAGCTTGCCATTTTGGACGCGACTAATGACGGATTAGAGCAATTAACCGAGATCCAAAACGATTATTACGAACTCGCTACAGCAGTGGAAAACATTTTGGGTGTGACTTTGCTGACGGAATCAACCGGCGACACCACCATGATAGAAAGGCAACGTTTGCTCAAGCTTCCGGTGGCAGAATTACCAAAATTTGACGGTGATCACAGCAAATGGTTGACGTTTAAAAATACTTTTATAAGCATGGTCGACGGAAGATCAGATATCGATGAATTGACGAAGTTTCTTTATCTGAGAAATTCATTAGAGGGGGAAGCGGCAAATAAGCTTTCTCTGTTCGACGCGAGTGCAGAGAGTTATAGGACCGCTTGGGTTCTACTTACCGACGCATACGAAAGAAAACGCATCCTTGTCTCTCGACTTTTAGACGCGATTCTTGATATTGAGCCGGTAAAGAAGGGGACATCGAAGGGGCTGGCAAAATTAATCGACGAGGTTCGTCAACATCTCAGTATGTTGAAGGTTTTAAATATAACGGCCGACGAGCGGGTCATCGTAAGAATTCTCGAAAGAGCTCTTCCAAGGGACATAAGAGAGAGATGGGAAGAATCGCTTAACCTAGATGGACTGCCGAGCTTCGAGCAATTCTGCAAATTTATTAATGAGACGTCACACCGAATATCGGCCATGGAACAGGACAACGCGCGCACGAAGGGGGAAAAACGGCCGAATGAAAGAGAATTGCACACGGCGAAAACGCGAAGGGCCGATAGCGGCACGCGCACGTTTGTAACAACCTCGTCAATGAATTGTGCACATTGCAATGGGAACCATATAATATATAAGTGTCCAACGTTCGAAAAAATGACAACACAACAGCGTTGGGACGTCGTTAAGGCCAAGCGTTTATGCCGAAATTGTTTGCGGTCTCACGCAGGAGAATGTCCCACCGGCAGACGATGTAAACAATGCCGAAATTATCATCATACCCTCCTTCACGTAGAAATGAATAAATCATCGGTAGTACGGGATAAGCCGAAGGGTTCGTACAACAGCAAGTCAACGGAGGCTAAGGCGTCTTCGACATGACTAGGCGTGGACGTGTTTAGCTCGGGTTCGCGCACAACCAATGCACAATTGATGATGAGTGCCATCTTAAACGTATATGACGTCGACAATAAGTTAGTCGAGGCTCGAGCTTTGCTAGACACTTGTTCAACAGCGCATTTCATTACAGAAGACTTTGTGCGAAAGTTACGACTTCCCGCGTGCTCGTACGCGACGCCGGTTAACGCGATCAACGGGACACGGACGCAAACGAAAGGTTGTGTCGAAATACAGTTTCAGTCAAAAAACAACAGATTCACAAAATCTGTGAATTGTTTAACAATCAACGAGATCGCGAGGTCAGTGCCGGACACGGTTTTTCCACGCGAAATGATTAAGATCCCGAAAAATTTGCGATTAGCGGATCCATAATTCCACTTACCTCGACCAGTGGATCTACTAATTGGGTCCGGTGCCACGTTGTCCATGTTGTGCGTCGGACAAATAAATTTATCAAAAAACGGAATTGATTTGATCTTACAAAAAACGCGCCTCGGTTGGGCAATCGCTGGAGGGGTCAAAAGAGAACATGAGGATCGTGTAATCTCCTGCAACCTGGCCAGTTTATCGAAATTGATCAACAGGTTTTGGGAGATGGAAGAGCTCAACGCCAAGACAGCTTTAACATCCGAAGATGCGTTATGCGAAGATCATTACGTCAAAAACACGACGCGCGATGGCACAGGGCGGTATATCGTGCGTCTACCATTTCGACACGCAAATACGGATTTCGGCGATTCACGAGCGCAGGCATTACGGCGATTTTACGCTCTTCAGAAGAGATTCAACTCAGATCCGGTCTTGAAGAAAGAATACGTCAAGGTCATGAAGGAATATGTGGATCTCGGACACATGACTATATGTCGCAACGATTCAACCAACGGATACTATATGCCACATCACGCGGTGATAAAAACTTCCAGCAACACGACCAAGGTCCGCGTCGTGTTCGACGCTTCTGCAAAGGCCGGCAAGGGTTTTTCATTGAATAACGTATTAATGGTCGGGCCGATTATACAAAATAAATTATTCGGACATTTGTTACGATTTCGAATCCATGCGTACGTTGTCACGGCCGATATTGAGAAAATGTACCGGCAGGTGCTTATGCATCCCAGCGATCGAAAGTTTCAGCGAATTTTCTGGTACCACGCCAATGAGATTACGACGTATGAACTAAATACGGTGACCTTCGGAGTGTCAGCTGCGCCTTATCTAGCTATACGCACGATTCATCAGCTCGCTGACGATGAGAGGGTCAAATTCTCACAGGCGTCAAAAATTTTAAAACGCGACATGTATGTCGACGATTTGCTAACGGGCGCAGATTCACTCGAAGAGATTTTGCAAATACGCGACGACATAATTGAATTGTTAAAACGTGGTGGTTTCAATATCCGGCAATGGTCTTCAAATCATCGACATGCACTCGATAATTTAGAAAACAGATTTCACGACCTCGACAGGGTAATTGAACCTAACCTCGTCATAAAAACACTCGGTGTGATATGGGATTCCCAACGCGATGAATATGGATTCACAGTACAGCCGATCGAGTGCCCGGGAACGATAACAAAACGAAACGTGTTATCCGAGATTGCGAAAATTTTCGATCCATTAGGGTTACTCGGTCCTACGGTAATGTTCGCGAAGATTATTCTTCAAAAATGTTGGCGAGCTGAGGTCAATTGGGATGAATCTTTACCCCAAAATTTGCATGCAGACTGGGTTGTATTGTCAAATCAGCTCGGGCTCTTGCGCGACGTTTCAGTGAAACGCCATTTGTTATTAAAAAATCCAAAAACCATCGAGATACACGGTTTTTGCGATGCAAGCAAGGATGGATATGGGGCATGTATTTACGTGCGATCGTCCGATTTGAACGGTCAAGTTTTTACGAGTTTAGCGTGCGCCAAATCTCGGGTTGCTCCGTTGAAATCGATGCAAATATCGAAAAGGGGAATTCGAACGGAGGAAGGGAAAAGGGAGATATATACCATCCCTCGGCTCGAATTATGTGGATCGGTGATTTTAGCTCGGTTGTACAAGGAGGTGCGAGCGGTATTTGAATTTAAAATAAATCGCGTTATTTTGTGGTCTGATTCAAGCATCGTGCTTAATTGGATTACAAAACCACCGGAGGTTTTAAGAGTATTCGAGTCAAATCGCATTGCCGAAATTCAGACCATCAACGACGACGTGAAGTGGCGTCATGTGAAGGGCAAAGAAAATCCTGCGGATGCAATATCGCGCGGACAGGCTCCCAGATATCTGTTACAAAACAAGTCGTGGTTTAAAGGACCAAGTTGGTTAAACCAATCTGAAATGGAATTGCCACCAAACACCGAGGTTACAGTCACCGACGCCATCGGGTTTAAAAAAAATTTATGCTTCATTTTGCAACCAGAGAGCTGCGACATACTTACTCGATTTTCTTCGTATTCAAAATTAACGAGGGTGATTGCGTATTGTTACGTATACGAACATCCAAGAAATATGCAGGACAAGAGATCGAGACGACAGAAAAGATTGCCGCGGAAAGGAAAATTTTGCAACTGATCCAAAGGAGTCAATTTTCAAAGGATATCGACAGGATTATGAACAACGAAACCGTCAAGGATTTTAAACTTGCTTCATTAAATCCGTTCGTCGACGAATATGGGCTTCTTCGTGTTGGAGGACGTTTGAAAAGGGCGCAGATTCCTTACGAACAAAAACATCCAATTTTCTTGCCGACACATCATCCCGTCACCGATTTGATTATCAAGGAAACACACGAGCGGACATATCATGCCGGCGTTCAAAGTACGTTGTGCACCATAAGACAGAGAGGATTGTGGTTGATCGATGGAAAAAATCAAATACGTAAAGTCATCCGGAAATGTGTTCGATGTCTCAGACACCGGCCGATCTTACCAGAAAGTCAAATGGCTGATTTACCTCAGGCACGTGTGAACGGGACGGCGGCGTTTTTACATGTGGGCATAGATTATTTTGGGCCTGTGTTTGTCAAGGAAAGGAAATTCCGGAACAAAAAGATTTCAAAATCATACGGTTGCGTGTTCGTTTGCATGGCTACGAAAGCCGTACATCTTGAAATAGTAAGCGATCTGAGCACGGCGGCGTTTCTCGCGGCGTTCCGGCGGTTTATCGGTCGTCGGAGGGTACCCAGCCACGTGTTCTCGGACAACGGAACAAATTTTGTCGGGGCAAACAAACAGTTGCGCAAGCTTTATGCGTTGCTCGAAACCGAGGACCTGAAAAGAACCGTCACAGCACACGCAACTCAACATAACATTACGTGGCAGTTCAACCCTCCTTTGTCGCCGCATTTTGGAGGCTTATGGGAGGCTGCAGTAAAGTCGTTTAAGCACCATTTCGTACGGATAGTACGAGAACAGTCTTTTACCATTGAGGAATTCAATACGTTGGCCATAGAGATTGAAGCAATTTTAAATTCTCGGCCAATATGTTCTCTCTCATCCGATCCGAACGATCCAGTGGCACTCACGCCGGCTCATATCCTAATAGGGCGGCCTCTCACAAGATTGCCGGAAGTCGATTTGTCCGACATTCCAAACAATCGGTTAACGGTTTGGAATTTTATTTCCAAAGCTCGTCAGGATTTTTGGCGGCGATGGTACCTCGAGTATTTGAGTGAATTCCAGAAACGGCAAAAGTGGCAGACAACAACAGGTCAACTTCATCCAGGAGCCGTGGTAATTTTGATCGAGAAGAACCAACCGTGTATGCGGTGGCCGTTGGGGATAATCCGCGAAGTTCACCCCGGAGAGGATGGAATTGTTAGAGTCGTAACCGTCAAGACAATGCAGGGAGATTATAAACGAAATTGTACTCAACTATGTCCTTTACCAGATAAAATTTAAATTTAAGATCAATTGCAACAGTAAGCAACTCAGTTACTTATATAAAAAAAATATTAAAAAAATACAATTACGACACGAAATCAAATATATTGTAACGGTTTTCTCTCTCTCGATCAATGGTATACCGATCTCCCCGATACGTTTACACCAATGCTATCTTAACCCGCCTGATGCGGTGAGAGAGAACACGGACAACCACGAGACTTAATTTCTTCTCTCTTGCGCGACTAGCTCACGTACAGGGTCGGCTCGTGGAAGCCGGGTTACAATAATTTTAATGTTTTCGGGCACGGGGCAAAACATCATAAAACCCCTTATAGACACCGCTAATAATTTCAAATTCACTATCCCCAAACCAAGGTTAACGCCAACCGTACCATGCACACCGGCTCGGCGAATCCTTTACAAATTTAATACCAAGAGAAATCCAAACTTACCTTCCGTTGAACCGGCGAAATGGCGCGGTCCTCTGCCTGTCGGGTCTCAATCAGCGCACAAATCACCCAGTACGACTAACTAAGTTTAATTAACTGATACAAAGTTGTATACAAAAATGCGCTCACTAACGCGCTTAATCTTATATATAGTACTTCGACTGCGTCCTTGCTCGACGACTTTATATAATACTTCTTTCAGCCAAGTAAGGCGCGACTACCCTCGCTTATTAACCTTTTTGACTAAGTGCTACTCGTTAAACTCAATACTAGACTGTCTCCTAAGACGGCTGGATTCTCTCTGTCATTTTCATAAAGCGTTTGCTCTCTGCGACGCTCGGACTCTCTCGCTGTCTCGCTCTACGGTGACGAACGTAGCCTCTCCCTTTGTCGTAGTTCGACAGGCGATACTCTCCTATCGGTTCGGGCATTTTCGGGAGTGCGCGGTTAGCGCTAGCGTTCGTGCTCGATTTCGGTTGTCCGAGTCCTGCTGCCCTCTTTCCACGAGTTTTGTTTCCTCGCGTGTACATGAAATAATTGTAAATCATGGATTAGACAGCGCACCATAGGCTACTGTTCAACCAAGATCGGAACGGATTTTTGCGCGTGAGACAGTCGGTAGGCGGCGCGTTTTATGAATAAGCAAAACGTGAAAATAACGTTACATTCCCCCCTTTGAAACCGCTGGTTACCCGACTGTTTCAGCGCAGGCAGTTTGGAAATTCCTTGGGTTAGGATTCCGCCGGTGCACTTGGACGGTTCCGATCATGGTGGATAGCGAGCATAGAATCAAATTCAATTTGTAAACATTAAAGACAACAAAATACTCACTCAGTTCCAACACCAAATTAATTTTCTCTTTCATCTACTGGTTAACGGTGGATTAGGGAAAGTCTATTAACACAATTAGTAATATAAACTCGAGAATTTTATATCATATTAATTATCCCTGAATACAAAAAATTATCCTAATTGTTGTTCAGTCTTTTCGTTTCTTAACGAGATCAAACTATTAACCAAAACAAAAAGTAAGCGTCGTAACCCGATGATAAGCGAATATTAATTCGCGCAACTCAAAACAAAATCTTCCCTTGTACTGGGGTATAATTAAACAAAACTATTTCTTCTTTTTTTTTTCTTATTGGAGATTGACAAACTTCTCCTTGCTAATTGAACAAACAAAAAAAAAACATCTCCCATGACGACGTGAGGCTCCCTTGGCGCAACGACGAGCGAATCACTCCTTGCTCTGGGGTTCGCGCTTAACAGGGTTGAATATGACGGTCCTGGCGTCGTCATCGTCCGAGTCGTCTTCGGGGTCCTGCGGCGGTTCGAGATGCGCCTTCTCGGTGGTCGGCATGATGTTAGGTAAAATCACGACGCGATGAGGACGATCATCGAAGAGTTGGTACCCTGGGGTAGGGCATGGCGTGTGCATTGTGACTGGGCCAAACTGGTACGTACGGTGCGTACAAGCGTTAGGTTCCAGTGCGGCACATGTGCGCTCTGTCTCCATTGTTGGGCGGTATAGCATGGCGGCGTTTGCGCGTTTTGCCTGCTCCGCTTCTATAATGCGCTTGCGGCAAGTTCCGCACGCTGGATCGGGTTCCGTTAAGAGATGTCTGCAGGTTTTGCAGCGGTTCTCGAGCGGAATCTCCCAATTAATAAATTCTTGATAATGCGGCCAGGGACAGTCCTCCTCCGTGAATCCTTCCGAATTACAAACTTTACAAAAGATAGTCATACTTGGACGGCGACAAGAGCGCCAACTATGTCCCTCCGTTTTGCAATTCAGGCATCCTTTGGGTGCTTTCGGGTGCAACCTCGGTTGTCGAAGCTCGCACTGGGCGCGATAAACTTCCATCACGGACTTGGTGAAGAGCTTCTTTATTTTTAGTAATCCGGTAATACGGATCTCTGCGCGATGATATGCCTCAACGCTTTTCGTTAATTCGGCGTCTAGTCGTACGCAGTTCGTCTCCTGTCTGGCGGCTTTCTGTGTCATTTGCGCGATGGTGGCCTCCAGAGTGTTATTCTTTTCTGCTAGCGCCTGCTTCTCCTTCATTTCCCTCATGAGGGTGTGTACGACCTCATAGTGGGTGGAGAGCGCTTGCTCCTGGTTTGGCAGCGGCGTCTTGGAGTTAAGGGTCGCAATTTCATCACGGAGCTCCCTGTTGGTGTCGCGTTCCATACGTAGATCCTGGTACAAACGTACCAGATCGCCTTTTGAGATGATCACCATCTCGGTCGAAGCGCTTACTAGCTCCAGTTCCTTTTGCGCGTCCCCTTCCATCGTTTCGGCTGGGAAGTAGCGCATCAGTGTACCCTCGACGAGAGCGTGATCTGATGCGGTCGAACCTTCGGCGCGGTGCCCTGTCGATTCCCCCGAACTTCCGTCCTTTACTCCCTCGGTGTCAGTCATCTCTGGATTCCTGCAAAATTATTGGTGAACCTGTACTACTCTTTTGCTTCGCCGTGCTAATTTCAAATCGCCAATGTGATATTTCCCTATCTCAGTTCCTTTTTCGTCGCTTATTATTACTACTACCGGTGAAAGTTTCTTACTCACTAACGCTGGTCCCTTATATCGTGGCGCTAATTTCGCGCTATACCCTTGTGCTGCTTTCGAAAGCATTTTATTCGGGTAATACACGATATCTCCGACCTCAACAAAGTCAAGACTGCTCTTACGATTTTTATTATACCTGTCACATTGGTCCTTCTGCGCTTTTTTCATGTAGTCTTCTACTTTCTCGCGCCAAATCTTGATTCGGTCAATTCGATCGGTCCAGGTATTATCGTCTGTGTGTTCAGTCTCGTCTATTTGTCCTGTGGGTAAGGGAGGCTCTCCGATACGTCTGGGTTCTCTACCAAAATTCAGGTATGCGGGAGTAACTCCTAAAGAAGCATGTACGGTTGTATTATACGCGAATTGAATTTTCTCGAGGAACTCGTCCCATTCACGATGATCTTCGCCTAATAAACTCGAAATCATTGCCTTCAAATTTCTATTTACCCTTTCCACGGGATTTGCCTGTGGGTGGTAAACCGGTGTTGTAAATTGACGAATGTTCGCTTCTTTACAATAACTCGTAATAACTTTATTCACAAACTCTGTGCCATTATCGGTAATTATCGTTTGCGGATTTCCCCATCTGTTCGCTAAAGAGCGCAATGAACGCGTGATGTGCGCGCCATCGGCTTTGTTCAAAGCATAGCATTCAATGTAACGCGTACAGATATCTTCGCAAACTAATATATAATTCTTGCCTGCTTTTGAGCGCGGAAAAGGACCGATGATGTCCATTGAAACTGTTTCCCAGGGCTCAGGAATCTTGCGCGGATACATTAACCCCTGAGGCGGCGTATTGTCGATCTTGCATTTCAGATAGACTTCGCACTTTTTAATGTATCGGCGAATATCTATGTTCATTCCAGGCCAATAGAATTGCTTCAGAATGGCATATCGCGTCTTCCTAATTCCTTGGTGCGCTGATTGGGGTGTATCGTGATATTTAGCGATTGTTGGAAGTATTTCCTCTTCTCTGAGTACTTGGTTCCACGCGTCATTATCACCCAAATCTTCTTTAGCTTTTTCCGGCTTGTAATAATATATTTTACCGTCTTTTCCTAGCTTGAATCGCTTATTCTTTCCATTTTTATTCTCAAGAATTTGTAACATGTGATCATACCATGGCATACTTTGTGCATTATTTAAGTGCGCATCCGGCGCGTCTGAGTCCTCGTGTAAACGAGAGAGCGCGTCCGGCGCTTCGTTCGCCGATCCCTGACGGTGTTCTATGGTTAAATCGTGAGATAGAAGCTCCATTGCCCATCTGGCAAGTCTACCTATTGGATTTCTTAACGAGTGAAGCCACCGTAGGCTGGAATGATCTGTTATGACTGTGAAGTGCGTGCCCTCCAGATAACATCTTAATTTTCTCACCGCATGAACGACAGCTAGACACTCTTTTTCGGTGGTGGTGTAATTACATTCCGCACCCCTGAGTGGTCTACTTAAGCAAGTAATGAGATATTCTCTATCATCTCCTTTTTGCGTTAGGATTGCTCCTAACCCTGTATCGCTAGCGTCTGTGTATAAGAAATACGGCAAATCTGGTCGTGGGGGGACCAGAGTGTGCGCTTCCTGGAGTGTGGATTTGACCTCTGTGAATGACTTTTCACATTCGTCGGTCCATACCCATGGCACTTTTGGACTGGCCAATTTATTTAACGGGCCTTGAATTTTAGCAATGTTGCGCAGATGCCTGTGATACCAATTCACGAGTCCATTAAATCTGCGCAACTCCTTACGATTGCGAGGGCGCTGAAAATTCAAGATTGGCTCGATGCGTTGGGGATTTGGTTTCACCCCATCTTTATCGAGCAAGAAGCCTAGAAACTCAACACTTTGCCGAGCGAAGAACGATTTCTCTCGATTAATCACGAGTCCTGCTTCGTGAAGCACAGTGAATAGAATATCGAGAAGAACGATATGTTCTTCAAAAGTTTCTGATATGACGATCCAGTCGTCTAAGTATGTAAAAACTTGCTCGGTGTATTTTTCTGGCAACAGTCGCGCTCTCACGTACTCCGTGAACTTAACTTTGAGTTCATCCATGAGGCGCTGAAATGTAGATGGCGCATTCGTTAGGCCATACGGCATACGGACGTATTCCAATAGTCCTTTGCCTTCTACTACAAAAGCCGTGTAAGGTCTACTTTTCTCGTCCATCGGGATCTGGTGGAATGCCTCGCTCAGATCTAGGGTACTAATAATCATACGATTGACCATGGAATCGAGAATTCTGTCCATCCTGCGCAAAGGATAGGCCGATTTTTTCGTGATTCGATTTAATTTTCGGTAATCTACGCAAAACGTACCGTTTTTCTTTAGCGCTAATACTGGGGGACTTGACCATGAACTATTACTTGGTACAATAAATCCTTTCTCTAGCAGTCTTTCTATGTCTTCCTCCAAAATCTTATTAATTGCCATACTCCTTCTATACGGTTTCTGCTTAATCGGAGTTTCCTCTAACAATTCAATTACGTGGTTTATCAGCGTTGTACCCTTCAAATCCAATTGTCCCTGCGTTTCGAATTTCACATCTAGAAATTTATCGAGCTGCATTTTTTCATCGATTGTCAATTCCTGAATTTGCATTGTATTCACAGCATGAAATTTATCTCGCGTCGAACCAAAAGGTATTTGCGCTTGAGAATCTAAAATTTTCCAATTACCGTTAGCACCATCGATCGTGATTTTCCATCGCGTGATAAAGTCAAGCCCTAATATGATAGGTGTACTTAGACCATCCAAAATCGCGAACCAATGTTCTCCATAGCAATCAGAAACATCGACGAGGAATTTGGCTGAACAACGTGGCCGAACGATATGGTCGTGCTGTGCGAGTTGTACACCTTGACGGGTGATCGAGTCATATACCGGGTCGCACTCTTGTACTGAGCGGACTTCTTCGTATATTTCCCCACTCATAAAGCTACGATCGCTGCCAGTGTCTAAGATTCCTGAAATAAATTGATCGCCAATTCTTACTTCTACCGGGATTATTTTGCGCTCGGAGGGAGGCAACGCGGCGCATAACCTTTGAAAATGCGGCGCGTGCTATTTTGTTTTTCCGAAATTCGCTTTCTTCCCGTGTGCGTTCTCTCACGCATACTCAGTAAGATATTTCTCGAACAATGAGGCACATTGTCGTCGTTTTGTTCGAACTCTGATGGGTGATCTTCTTCGCTATCTGAATATTCTAATTCTGACGCGGTTGTAACGGAATCTATTTCATCGGTACAATCTTCCATCGTTAAACCTCTCAATTCTTTCGAACTTTTCGCTTTCAATTCGAAATCCTTATCCAATTTTTTCTCTTTTACCTCCAACTCATTATTTAGATTTTTCTCTTTCGTTGCCAACTCATTTGCCATTTTTAAGCGCGATTCTTTTTCCGAGGTTGTGTCAGGAAATAGAGCGGACTCTAATCTTTCCTGACATCCTGCTCGTTTTTTGAGACTGTCGGTTGAGTTTTTTCAGATTTCACCGATTTTCCCGGAGATCTATCGTGCCTATAGGGTGACTTCATGCGTTCGTTACATCGATTCGCGTAGTGTCCTTCCCTATTGCATCTATAGCAGCGCACGGTGCGATCTCTATCTGGGCCTCTTCTTGATCGTTCGTACTTGTTATATCGCGGACTGTACCCATGTCTTTCGCGATCTTCCGAATTCGATCCGTATTCGCGCCTATTCCTACTCTGTGATCTCGATTTTTGCCTATGTCTGCGCCTGTTTCGCGGCGACGATCTGCTCCACTCTCCCCCCTCTCGCGATGAAGACGAGTCTGAAGAGCTGAAATAACAGGAGCCCGATCGGTGACGCGCTCTGGTAGGCTTGCATCAGGCAGGCGTGGTGCTCGGCTCCGGTCGGGCATCATTCGGGCTTGACGACCCCGCCTTAGCACAGTCAGGTAAGGGAGTCCGTAAAATTCCCCGTCTAAGAGGGTAGACGTTAAACAAAGTAGCGAAGAGGAGAAGAAGAGGAGAAGAGAGAAGGAGAGGAGAAGAGGAGAAGAGGAGAAGAGGAGGAGAAGAGGCAGATGGCAGGAGTAACTGTGACTTGGTCGCTCCTCGAGGACATCACACTGAAAGTCCGGTGTAGGACTCTTGGCGATAAGCTACTGACGTTTTGCGGTTCCTGAGCACCCGTAGCAAGAAAGTCGGCCACGGACTCGCACCAGTAATCCACAAGGTGGATATATCCGCATGGTGCCCTTAACCACCGGTCAGGTACTGGTGGGACGGGCAAGTGTCGTATGAAGCTGGTGAATGGGGGGTCAAACCTGTTACGCGGCGTCAGTAAAGAGGAACATGACAACTTCTCTTTGGGCCTGGAAACCCAAGCTACCTAGGTGTGGTGTCTGGCAGGACCGGTCAAAGAGTTATAGTGGCTATGCATCGAGTATGGCCAACCAATCGTCATTGTAGTAGTGACCAGGCATACAGATCATAGCTGCAAGCAACTGCCTAGTGAGATGACGATTCAATCGTCGAAATGGAATAGACTCGAACGTCGTGTCAGAGTGTCAAAGTTCCAGGGGCACCTAGTACTGTCTCTCCCGCACTAATGGGATCGTCCGAACGGATCTGCGCCCAACCCTCGACGTCACGGAACCTCCCACAAAAGTACGCAAGTACTGGGAGCCCCCAGGCCGGGGCGTCGTGTAGTGAAGGGTGCGGATTCGAGATGGCGGTCGTGGGGAGAGACACCTGGGCTGTCTGAGTAGGAGCGGTGAAGGCGTAGAGTTGCAGGGGGAACTCAACGCGCCTTCTCCTCCTACAGGTTGGGATCCTCTTGGCGATTTAATGGTCGCACTAGGGGATCTTTCAACAATTGAGTCAAAAGTACCTAGTACTGGCTCTCCCGCACAAATGGGATCGTTCAATCGGGTTTGCGCCTAACCCTCGACGTCACGGAACCTCCCACAAAAGTACGCAAGTACTGGGAGCCCCCAGGCCGGGGCGTCGTGCTGTGAAGGGTGCGAATACGAGAGGGCGGTCGTGGGGAGAGACACCTGGGTGCTTGAGTAGGAGCGGTGAAGGCGTAGAGTTGCAGGGGAACTCAGCGCGCTTTCTCCTCCTACAGGTTAGGACGCTTTTGACGCTTTTGGCACTCTACTAGGCGCTCCGTAAGGGGCGCCTAGGGCACGCTGGGCACTTTTGTCCACGCGGCCTTCCATTTTTTTTTTTTTTTTTTTTTTTTTTTTTTTTTTTTCAGGAACCCGCAGGGGACATCGGCTTCTCCGATGCTGGGAAGCGACGCTCCTACGGCCCCGGTCAACCCCCATGGCCAAGCTGAACCGTCGTGGTAAGGGCCTCGGGACAGGAAGGGGTTTCGTTCCTGCCATTAACGATGGGGACTGGAGCGACTGGCGATCCTCGCAGTCCTTAAGCAACAAACTGCCCGGGTGGGACAAGCGGCTCTGGACCACTGTGTGAATTTTACTTCCGCTTTTCTCGTGGGAACAATATGAACATTTACTCAAAATTAAGGACGATGGTGACGAGGAGTAGTGCGCGGATGGCAGCCCGGCCATCGAGAACATCCAGCGCTGGAGGATCAGGTCACCACGAAGCCGGGTCGAGCACCTGCGGGGCCTCAAGGGTGCACGCGGCCCCAGCCCAGATTCCTCCCCCTCGTCCATCTCGCGATCAGTTCGGTTGTTCCCTACGAGGCCCCCAGCGAGCTCCCCCGCGAGGTGGCCTGGATGGGCAGGTTCTCGGCCTTCGCGCCGTCCGAATTATTTTGAACAGGTGCGACAGGATAATAGGGCAACGTGCTGCAGCCGCAAACGTCGCGGTAGCGCACAAAGTAGGAGCGAACAACGCGAGTAGAAATAGGCGCGACGAAACCGAAACTCAGCCACCGGTGGCTGCTCGCCACGAGGAGATAGGACTGACACGCCAAAACGCGATCGCGAACCCCCACCGTAACTTAGATAGGGCCGACGCGCCGGGCGACGGCAACGCCACGGAAGTTAGGGTGCTGCAGCTGAATATGAGGCGTTCAGCTGTGGTAACAGGAGAAGTTCGTGCGCTCACTCGGCAGAAGCGACTGGACGTCCTGCTATTGCAGGAACCATACGTCCGGAAGCAGGGCCAGAGCCACACTTTCTACGGATTAGGAACTGGAATGAGGGTGGCCGCGGTCCGCGGCGAGAAACCTTGGGCGGCTGTGGCCATTTGCAACCCCTCATTCCAGATGGTCTTCGCCTCGCAGCTGAGCACGACACACTGCGTATGTGTGGAAGTGACGGCACCCGGATCCTCGTTCTACGCCATCTCCCATTACTTCCAATGGAAAGATGACATCGAGGATCACCTCAGACACCTCGCTATGGTGCTCCGTTCTCTGAGGGGGAAGAGAATATTAGTGGCGTTAGATGCGAATGCGCGCTCGTCCCAATGGGGACCCCAGAGGACCGACGAGCGCGGAAGCAGGCTCGAAAGACTCATCGAGGAGTTCGACCTGCGAATAGTCAATGATAGTAGCCAGCCTCCAACTTACTGGACGCCAAGAGGATCGTCTTTCATCGACGTTACCCGTGTGACGTCACCCATGTCCCAATTCGTCAGGGAATGGAAGGTAAGGGAGGACTGGACGACGAGCGACCACAATGCCGTGGACATCAGGCTTCGCACCCCAAGAACCGCGAGAAATGACCAGCGCTCCGGTTCCAGTCGGTTCAACACTCGTAGGGCCGACTGGGAGCTGTTCGCTGCGACTCTCAGGGACTTATCGGCTGCGAGGCTTGAGGAACTCCCACTCTCGTCGGCAGCGGAGGTAGAGCATATGGCAGAGACTCTCACGAACGTCCTCACGGACGCTTGCACCGAGTCCATGCCAAGAAGGAAGCATTTTAGGAAGTCCAATCCGTGGTGGACACAGGCACTCACGAACCTAAAAAAGGGAGTGTACAAACGAAGACGCGCGTTTCAGAAGGAAAGGGTCCTGCCCGAACGCCTCGTTAAGCTGCAGCAATATCGCTCTTCTTTGCGCCTGTATAGCAGGGAGGTGCGAAAGGCAAAACTCGATAGCTGGAGATCGTTCGTTACGTCGCACGGGAACTCGGAGGCCTGGGGATTCGTTTACAAGCAACAGGCTAACAAACTCCGAATTGAGAAAGTGCTCAGCACGATCCGGCATAACGGCACGACCACTATTGACATGAAGGAAACTGCCAGCAGCCTTCTTCAAACGCACGTCCCAGACGACCAGGAAGCAGAGGACACCCCCCAACAAAGGGAAATCAGAGGTCGTGCAAGCATCGCACCGAACTCTCCCGACACCCTACCCTTCACAAAGGGCGAGATCGCGGCGGTTGTGCGATCCCTCAAATGTGACAAGGCTCCGGGACCTGACCTTATCGAGGTCGTGGTTCTGAGACATGCCTTTGCTTCCGTTCCAGATCAAATAGTTAGGCTCTTCAACGGGTGCCTTCAATGGGGCGTCTTCCCCTCCGCCTGGAAGGTAGGTTCCTTGAGAACTCTCCTGAAAGGGGAGGATAAGGACGAGAAGGACCCGAAATCGTACAGGCCAATCTGCCTTCTATCCGTGATCGGGAAACTCTTCGAAAGAATCCTCAAGGGCCGAATCGCAACGACAGCGATGACCCCCGAGAGGATCTCCGCGCGACAATACGGCTTCGTTTCCGGAAAGTCGACGGATGACGCGATCTTTGAGCTGCGGCGAATGGTAGACGCCTCCGAGGAGACTTACACCGTCGCCCTGCTCTTCGATATATCCGGAGCCTTCGACAACGTGTGGTGGCCTCTGGTGCTAGATAGTCTTAGGAACAAGGAGTGCCCGCGAAATATATTCGAAGTAGTCCGCAACTACTTCGACGATAGGAAAGTTCAGATTACGTGGGGGGATGAAGAGGTTTCCAAGCGCGCCACTCGGGGATGCCCGCAAGGCTCTGTCCTTGGCCCGGCATGCTGGAACCTCATGTTCGACGGACTCCTCAGAATCCTCGAGGATATAGTCCCGAACAACTTCGTGGCCTATGCGGACGATCTTCTGGTCCTGATTAAAGGCAACTCGCGTAGGGAACTCGAGGTACAGGGCCAAATGGTCGTCGACACCATCACACGATGGTGCCGGGCGGCCAAACTGGAGCTGTCCGAGAAAAAGACGGAGGCGATCCTCCTTAAAACGCGATGGGTACGCGGGGCTCCTGCGGGTAAGCGGGGTGGGGAAAGGCCGGACCGCCGTAGACGGGTCCAACGGAAACCTAGCTTAGGAAACCGATACCCGGTCATTAGGATCGGGGACAGTAGAATCTCGTTCAAGGATAGTGTTAGATATCTTGGCGTCCACTTTGACAAAGGCATGGATGTTAGAACCCATTGCGAATACCTTAGAAGCAAGACCGCGACGATATTCGGGAAATTAGGGAAGATGGCGGGAGCAGGATGGGGTCTTAGATACAAAGCTCTTAAAACTATCTACAAAGGAGTCTTCGTGCCGGTAGTCGCCTATGGCGCGTCGGGGTGGGCAGACCTTTGTAGGAGAAAGGATCTCAAAATCCTTAGAGCGGCACAAAGACGCACGCTTATAGCGGTCGCCTCCGCCTATAGAACGGCCTCATGGCGATCGTTGTGCGTAGTGGCGGGGGCTATCCCCATAGACTTAATTCTACAGGAATACAGGGCGCGGTACGAAATTAGGGCAGGCAGGGACGCCAGGATAAACGATGTTGTTATCCCGAACGGGGATGACAACGCAGTGCAGCGCATAAAGGGTGAGGTGATGAACATGTGGCAGGCCGACTGGAGATCCTCAGAAAGAGGCCGTACCACTTTCGCCTTCTTCAGGAGCGTTCAGGAGCGGATGGCTGCGAGATGGTTCTCGCCGGACCACTACAGCTCGCAGGTACTCACCGGACACGGGAATTTCCGAGCGCGGCTCGCGTCTCTAGGACTCGTGGAGGGTGAGGGATGCAGCTGTGGGCGGTCGGATACGCCAAGCCACTTCCTCCTCGAATGCCCCAACTTCGATCCGCAGAGAGTAGCTCTGCAGGAGTTCGTCGAGTGGCGGGACTGGCCAGAGGCGGCGCGCCAATTGGTGTCGTCGGCGGGGGCCTTTTCCGTCTTCTCGGACTATTGCCGGGAATCCCTTTGGCTAAAGGGTCTTGAAGCAGAATAAGAGGTAGGACCGGGGGGGGGGGGGAGGAGATAGAGATAAGTACGCGCGAAGAGGCGGTGTCACGAAATTGCGCGCTGCCTAGTCGGGAAGTTGTCGGACTTTCCGGCGAAAGACGGGGGGGCCCGTAATCTTTGCGGACCACCCTCCCATCACGGCAGCCCAAGACACCGCTATGGATAGGGAACACACACACACACACACACACACAAACATAAGCTGGGCTAGTGTTCGGGCGGAACACTAGGAGCAGGCCTTCCCGAGGTTCCCCGTGAGTGCACCGGTGATCGAAGCTGCACGCATCGTGATCCTTGAGGTCCCGGTGGGGGTGGATCGAGCGCCGGTGTAGCTAAACTGCTCCTCCACTACTCACGCCAGTGGAAGCCAAAGGATTTTTCTATCGCCCGCTCCCGGGGCGGTCGGCTCCCGCTACCTAGTAGATGGATGATCGTAGCGTATGCCTATAACGGCGAGGTCGCACAGGGCGAGTCTCCCCCGGGAGGCCGATCTTCACATTGAAAGTTAGGCTTGCACGAACTATATTTCCGCTGTTTCGAGTTCTGTTTTTCGGACTTGGCTTTTTCCTGCATTGCCTGCAGTTTTGAAATCGATTTTTTCAATTCTTCTACTTGTTTCTCAAATGTGTTACTACTTTTCTTCACATTATTTTCTTTTCGCTTACTGCGTTCTTTACCCTGTTCGCTATCACTTTTCGTATTTTTATCTTTCGGTTTTCCTTCGATTTTTTCCGTCGTGTTTTCGGTAATTGCATTTAGGTGACTTTTCGCGAATTTATTGCGCGAATTACGAGAAGAATTTTCTCTTTGTCTATCTGTCTGATTCATTATCAGGATTTTTTCTTCGTATTTGCGCGCTATCGAGATTAATTCTTCGTATGAATTAAAATCATCGCGGTCAAAGTGTGCAATCAATTTCGAATGTAGACCGGAAAAAATTTTATCGAGTTGTTGGCTTAACGGAATTTTTGTTTGCAACTTAGAATACATTTCGCTGATTTTAATTATATATTCGACTGAGGATTCTCTGTCCTCTTGAACGCGCTTTTGTATTTTAAAATGCAATTTTTGGTCTTCCTTGTCATCACCGAAAGTTTTACGAAATTTGTCGGTAAAATCCCTCCATGATGTCCAACTTGCGTGAAAAACTTTATACCACGAATAAGCTGTATTCGAGAGAATTTCGGGTAGGGTGTTTAGAGCGTCTCTGTGATTTATTGCTGAGGCTGATACTTTTCTTTCAAGTTCATCGATAAAATCATCAGCGCTTAATTTCCCTGGAAATTTTAACTCCCATGTTTTGAATATTTTGCTTATATTCTGTGGCGTATGGCCGTGATTGTGCGGTTCAGAATTTATGGCACCATTCCTTTCGTGATTTGACGGTTGTCGCGCGCGAGTTTGTGTATTGTTATTGAACTCTAATGTTCGCGGTTGAAAAACTGTCGAAACAGAAGGTGTCATTTGTTTTTCTGAAATTCGCGCGCATGGCCTAGTTATGCACGACGTTGTGACTGTTGTCGAACAAGTCGTTATTGTTGGACTTTGAGTACTGATGGGGGGTAAATTATTTTGAAATTTCTCTACGTTTCCTCTACGTGTATCCCTAAATGGATCCTCGTCGTACTCCCATTGGGTTTCGTTTACCGTAAGTAGTACTGCGGCCACTATGGCGACCCCCACTCCTATCCCCACTCCTTCCCCCACTCCTTTTCCCCCACTCCGCGGTCGCCGAGTTCGCCGTGAGCTCGAGCGGCCGTGGATGTGGGGGGAGAGGTGCGCGGGGGGAGGAGGGGGGATGGATGGTGTCGGCATAGTGGCGCGCTGTTTTTTATTTGAATAATTAACTCTGGTACTTACCGGACGCTCCGCACCCCCGCTGTCGCATCCCTCGTCGGTCCAGCACACACACACACACACACACACACACACACACACACACACACACACACACACACACACACACACACACACACACACACACACACACACACACACACACACACACACACACACACACACACACACACACACACACACACACACACACTACGCGCACTACTCGTGTAACCCGTTAAAAAAATGTTCGTTCAAATAGGGGACCACATCAATATTCGCCTGTTCATCAGTTAATGCGATTGCCCCTGTTCCTTCGCGGCTGACGACCGTTGCTGTTAATGATAAACCCGCGAGAAGACATAAAATCCCTAGTCTATCTGGCACATCTTCACAGGTTGAAAACCCCTCTAGACCGCACATGGCTACTAGAGGTGGAGGATTTTTAAACCGCAGAGGGGCAATATAAATATTGACACCCTCGACAAACTCGTAAAAGCACTCATCTGTTAACCAGACGCCGCAACAGCCGTCGGAGGACGTATGGCGTATTTCCGCGCGGTACACACTACTACCGATACGTATTACGCAACGCATCCCTGGCTTAATAACGGTGGTGTCAATCACTACACCGCGCATCTCATAATTATAATAGCGATTAAGATCGTCGCGGAGCTGCGCGTACGCGGTTACCATTAATGGTGTGCGTAAATATATTTCACCGAATGAATAAAAATCAACCACATCACACTTAAATTTTGGCGGTAACACCGCAGGCTCGAAGTACTCGCACATTTTTTAAGGAGTGATCCGTCTCGCTATTCAATAAGAACTGAGCTCTATTGCGCTATGAGAGTTTTCAACACCTCGTGCACTACCCCTCCACACCCTTTAACGTTGGACCGTGATGAGATTTCTCACGATATTTTTGCAAACGTATACGTCTCATCATCGCAAGGAATGCACACCTGCATCCGTCACGTACCTATGGTATATCTTGTTTATATCAACACAAAACTGAAACGAGTGTTTTCGTAGAATATGTACCACAGTGAGGAATGCACACCTGGGCTCATCACGAACTTACGATTCAGCATTTGTACATATATATATATATATATATATATATATATATATATATATATATATATACTAGTGTATGTATGATATAGTGAACAATAGCGTTCACACATAGTAACATAATTTATTTGAATAACCGTATATATATATATATATATATATATATATATATATGCGCAATTCCTCTTAATTATATTAATTACCTATAAATTGTCAAATACATCAATGATCGTATGTGCAAAAGAGCGCGCGATAGCGTTTTATAAAGGTACGAGAGAGTGTACATACCACTCTACGGATAGCCGCACACAGAGAAGAGCCTCATATATGGAATGCCTCTGTTCCAGAGAGAGAGAGTGAGAGCCATAGGTAGCGCATAAGAGCGAAAGAGACAGAGGGGCAAGTTCGCGAAGGCATTGCAGTATATATGACATGCAGCGTCACCTGTACCACTCATCTTCGCTTCGCATATACTATGGATGAGAGAGCAAGAACTATAGAGAGCTCTCTAGGAAGACAGAGACCATGCTACAGTCTGCTTCTTTTTAATTTTCTTTATACATGAATAAATATCGTTTTTTCGTGTTGCACCAAATGAAATAACTGTATAATCTTTTCAATTATTATTTGAAATGATATATACGGAACTCTGCACATCATACGGTATAACTGCCCGGATTTTTAATTTTTGCAATTTTTATATTTTTTCAGTAACTATCGAAAAAAATGAGATTTTTAATTACCAATCGAAAAGTTGGGATTTTAATTGCCCTCTCAAAACACATCGGTCTTTCAAAAACATGTCTTTTTGAAAATTTTCGTTTTTCGAGAGAGAGAGAGAGCTCATGAAGGCATACGCTCTCACGCTCTCACGTAAGAATGAGAGAGAGAGAAAGAGAGAGAGAGACTGCGCGAGGTAACGAAGAGGAGATATTGCTAGCAGTATATACGGCTCGCAGTGTGCTTCCCCCCGTACCGTTCACCACCACCTCGCCTATACTCTAGATCAGAAGGCACGCGCTCTCTATCTCTTAAAGGCGCTGTATGTATGAGAGAGAAAAAGCTATAGAGGTCTCGGTAGGAAGACAGAGATCATGCTACAACCTGCTTCTTTTTTACTCTCTTTATACGAGGCTAAATGTCTTTTTTCATGATGTACCAAATTGAATAACTGCGTAATCTTTTCAGTTATTATGAATATATATATATATGTAGGGGCCGTTGCACATAAAACGGTGCAATTACCAGTATTTTTAATTTTTGCGTTTTTAATATTTTCAATATCCATCAAAAAATTCTTCGATCGAAAAAAACATCTCTTTGTGAAAATTTTCGCTTTCGAATGTACTTCTAAACATATAGAAAATTATTGGAGAGGTTTTTTGAATGCATTTTTAATTTTTAATTTTTACTTTTTTAATCATATATATATATGTGTGTGTGAACCACTCATGAAACCGATACTCCTTGCACGTTTTAAACAAGACGTGTCTTGTTGATCTGGTCAAAAATGCATACAAATCAAAAGCATACAGTCGCCTAGCTTTTATAAACCATCTTTCGACACAGAAGCGACAGTTTCAATCGAGCAGCGTAACAGCGTATTATATTTTATTGTGAATGATGGCAGACCGCGCCCTTCGTAAATATATTCGCGATTTTTTGCGTTTTGTGCAATTGCACAGTGTGCAGATACGGCGTCGTTGCGACAGTCAGTGGTGTTACGAGTTAAAACATTTATCGGGTGATAAACTCATCAATCGCTTGAAGTATCTTATATGGTGGGCTCCTCTGCGCAACATAGTGACGGCCTATAACAGAGGCATACTGCAGGGTCAGAGGGTGATAATGTGTGTGTACGAGGAGTTACAGAGAAGAGGCCTTCAAGGATCTCAGAGTGTTCGCGGTATTGCTGATGAAATCAGAAGTAAGTACTTTTTTACAAATCGTAAAAATATTGAAACCGATCTAATATGATGGAAACGCTATAATAGGTTATCGGCAGCTTTGGGACGCATCGAGCGATGAAGAAGCTGCTCTTGTAGACGCTGTCTGCGCCGTAGAAAATTTGGAGAAAAATACCGCGAAACGTAAGTATTTAGATTTCCTGATATTCTAAATTTTTATTTTGAAATTAAAAATCTGATTATTTAAAATCATTGGTTTTTAATATCGCAGGCTTAACTTTATTCTTATACTTTTGTTTTTATCCATTAGATATACCAGCGCAGCCCTACGTGGGAGAGCAAAGTGAATCGATTGCAGGTCCTTCAGGTCTATGCCAAAGACCGATAAGTACAAGGAAATATGAAGTAATCGACACGGATAGCAGTGACGAAGAAGACGACACTCACGCTAACGTTTATGACGACCTTAATGTTGTCGCTTCATCATCGCAAGACGGTGATGAAGAAGAAGCAGAAGAAGAAAATCGGATTATTGAACAGCATGAAAATCAGCTATGGGAGTACCCAATAGAGGACGGCATAATACACAATGATGAAGAGTCAACACTGTTAAATGATGATTGGCATCAGCATCTCCTGGCTGACACCGACTCGGGTAAATATAATTTGTTCTTATATATAAAAAGTAACATGTTTATTCTAGTCAACAAGTAAATGAAACGGTTAATGTACCATAGGTTATTCAACACAGGGATTATTGTTTGATGATGAATAACCGAATTCTATTACATAAAAGGTACTAATAATATTGATAATAGCTTTGAATAAAAATATGCGTTAATAATGCAGAGATAATCATCCGTATATATTTTCAGAGACGCAGCTAGGAGCTGGGAAGAACCGTGTTCGCACGGGTACAGAGCCATTCAGGGATGTTCAGCCACCCGGAAACCGCTTCGAAATCATCAGGGATTCCACACGCTATTTTAAACGTTTCAAACTTCAAGGACGCGAAACTACGTTGCGTATCAGATCACCCCAGGCAGGTTTCTCTGTAATTGACTGGCTCGGCGGAGCATTTCGCGATCTTCTAACGTATATCACTAATACTTGTACTGGTGGTGATTATGTCGGAATATCATTTACGGCGGATAGTTTAGCACACGGGCCGGTATGGTTATCCTTTCGACCAGCCAGAGACTATACGTTTGAAGATATCTGGCAATTAATAAGCAGCGTTGCTCAGAGTGCAGCCTCTCTGAACATCAATGACGCGTGTAACATAAAAACTTGTATAGTCAGAGGTGTCGAGGGTCGTGGTAGAAAAGGTCTGACTCACGAGGCTGTCACGAAGAAATCTATATTATCAATCCGAAATTATGATAACTTATGTTTACCACGCTCATTGGTAGCAGCACGCGCATACGTTGAACGGGGTGAAATACGATCGGGAGCCTTACATACTAGATGGCAGCGTATTAGGCAGATTAACGGTTCACTGCAAAGAAATGAAGCTATTGATCTTACGAGAGCAGCTAATATCGTTGTGCCTGCAAACGGTTGCGGTGTGTATGAGATTACCCTGTATCAAGATTATTTACTACGTGACGGCATCGCTATTGTTGTATACGAGTTTCTAACACTGGGTCGCCGTCAAAAGCCTTTGTTCGATGGTAGAAAAAGAGTTTTGGCTTCTGTAGGTACGATAAAATACACGTTACATATATTGTATTATGAACGATCGCATCATTTTCAACCTATTCTGAATCTCAGAGGTGCTGTAGGTGGCAGGGATTTTTGCTCAAACTGTAATATGCGCAGTCGTCGTGATGACCACATATGTTCCAAAAAAAAATGTCCTCGATGTTTTGGATTACCACCATGTGATCCTCACACAAATGAGACAATTAAATGCGTTGGTTGTAACCGTATTTTTTTTGGAGATCAATGTCTACAAAAACATAAGGCTGACCCTATAGTCAGGAACCGTAGAGGGGTTAGCGTGTGCGAAACTGTTAAACGTTGTCGTTGGTGTTTTCAAACGATAAGACCTTTAAAACGAAAGAAGCACATATGCGGTGTAAAATATTGCAAGACATGTAAAGATAACAAACCGGATAATCATATGTGTTTCATGAAAGGGCTTCGCACACATACAAACACACGTAAAGCAGTTTTTATTTTCTATGATTTTGAAACACAGCAGTGTACGTCTGTAAACGGTGACGCGTCCACGTTTGTACATGAACCAAATCTCTGTGTAGCTCAGAGACTCTGTACGTTTTGCTGTACCGATGACTCCATAACAGAGCCATGCGATCATTGTGGTGCACACGAGTTTATTTTCAAACACAATCCTGTAGCACAGCTTGTAGAATTAGCTATGACGCGTATCACGGGTTTTTCCCGTACTATCTGCATTGCTCATAACGCCGGGGGTTTTGACGCGCAGTTTATTTTGCGGTATTTAATCGAAGAAAAAAAGACACAGTTACCATCATTAATTATGAACGGGACGAAAATAATTACAATGCGGCTTGAAAATCTTGTGTTTCTGGACAGTCTACACTACTTTCACATGCCTTTAAGCGCTCTACCAAAAGCTTTCGGTCTCGCGAATACGGTCGCAAAAGGTACTTTTCCTCATTTATTTAATAGACCTGAAAACCAAAATTATGAAGGCGTTCTGCCGTGCCTGGAGTATTATTTACCCGATACAATGCGTACAGCCGAGCGGGAAAAGTTTCTTGAGTGGTACACGGATCTGAAAGAGAGTAATTACCTGTTCAATTTTGAGAAAGAGATTGTTAATTATTGCAAGACAGACGTTACGATATTAAGGCGCGCATGTATGGCTTTTCGCGATATGTTTATCGTCAGCGGTAATGTCTGTCCGTTCGATGAGTGTACGACGATAGCATCAGCCTGTTTTCGCGTTTTTCGCAAAAACTTTTTGAAAGATAACACGATAGGGATTATCCCGACGACCGGTTATAGATGGGCTCATAACCAATCTAAAAAAGCAGTTTCATGGCTCGTGTGGATGGAATACTCTCTCGGTCAGCGTATTATTCACGCTGGACGGGGACGCGAATTTAAAATAATGCAAAATTTACTAGTAGATGGCTACTACAAAATAGACGACGTGTCTTATGTACTACAATTTCACGGTTGTTACTGGCACGGATGTCCGCATTGTTATCCTTTAAATCGTGATAAGAGACAAAGTGATGGTACATCGATGGACGAGCGTCTTGAAAAAACTGTAGCTATAGCGGCTCGGATTCGAGAGGGCGGTCATATATTAACGGAAATTTGGGAGTGTGAGTACGATAGGCTGTTAGAAGCTGATGCAGAAATGCGTACGCTCGTAAAGGACCATCATTTAGTTGCCATAGAGCCTCTTAATCCACGCGATGCTTTCTTTGGGGGGCGAACAGAAAACATGGTAACGCTTTACGATGTACAGAATACGGAGCAGATCCACTACGTGGATGTTTGTTCTTTATATCCTTACATCTGTAAATTTGGTAAATACCCCGTAGGGCACCCTCGCGTATATACCGGTGATGAATGTATGGAGCTAACAGGTCCTAATAATAACGATCTTTCACGTGTCGAGGGTCTTGTTAAATGTCAGGTATTACCGCCTACGAATCTTTACCACCCTGTGCTACCGGTTCGTATGCATCATCGCTTATTGTTTCCTCTATGTCGTAGCTGTTGCGAGAGTATGAACCAGGAAACATGTACGCACGAAGAATCTTCTGAGCGTGTGTTCGATGGTACATGGGTGGTCGATGAGCTTCGCAAAGCTATCTCATGCGGCTATATCATTATCAAAGTAAACGAAATTTGGCAGTATGAGATCACGCAGTTTAATCGTAATACTAAAGAGGGCGGCTTATTTGCGTCTTATATAAATACGTTTCTGAAAATCAAACAGGAAGCCAGTGGCTGGCCTGAATACTGCTTGGAAGATGAAAGGGCGCAGGAGCAGTATATAGCAGCGTTTGAGAACTCAGAGGGTATTAAACTAGATCGCGATAATATTACAAAGAACCCTGGATTACGATCTGTAGCTAAACTATGTCTCAATTCTTTTTGGGGTAAATTCGGTCAGCGTGAGAATCTACCGCAAACAACAATAGTTTCGACTCGTGAAAAACTCATGGAATTATTGACCAGCCCTGAGTATGAAATCACTGGTATTCTACCTGTTAATAATGAGACACTGTACATTAATTACACAAAAACCGATACCGCTGTAATACCATCCGATATAGCGAATGTTGTAATAGCAGCATATACAACAGCACAAGCGCGTTTGAAATTATATAGTTATCTCGAGCGCTTGGGTCGCCGTGCCCTGTACTGCGATACAGATTCTGTAATATATGTATCGAAAAATAACGGCTGTGAATATGAACCCCCGACCGGTCAGCTTTTAGGGGATCTTACCGATGAGCTATGTTCTTACGGTGAGGGTAGTTATATAAAAAGCTTTGTTTCGGGAGGTCCAAAATTTTATTCATTTATTGTGCAATGCTCCGACGGCTCCGAAAGCGAAGTGTGTAAAGTAAAGGGCATAACACTCAATTTTACCAATAGCTCATTAATCAATTATAGATCTGTGCGCTCCTTTATAACTGGTGAGAGAGAGACACCGATTGTATTACGCTACGATGCTATTAGACGGACGGCATTCCATCAGGTCGTTACGCGCCCCGAAACAAAAACTTGTATACCGTCGAGCGTCAAACGAAGACGCGATGGCGAGTATGGCTCGCTCCCTTACGGTTACAGAGCCTAGTTTATGAAAATTATATTATAAATGTTTTTGTAAATGTTGTAAATACCGTTAAACACTGTAAACCTTCATACTGTTACTGTAAAATAAAACTTTATACATGTACCGAATATCTGAATGTATAAATGTTTTTGTAAATGTTGTAAATACTGTTAAACACTGTAAACTTTTATATTGTTACTGTAAAATAAAACTTTATACATGTACCGGATATCTGAATGCGTTATATATACTGCTGTATAGAAAATACACTCATTCGTAGAGATGGATACGCGGTGGAAGCATCCCTGGACCTCCATGATCTGCGGCCCCACGGGTTGTGGTAAAACTTATTTTGTAAAAAAATTTTTGAAATTCATTTCGCAAATGAATAGTGAGCCGTTCGAGAGAATTATTTTCTATTATTCCGAATGGCAACCAGCATACACAGAGTATGGTAAATCGATAGAATTTCATGAAGGTCTGCCTCAGAGTGCCGATTACGCGAACGATCCGCGTGCAAAGCTCATAATAATTGACGATTTGATGCGTGAAGCATCGAACAATAGCGTTGTTGATCTTTTCACCAAAGGTAGTCATCATAAAAACCTGAGCGTTGTTTTTATTACTCAAAACTTATTCCACCAAGGACACGGTCAGCGCGATATTTCATTGAACGCCAATTATATTGTAATTTTCAAAAATCCTCGTGATCGAGCCCAAATCCAGCATCTCGCACGTCAGGTGTATCCGGAAAACCCACGATTTCTACAAGAGGCCTATCACGATGCAACGTCCAAACCGCATGGTTATTTGTTACTCGATTTGAAACAATCAACACCTGATAACTGTAGATACCGTACTTGTATTTTCCCCGACGACACTCATCATTTTGTATACATACCGCGGAAAAAGTTAAAAAGCAATACCGGCACATGTGAATTACCAGTTCAACGTGTGTAATGGCGGCTAAAGCATCGTTGCGTCACGAAAAATGTATAGCTATATTGAGAGCCCTTCAACAATTCAATACAACGCATCGTGCATCTGACACGCACAAAAAACAAACAACTGCTAGTGACGCCGTTTGTCAATGTGTGATGTACATTCTTAGGGGTAGCACAACCCCAAAGAGATGTAGCGCAAAGGGGTTTAAAAAGGAGTGATACACCAGGATAACCGGCAGTTCATCAGACGTAATGGCGCGGGGTGGTTCACCGCTCTGCAAAAAGCACGTTGCGATACTGCGTGCTCTTCAACACTTGAATAAGGAGCAGCGCGAGGCTGTTTTACGCAAAGCAGATCCAAGTATTATCCGGTGTATTTGTGAGTGTGCACTGAACGTTCTCTGTGGGAATGTACCGCTGAAGATCGATCAGAGAAAAAAATTACGTCGTTACGCACCGGTTCTCCGTCGTTTAGCCTCAAAAAAAGGCTGCTGGAAGAGTAAAAAACGGTTTGTTGTTCAAAACGGTGGGTTTCTACCACTCCTATTAGCACCAATACTAGGTACTGTTCTATCGAGTTTGATTGGTGGCCGTGGATGATGGAGCACGCAAGAAAAATGGTACTCGTGCCTGAGGAGCATCTAACGCGGCTGAGCACACAAAGTCATACGCCGCCTTTTTTTAATACGGGTGCACCTCAAACACAGCCAGTGCGAGGTATTGACGCTACGCTAGCTCGCTTAGACACGGAGATGAATGAAATTTTGCACTCCAGCGCATACAAGGATGAGAGGGAAAAATGGACGGCGTACTTGACTGTATTACAACGTTATCTCCACTTCGTTGATGATGAGAGAGCTCTGCAGTACCGCGAACTTATGCAGAATAAACACTATGTAGAGGCTGATTATGAAAGAAAAAAAGAAGAAGAAGGCGAAACCGTTTACGGTATGAGCGATACCGCTATACTTGAGAGTATACCAGCTAAATTTCATGTTAAAGCGAGACTTCTTCTTCGCCGCCTGCGAGGCGCTCCACGATCAAATTTTTCTTGGGATTCTGACGGTGTCGTGTCGGTCAGCGGTAAACCAATAAAAGATTCAAATATTGTTGATCTCGTGAACGATGCTATGAGGGTTAGGAAAATACCTAACCCTGCTGGACGCAGTGCCTTTGCCAGAGTTCTACGAGCGGTCAAGACACCTCGGGAATTTATCGGTAATGAGGAGTTGTGGGCGGAGTCTAGAGTTAACACGCCACAGCGTCAATCGCAGGCTGATGATGGTAGTACAAGCAGCGAGGGATCACCCGATACGGACCAGTCAGCGTTTTTCAGCGGTGTTGAGAACAGATCACCAACACGGCGGACACAGGGAGATAAGCAGAGAGGTGGCGGTTATCATAATAAGAAAAGACGTGTAATTTGGGCTAACCTGAAATTATAATCATGAAAATCTTAGAAAATGCGTACTTTAATCCGGCCCATGAAGCATCGTTTTCAGGTGCTACCAAATTGTTACGTTTGGCACGTCAGAAAAAAATTGACCGTGTAAAGGCAGTACAGTGGCTTGAAGCACAGGATACTTATACAAAACACAGACCCGTGCGACGACATTATCCGCGTCGTTTTTATAATGTCCGAAATATAGATGACTTCTGGGAGGCTGATCTCGTGGATCTTCGCTCGATTAAAGACTATAATGACGGTTATGTTTATCTCTTGGTTGTTATAGACGTTCTTAGTAAATTTGCATGGGTTCAGCCTTTACGTGACAAGTCTACTGTATCTGTAGCCAACGCATTTGATCTCATTTTATCTAAGAAAAATAGTAACGGTCGATCACCCCTTTACCTACAGACGGATAGGGGTAAAGAATTTACCGGTGCTGTGTTCCAGGCTCTCTTAAAGAAAAAGAACATACAGTTCCGTGTTGCGCGAAACCCTGATATAAAAGCGGCTATTGTCGAGAGATTCAATAGAACACTGAAAGAAAGAATGTGGAGGTATTTTACGTATTCTAGAAAAAAACGTTACCTAGACATTCTGCAGAACATCGTTTCGGCATACAATCACTCCACGCATAGCGGCATAAAAATGGCTCCTGTCACGGTGACACACGCTACAGCAGCTAGAGCCCGTAATAATCTGATACAGCGGTACAAAAGAACCGAGAATTGTTCGCCCAAATACAGTGTGGGTGACATCGTGCGCATCAGTAGCGCGAAGGCTGCCTTCGTAAAAGGTTACGAGCGTGGCTGGAGCAGCGAGTTATTTAAGATTGTCCGTGTATCGCACAGTATTTGTCCTGTGATATACATACTGCGTGATCTCCACGGCGAGGATATCGATGGTATATTTTATGAGCCTGAGTTATCGAGAGTACAAGCGAAGGAGTCTAAACAGCCGTCAGCAAAATGAAGGAGGAGTTTTACATGGTTTTACCTAGTAATAGTAGTATGAATTATTATCCCGATAATGTGACAACAAGGTATACCACGCGTTTACCCCAATGTATCTCTCTTCACGGCAACTGGTCTGTTTCTTTAGCTGAAATACACATACCGACGACAATTTTGCATGTACCGCCCGATGGTGAGCGGAACTTTATGAACGTCATAACGAACACAGTAACACCCGGTAGCATGGCAAGCACCGACTTTAAGGAAGAACGCGTCTGCGTACCGCCTGGTGTGTACCTCAGCATAGACACATTACTCGAGGCTATTAACGAGGTGCCGTGTGTTGCGGGTCATCTGAAATTTAAGCATTGTCGCAACGGATATGTGGCGGTCACGCGTATCTGTGAATCGTGTAAGAATGTAGAACACTCATTCTACTTTTCCGACGTGTTGAACAAGATTTTAGGATTCACCGAGTCTAAGGATGTGGTGGTCGAGAGCGAGTACACTGCTCAGAGACCTGCCAACCTGGCCCATGGGACCCCAAATATGATGTACGTTTATACGGATATCTGCGAGCCCTATATCACAGGAGATGTGCATACACCGTTGCTGCGAGTCGTGCCAATTGTTGCCGCTGATAATCGCAATTACGGGTCGGTGAAGATAAGAAGTTTCTCACCACCACGCTATATTCCTCTATTACGTACTAGTTTTCAAACAATAATGATTGATATAAGGGATGAGTTTGGCGAGCCGATACCATTCGAGTATGGGACGTTGACAGTGACGTTACAGTTCAAACGTACAGATTAGCCTGAGCCAGTCTAAAATGGCTTATTATGACGAATACTTTGATATGCAAACGGGTGGGGGTGTGGGGCGAACCGGTTATGGTGGTATTAGTCATGTGTATATAGGGTCCCCGAATCAAAGGGGTCATGGTATTGGAAGTTTCCTCGGAGGTCTCTTCCGACGAATAATACCTCTCTTGAAACAAGGCGCTCGGGCGGTTGGTAAAGAGGCGCTTCGCTCAGGTATGAACATGGCTACGGATATCATGGATTCTGGTATTCACCCGCGAGAAGCGTTCAAAACACGTCTGCACGAATCAGGGGAGAATCTGAAGCGTAAGGCTGAAGAAAAAATTAGTACGCTCATGAAAGGCTCGGGGTATAAAGCCGGTAAAATTAATAAACTGATCCATTCTCTTGCCGGGAACGTATCACGACGTACTGGTGTGAAAAAACGGAAGAAGACCGTGAAGTCGCGAAAACGTTCGGACTCTGTGAAAAAGAGACAGAAGAAGAAAAAGAAAACTGTGAAAAGAAGAGCAACAAAACGGTCAACTACGAATCGTTATAAGAAATCAAGAACAGTGGCGGATATTTTCGCCTAACACAATCTTGGACAAATGGCTTTCTTACACGCACACTCGTGTGAGTGTCTTAAGTCGGAGCTCGAGCTATTTACACTACCACCGACCCAGACAACAATCGAGGGAACGCATACAGTGTGTTACAAGCCAATCTCATCATTGACGGATGATTCACCGATAGAATTTGTCATACCGGGCCAGGGTGATGAGTACATTGATCTTGCACACACCATGCTCAGCATGCGTGTTAAGATAGAAACCCCTGACAAAGCGGATACACCGTCTCCTAAAGTAGCCCCGATCAATAACCTATTACACTCAATGTTCAATCAGATCGATGTGTTTTTGAATCAGAAACTGGTATCACCTCCTAACAATGTTTATGCGTATAGGGCATACATTGAAAATCTCTTGAATTATGGATCTGGTGCTAAGAACTCACATCTCACGAGTACTCTATGGTATAATGATATGCCTGGTCATATGGATGATACAGAAGATAATAATAGTGGGCTTGTAAACAGACGAACCATATTAGGTAAAAAGCGAACGGTTGATCTCCTTGGTCATTTACACTGCGATATCTTCAATCAAGAAAGGTTTTTGCTAAACGGTGTTGAGATGCGTTTACGTCTCGTGCGATCTAATAACGCTTTTTGTCTCATGAGCTCCTCGAAAGATTGTACCATCCGTATTACGGAGGCATCGCTACTTATACGACGTGTTAAGGTAGCACCGGGTATGCTTTTGGCCCATGCAAGAGCTTTGTCTAAATGTACAGCGAAATATCCTTTGACACGAGTCGAGGTTAAAGCGATATCGCTACATGCGGGAATACACGGTGAGACGCTTGATAATGTCATACTTGGTCAGCTACCTAAACGTATAATCGTCGGTTTTGTTGATAATAAGGCTTTTAATGGTGACCGTAAAATGAATCCTTTCAATTTTCAAAATTACAATATAAATTATTTTTCTTTGTACGCCGATGGATTGCAAATACCGTCAAAGCCCCTTCAGCCAGACTTCGCAGATGCTGGTATGTATGTTGATGCATACCACACACTATTCTCCGGTACAGGCATACACTTTCTCAATGAGGGTAATTGTATCACACGTACAACCTACCCTCATGGATATTGTCTCTTTGCATTTGATCTTACACCCGATCTCTCGGCCAATAGTAGCACTCATTGGAATCTTGTGAGGCATGGTAGTGTGAGAATAGAAGTACGTTTCGCGTCTGCCCTAACATCAACGGTTAACTCCCTTGTGTATGCCGAATATGATAATGTGTTGGAGATCGACTCCTCCAGACAAGTAACTGTGGATTTTAGCGGCTAGGTCGCAAGACTTGTAGAGGGGGGAGTGTCATATATCCATAGAACGTGCAATATTTATCGTTAGTCTGTGTTCAAAAGTCGCTGTGTTACGACGATCGAGAAGCACCATGAATATCGTCATTGATATACAGGGTTTGAAGGATAAATATAATCATTTTATACCTAAAGAAGTTGCCGTGGTCTCTGTAAAGACATCGTACCTGGCGCACTGGATTGTAGCACCGCCCTACGCTTATAACATTCTACCACCCAGTGTAAAACGTCAAAATACCTGGTTACAAACCAATCATCATGGTATCGAATGGTCGGAGGGCGAAACGCAGTTACGGGCAATCGAAGCCTCGTTGAAGAAAATTGCAGCACGGTCTGATCGTCTGTTCACGAGAGGATCTGATAAAGCGGCTTATTTGACGCAACTAACGGATTGCTACGTTATAAATCTAGAAGAAGAAGAAGACGACGATTCGTCATTTCGTAATCTTCCTGAGAGCAATACTCGTTGTGTGTATCACGGTTTACTGCGTAAAAACTGCTCGTTCACGTGTGCCCTCAACAATGCTGTGAGAATTAAAAAGTGGCTGTCTCATAACGATCGCTCCAGCTCTTTGTGGGAGTACAGAACCACCACATCCTGGAACATCAGCTTACTAGCTGTGGAGCACCGCGACGAGGGGAAAACAGCCGGTATTAAACAGCTCTAGTGTCTCTATAATTGCTGTCTATTATGAACACCGAGCAGCTTATGCAGGCCCTACGCGGTATAAAGAGCCGCACTGTAGGCGTATACCCGGCAGACCGCATCCCTAAGGTGTGGGCGAAACCAGCAGCGATTGTCGCCAATACCGATGGCCACAAGCAGCCCGGAACCCACTGGGTCGCAATGTACGTCGATCGAGATGGACGAGGATGGTACTTCGACAGCTACGGCCTACCACCAATCATCCCGCAGCATCTCCAACGTCTCCGGCAGAATAGCAGATTCTTTAGCTACAACACTATACAGCTTCAGGGTCCTGAATCACAGACTTGTGGACATTATTGTGTTATGTTTCTTCATTTCTTGTCTACAGGCCTTGGTATTAATATGTTTAGGAGTGCATTTTCAACCGATTTAACACGGAACGATAAAATAGTGTATGACTACTACAACGAGTATATGAATAAGTGTAATAAATCCAAATCCTTGAATAATGCGTTAAAGAAGGGATCCGCTGTAGGTGGGGGGTACCATTATAATAACTTCATTACTTTTAATATGAAATCTTTTGGGTGTGTACAAGGGTGTTGTTCTCGCATCCGCTAATTGTACGATACTTTTATGCTAAAAATAAAGTGTATTTTTCAAAATCGTGTTTAATTTATTTATCATGTCCTATCTTCACGTGATCCTCTCCTGTCTCTCGCCATCGCTATGCCTTATTTATTTCAGCGCACGTGCAAAAACGCTGACCTAAGTTTTCCGAGTATTCAGAGGTGACGCAGCCATGGCAATTTGCTGGTCTTTACCACCACCACCACTACCAAGGTGCCTTACTAGTTTTTACAAAGTAAGCAAATATTGCACCAATTAAATCCAGCCTACACTTCTCTGTATACGGAGTAGGGGAATGGATCTCTTTGGTATGAGGTCCGAAGAATCTACGCTCTGTGATAGACAGACAGTGTCCTCGAGTCTTCAAAGAAGTAACCATCACCGATTAAAAATCCGTTTAGACGCTTTTCTGCAAGATATTGCTACGGTTAAAGAACAAATACACGCAATATCGGAGTTTCGTACTTTAACGCTAAAACTGAAAAAACTCAAGCTGCATAATGGATTTCACACGAATCAACCAAGTGGGTCGGCTGGAGACGCTTCTCCCCGTCAAAAGATTATCGGAATTAGAGCTCCAAAAAGACTATTATATCACTGATATCAAAACCGTCCAAACCAAGTGGGGTGCGCGAGTCGTCGTGGATGTGAATGGTGAATTTACGTGCTATCTACCTACGAGGTTCGTCAAGGCTTTCGAAGAGGCGATCGATCTATTACAGCAAATGAGCGGGGCTGCCAATAATAAAACCCTCATCATGCAATACCACGGTACGAAGTTCAATAAGCTGGAGTTCAAATCTGCTACGGAATCATAACTAGGTATGTACTAAAACCTGTATAAAATATTTATGTAGCAATACGTATATACGAGTCTCTCTCTCTCTCTCTCTCTCACACCATGTGTCTATCTCTGTTTTCCATAGTTAAACAATCATTGACTGATCAGAGGGGAGAGCACTGTAACGAGAACGGAGCCAGCGAAGAAGAAGAAGAAGAAGAAGAAAACAAGAAACTAATATGCCCTATTTATTATAAAAAAATATGTATATATACCATCGATACGTAAAACTTTATAATGTAAGATTTAATACATTTAGCCAGAATATATATATATCACCAGTTTGGGTTTGGTGCGGAGCGGGGTAAAGGAGCGCCAAAAATCAGCAATCCGAATATATTCATTATCATAAATTAAAAATGTAATAAATAAATACAGAATATATATATATATATATTACCAGCTTGGGTTTGGCGCGGCCAAAAATCACCAATTCAGATATATATATTGATTATCATAAATTAAAAAATGTAATAAATAAATAAAAAACAGCGCGCCACTATGCCGACACCATCCATCCCCCCTCCTCCCCCCGCGCACCTCTCCCCCCACATCCACGGCCGCTCGAGCTCACGGCGAACTCGGCGACCGCGGAGTGGGGGAAAAGGAGTGGGGGAAGGAGTGGGGATAGGAGTGGGGGTCGCCATAGTGGCCGCAGTACTACTACCGTAAGCGTTGTAAATTTATTTTCAATTTCTGCGAATCTTCTATTAAATTCTGACATTACCGTTCGCGTATGCTCTTCTATTATCCTTATCATTGTACTCTGGGATAATTCTATCTCTTTCTGATTTTTCTCTCCCGATAACTGTACGATTTCTGATAAAGATTCCTGAAGTGTTTCTATTTTTTTATAGATTTCATTTATTTCCTTTTGTGGACTACCCCTTGTTGTCTCTTTACTGCGTTTTGTTGCCGTTTTCGGTATCGTTCCTACATTTTTAGTTGTCTGTTTTTGGCTTTGTTCGTCTGTCGTGTCGTCCTGTAGTTTAGATGATCTCAAGATCGTCCTATTTAATTCCTCTGAATTACTATCTCTGCTGGATGTCGACGGTGACCGAGCCAAGGTATGACCAATCGGAATTGTGTTTTGGCGCGTGTTATGCGCTTTCTTTCCTTCCGGTCCGCTCATTTTCCAAATTTTTTTTTTTTTTTTTTTTTTTTTTTTTCCAAAATTTAAATTTTATTAAATTTCGCGGAGCTTGTTTGAGCGTAACAGAGAAAAAAAAATTTTCGCAATGTGTTAGAACGATTTTTAAAATTGCAATATTGTAGGGATTATTTTCAACGCGAGAATTATTTCTAATATTGAAATAATATTTCGAGACTATTGCTGTATTTATCGTTCTTCAATTTTATTTCCTAAGGCGAGTCTTGACTTTGTTTTCGGCCTCTTGTGTTTCGATATACAGAGAGCGTCGCTCGGCCACTCTTGTTTACGATAGGGTCGAGCGTGACCGCTTTGTCTCGCTCGTGTCTCTGCGCGTTTACTTCCAACGGTCTTCGTACATGTGTAGCGTAAACGAGAGAAAAAAAAATTTTTTTCTTTCGGAATATTCCGTTGGTCTCACAAATATTCGCTTCAATGTTTCATGTTCTCATTTATAATTCTCAAAATATTCTTAATTTTCGACAAATTTTATTCTTACTCAATTTCGCACAATAATCTTTTCATTAACAATTCTCCCAATTTTCTCAGTATCTAATAACGAAATATACATATATTTTTTTTTTCTTGCGCTCCTCGAAATTTTGCGATACGAATTTAGATTGAAATCATCTGTTTTACTAAATTCGGAGAGAGAAGTTTCAGCTATTTTATTTTTGTTTTCTCGCAAAATTTCGCGCTTTCAACAATTTACTTTGTGTGTTGTTCTTAATGATTTGTACTGTCAAACAATTTTAAGTTTTCAGTCAAGCGCCATTTGCAACTTTTAGTTTTTACAAATGGTAATTTACGTTGGGCGCCAATTGTAACGGTTTTCTCTCTCTCTCGATCAATGGTATACCGATCTCCCCGATACGTTTACACCAATGCTATCTTAACCCGCCTGATGCGGTGAGAGAGAACACGGACAACCACGAGACTTAATTTCTTCTCTCTTGCGCGACTAGCTCACGTACAGGGTCGGCTCGTGGAAGCCGGGTTACAATAATTTTAATGTTTTCGGGCACGGGGCAAAACATCATAAAACCCCTTATAGACACCGCTAATAATTTCAAATTCACTATCCCCAAACCAAGGTTAACGCCGACCGTACCATGCACACCGGGTCGGCGAATCCTTTACAAATTTAATACCAAGAGAAATCCAAACTTACCTTCCGTTGAACCGGCGAAATGGCGCGGTCCTCTGCCTGTCGGGTCTCAATCAGCGCACAAATCACCCAGTACGACTAACTAAGTTTAATTAACTGATACAAAGTTGTATACAAAAATGCGCTCACTAACGCGCTTAATCTTATATATAGTACTTCGACTGCGTCCTTGCTCGACGACTTTATATAATACTTCTTTCAGCCAAGTAAGGCGCGACTACCCTCGCTTATTAACCTTTTTGACTAAGTGCTACTCGTTAAACTCAATACTAGACTGTCTCCTAAGACGGCTGGATTCTCTCTGTCATTTTCATAAAGCGTTTGCTCTCTGCGACGCTCGGACTCTCTCGCTGTCTCGCTCTACGGTGACGAACGTAGCCTCTCCCTTTGTCGTAGTTCGACAGGCGATACTCTCCTATCGGTTCGGGCATTTTCGGGAGTGCGCGGTTAGCGCTAGCGTTCGTGCTCGATTTCGGTTGTCCGAGTCCTGCTGCCCTCTTTCCACGAGTTTTGTTTCCTCGCGTGTACATGAAATAATTGTAAATCATGGATTAGACAGCGCACCATAGGCTACTGTCCAACCAAGATCGGAACGGATTTTTGCGCGTGAGACAGTCGGTAGGCGGCGCATTTTATGAATAAGCAAAACGTGAAAATAACGTTACAATATATATATTGTGACGCGCTCGCGACCCTGAAATTTCGTAAAAACACTCCGCGAGCTGCCCGTCCAAAATCCTTAATGACGCCCGTTCTCTCTTTGTTATTTTCTTACTCATTCGCCGTATTGGGCGCCAGGTATTCCTTTCGCCCGAAATACCAAGGGCTTTTTTCTCCTCCTCCGACTCGGCTACACTCAGGGAGGGAAGGGGGTGTTCGGGGGCAAGTTCTCTTAAATTCTTTTTGGTCAAAATAACGGGTGAGCACCGATCAGTTATAAATAACCAGACAATAATCTTTTATTTCTTCCCGCTCTACACAATCTCCAATACTCTCTCTCTCTCTCACGCACACATACACATACCGGGTTCTATTTAACCTGCTGACCCCCGGAGACGCCGGAGGACGCAGCCTTTGTTCTGCGGGGCGAGGGGACGGGGCAATGCACTCTCTACTACGACGCGTTATACAAGAAATGGTGCACCACGTGCGCCTACCTTAACTCGACGGTTTTCGCCTCGCTCGCGCAGCGTTCCTCTCTCTCACACACGAGTAGGCCGGTGGCACGGCTTCGCTCCCTCTCTCTCACACGTTCGGCCTCGCAGGTGGATCGTCCGTCGCTCTCTCGGTCTCCCGCCCGTTCTCTCGCCCTATCCTCTCTATCTTTCTCTCACTCGCACTCCTCACTCTCTCTACACTCTACTCGTTCTTCCTTCACTCCACACTTTTAACTTTTCTAACTCTCTATTCACTCGGCACTCCCGACTTACTTTCTCTCTCTTACAATTCTTTATCTCTCTTTACTCCGTCGACCGCCGTCTCGCTCTCTCAATATCTCAAATCTTACCCACTATCCTTAATATCTAATCCTTCTCGCCGGCCGGCTTCGTCGCTCTCTCGGTCACGTGGTCGCGGCCGGGTCCGTCCGACGATCGACGATCGCTCCTTCGGCACAGCCATCTCTCTCGCTCTGCCGTCGGCCGTCGTCTCTCTCCGTCGTTCGCCGACGTCATCGTTCGTCGTCCCTCTGTAACGTACGAACAATTCGACGACAGTACCCGTTCGACTGTACCCTACTTCCACCACGGGTGCGAGACGGCGCGACGCTGCTGTTTGGCCTCGACGTGACTGCGAGGCCTATAATGCCTCGTCACAATATAAACAAGCTTGCTCGCTTCTCTCGCAACGGGGGGAGTCTGTTCGGTCGAACAAATAGATCAAATGCCCAGGCATGAAAGGTTGGTACCAGTTACCAACGATTGCACGCAAGTGTGTATTAATATCTGCATCGCGGGGCCGATCGGCTTCGTTTAATGTTTTAAAACGAGCGGTAGGGAAAACAAATAAGAGATAGGCGTTGATCTTCATGCGTTGCCGTAGATACGAAAAAAACAAAGGATAGAGTAGTTAGAGTCATTACAAGAAAAAGAAAGAGACAGTCAGAGGAAGTCCGTCGTGCTGAACAGGATACCAATTGACTCCACGCTGATGAACCGAAGATTAACCGTAAGTACATTGAAATTAAGGCGATATATTTCGCCAGGTACGACAACACGGTCGATCATATTTACAAACAAGCGCAATGCTTGATAATAAGTCACAGGACTATTTACTCATCACAAGCGCAATGCTTCTGAAATCGCCGGCGACTGTTACACAATCTCAATATTGCAGAACAATATTACGTGTATGAAGTTAATTTAATTTACCCGTTTCAATCGTGGATTTCATTTCACAAGTTTTATAACAGAAAATACATTTGATAAATAAAATTGTACTTATTGTAATCCAATCTTGCGAGGGGTTTTTTCTCCGAGGTCCACACTTCGGAGATTTTCCTCTCTGAGCCATAATTAAACGAAAATGTATGACTCAAAAGCCGGTGTTTGATTTATTTGATATCCAACCGTTTAGACAGTATTTATAACCTTTGAGATCATCGTTAAATCTGTCAACATTTACTTGATAAAAATACGCGGCCTCTTTTTCAGCTTTAATAACAACATTTGGTGCTCCTCGAGCGATACTGTCCGACCAAGGAAGAAACTTTATGTCTGACATATTCAAACACTTCGCTGAACTTTTTCAAATTCGACAATACAAAACAACAGCGTACCATCCTCAATCAAATGGCGCATTAGAACGATATCATCACAGCCTCACTGAATTCCTAAAACATTTCACTGACGACAATCGCAATTGGGACGAACTCCTTACACTCGCAACATTCTCTCACAACACAAGCACACACGAAAGCAGCGGATTCACACCATACGAACTCGTCTTCGGAAGAACAGCCCGTACACCTTCAGAATTACCACCTCCAGAAACAACAATAACATATGACGACTACATGACAAACCTAACGAACAACCTGAAAACGGCACGACAAACAGCATGGGAAAAACAAATCAAATTTAAAGAAAGAACAAAACGATGTTACGATAAAAGAGTAACAGAACCGAAATACGAAAAAGGACAACTAGTATTCCTCATAAAGGAACCAAAGAAAGGAAAACTCGACCCCCAATATGTAGGACCATTTAAAATTTTAGAAATATTAGATAAACATAATGTTAAGTTAGAAATTAAGGACGATAAAACGAAAATAGTACACATAGACAAAATAAAAATGGCACATGTTACAGATGCCACTCACACGCCTCAAGCGGCAACCCCTTAATAACAGGTACACAACTCGCACAAAACCCAGGCACGTTTTGCCTTCATCAAATCAGCATTCAGTTATACAGCAATCTCGGAAAACTACGAAAAATATTTTAACCTTGAAACCTTAGCAAATTGTAAAAACACAATGCCGTACTACGTATGCAACCAGATCAACCCCGTCCAACAGATAGATCAAAATACCCAATGCGAGACTCAACTCTTGTCAAACCCTCAATTTAAGAATCTAGCAGAATGCGACATTCGGCTAAAAACACTCCGCCACACCTATTGGTCCAGGATCCCAGATACAAACACATGGCTCTTTGCAGCACTGGAATCAGAAAACATCTACGTCAACTGCGATAACCATGAGTCATCCATTCACACAATAAAAAATACTGGCATCTTAAATATTAGCCCGCCATGCTAAGCAAAAACCCGTACGACTCAACTAACACCTTCCATCGACATAACATCGTCAACCCAGACGAATTTCTCTACAACCCTAATACTCAATCTGACAAAATAATAGACAATTCAATCCAGAACTACAATCTAAATATCACCGCAATTCTCCTAGAAACGGGAAAATTTATATAGCCCTTGGAATCAAACACAATAAACAACGATCTAACAAAAAAAACGAAATAGCATTAAAAACAGTTATGAACATAACCAAACTACACACCTAACCATATATACTTAACCAAATATATCTAATCATATAATCATATATACTTAATCATACATATATACCTATAAATTCTTTACCTTATCTTTCTTTTTATAATAAAACTTTTAATTATACCTAAAACTGTATCCATTCAACCCACAAACAAAACACCCACATAAACCAATCAACCAATCCTAGATAACATACCTCTTCTACTAACCAACAAGCTAATGAAAGACTTAGAATGTTCTAGCAGCCTCACCACGACGAACAATACAATAACAAAAAGGAAATAAATAATAATCAAGACCAAACATAAAATACACAAGCTAGACCAAATACAAACCAATAACCAGGACGAATAATCAAGGCCATATTCAAAATAAAACACATAACCAAGGCAAAACATAAAATACACCATTCAAAAAAAAATTCAAAGGAAACAAGGATCAATCAACCAAACGGCAAATAACCACTTCATACACTTATACGTCATACATATAACCACACAAACCTACCCTCTCACCGTAATACACCACCACCCACTAACCCAAACAATAATGCATCTTTATAAGTTACAGGCAAAAAACAGCAATTTCTACAGAAACCTTTACGGAAACCAGCAGAACAACCAATATAAAAGCAAGGAGATACAACCACACACGCAAACACCACAAAGTATTTAAAACACAAATTATATAAAATCGCACACTCAAATCAAAATTCTTTTTGTAAACAAACTACTTAAAATTATATAGAAGCACATAACACAAACAAAATTTTGTAAAACGGATGCAGGAGCATCCATTCTTTTCCCAAGAAGGGGAGTGTAACGGTCCCACATTCTATTCCCACTGTTCTCACCTACTCCTAATCTCTTTTCTCGCGAACTCCTAACTTCGCTGACTCCACAGTCCCACGGTCCCTTATCACCCTCACGCGACATCCCCTCCACTCCTAAACTCTTTCTTTCAAACCCTTTCTCCCAGCATCTTCCATCATCTAAATCAGTTCTCCTCCGACTTCCTAACCAACTAGACCTTTCCTCCATTTAATAAATCACCAATCTTTTACACCGCAAACACGCGTACAATTATTTATATCTTTACCGCTCACCATCCGTCACACATTCTTTCGAAATCGTTTATGGTATGCACTTCGTCCTCTACCACTCGCCACCAATCCTTGGCTGCGTCTCGTAGTGATTGGTTGATGATGTAGTGTAGGTTCGTGTTTCCCGTTAATTCCCAAAATTGCTCGAATTCTCGGAGGTACCTCATTGGTCGTTCTTTTCCGTCGCCACTGAACGTCGGAGGTCTTTGTTTTACTGCGAATGCCTGACTCACATTTAGTCCCCCTTGCGTCATATTTATCGTTTGTGACAGGCGATTTCGGACTTCTTCTTCGACCGCTTCGATGCGGTTGGAATTGTTTTTCGCTAGTTCGATCGGACTTTTCGCTACTTCATTTTGATGGGAAATGTTACTTCGCGTTATCTGTAGTTTTTTTTCGATTTCATCGAACCCCAGCCTTCTTTCCCGCTCTACTTCTTCTATCGCCGATTTCATGAGGTCTTGAGAGATTGTTAATTTTCGATCAGTATTCTCTGTCACCCGATCGATTTCTTCTCGGAATTCTTGTGCGATATTTGCGTTCGTCTAAGTCCTTGATCTGTTCGTTTGTCATTAGGCGTTCCCTCGACTGTTCGTTTTTTATCTCTTTTAGTTCACGCAGCATCAGGCGTATTGACTCATCTATTTCTGCCTGTAATTTGTCTGAATTTGTTACGTCCGGGGTTTCTTCTATTATCGTACTGTTTCTTGCTTCGTTGGGGATTGGCGTATCGTTGTCGAGTCCGGTGTTTTCTGTTAAATTATTATCCATTTTTGATTGCCTTCGGCTACCTTCTCGTCTTAACCGGCTCGTATTTTTACCCAGGTTGCGTTTATTGTATTTCTCTCGAGTCCCTGTTCGGGCGCCAAATGAAACGGGTATTACCCCTTTTCATAAAATATTTTGTTTGGTTCTCGAGAAGGAAATAAATAAATTTGGAACCTCGGGTAAAAATAATTTTATTTTTCAGCTTTTCGTTCAAGTTAGTGGATAAGATCGTTCTCCGATCTTATCGCGTGGTCGATATGTGAGCTTAGATAGTATCTAGTTTATGACTCGTGTTAAATTTCGGATATTGGCGCTGTGTGTCACGCCTTACTTGTTGCGAATTTTACGTGTACGTGATCTCGTAACACAATCAATATGGCGCCGCTCGTAACAATGACAGTCGCGGTTCATATATTTGTTTACGTGTGTGGAGTTTTATTCTTACGAGTATTTTCGTTTTTGTGTGTTTTTCGGTTCGTCGTCTAAAGAAGGATCAACGCACTACGGTGAGCGCTCCAATTTTAGTTTCTCGCAGTGTGAACCGATAATTCACACGTTTGTTTCAGATACGTTAGTTACGCTTGGCCTAAGGTCTCAGTGTGATAATGGATTTTGCGAATACCCCGGTGTCGCCTTGTGCCGTAACTACGTCCTCGGATAAATGTTGCCGGTCCGATAATTGCTGGTCCTGCGATGTTTCAGGTGTACTTGCGTGATTGTCGGTGAGTTTACGTATTTCTTATATGAATCCGTACTTTTACCTTGTAGACCACGTGATCTTATTGCTGATCTTACTGGTAGTATAGTCGAGATTCCCGTTTTGTTGCCGAGGCAGCAAATTTGGGCGTCAACTATACACGGTCAGATCTAGAAAGAGATACTGTACTTTCGAAGGTGCTTTGTTGATGTATTTGTCCAGTATTTATATTATTGTTCGTCGTATTTTGTCAACGCGAATTATAGCCCTCTTGGGAAATTTATTACTACTAATGTTGTAACTTTTATGTTTCAGGTGTGTGCGTCTCAATATATATATATTGAAACGGTACGACCGATTCATTGATTTTTGTTTGGTGTTCGGGACTCGAGGAAGAATAAATAGAATGAAATCCTGTTGGTACAGCGAAGAAATTTATTTCGAAAACGTTACGGGGTAATTACAGTTCGGCCTTTTTACCGACGCTGGTGCTCTAATTAGTAGTTTTCTTGTGAGTGGCGAGTGTATCCTCTGGACGTCAGTTCTTCGGATATTGGTAAGTTGTTTCGATTTTCTTTATCTCGAACGTGCCTATGTTGAGTTTTTCGTCTCTCTACATGTGGTGACTGGGATCGTTGACTGCTCGTCAAGTTCGGGAATCGCCGTTGGTGGGTCTCGTCATCGGTGCCTTCTGTCGCTCAGGTGAGTAACTTATTTTAACGCGAGACTGATATTATTTTGTCTTTACAGATCTGCACCCTTCCATTACCAGACGATACTCGTTGTTTCCACTGGAGTGGAAGCGTCAAGCGTCGGAAGGCAACAGTTAGGTAAGACCTGCTAGGACGACACAGGAAAGGAGAGCGCGAGGTAGAGTGTCTTGCCTGTTTGATTTGACTCTATTTATACCTGTTGGCTGTTTGTATCGTTTATGCGAAACGTCGCCCTCTGTCGAGCATAATTTATTTATTTGTTTCAGGTGGACCGTTACAATATATATATATATATATATACATATTTCTGAATGGGTTTATATATATGGTGGATGATATCAATATATATTGTCACGCCGACGGGGGGTAGAACTGAAAGGTAAGGGGGGAGAAGCGGGTCCTGAAACCGGGAAAAAGAGATGCTAACTAAATTACGATAACAAGAAAATGGCGCAAGATTTATTACAAAAGAAAAATATAAGAACAACAATAAAAAAAATTCAACAATTGCGGTCGGCGGACGATCTCCGGGAATGCTATAAATTAGATAAAGAAAGTATAGTTCTGGGCGCCAATTAATTTTTCTTTCGCAAACCAAATTAACAAAAAAAAAGAAATAATAAAATAACACAATGTTTTACGCTCTTATTAACTACGGCGGTACGGGGACGATCTTATGGGAAACAAAAAAAAGGACGCTCAGGGTATGGATTCTCCGACTTTACTTGGCCTCTTAATAATTACCATCAGTCTCGTAAATTTGGGAAATTAATACTGGTCGGTTAAATTTGAAAGGACATATAGTGTGATCGGGCGAATATTTGGGATGCTCTAATAATCGTGGGTTACAATATTTTAATTTGCACGCTGCCTGAAGGACAGCGGCACAACACGACACAACAACAAACACGCCAGTACTAGTATCACTCGTAACGGTCGGAGCGGACGACCTATGGACAGGGGAAACAAGGGAAAGGGGACGTACCAGACTCGCACTTATTCTACGCGCGCACAACCGTTCCACTCGATTATTTCTCGCAATTATAATTTATACTAACTCGATGGGATCTTCAGGCTTCTCAAAACGCAGTGGGAGTTATATAAAAAAGGGGGGGGGGGGGAGTTCTCTAAATAATTCAAATAACAAAAATTAGGGAAAATATGAAATGCGTGCCGGAATGCAATTTTGAAAACGGAAGCGGTGCAAACACTTACTCGTCGCTGAATGCGCCAAAAGTCGTTCTCCCTCTCTCTCTCTCTCTCGATGGCTGCGGCAACGTATCCTCTCACTCTCTCTCTCTCGCTGTCAATCCGCTCTACTGGCTCTCTTTCTCTCCCTCGATGTTAATCCTTTCCGCGTAATTCTTCACTCTCACACTTCTTCACCTTTCACACTTCTCCACTCTCACACTTCAGACTCTCTCACTCCGCTAATGACTATTTCCCTCTCTCTCTCGCACTCTAAATTCCTCTCTTACCATCCGCTTTCAAAAATATTCTCTTTCGGGTTTGGTGGTCGAACTCCAAGTGTCAATCCTCTCGTTAGGCAGCAGCGGCACGGGTCAAGTGATGCGGGCGGTGGGGGGAGATCGATATTTTCGGGACGGTACTAGGGAGATCTATCGGAAGATGGGTATAGTTAGGACGATCGATAATAGAGGGTCGTTCTCACGGGTATTGGGATTACGGGTAAGGATAATCGATTATGTTCGCCGCGCGCTGCTGCCATCTCCTCGTAACCCGCATTACTTTGTCGATGGATGACAAGTAATGGGTTACGGGACGATACGTGTGAGATTTGGCGGGTACATTTGAGTGTGAGAGCGTGCCGGTGAATTCTTGTTTGGTTTCTGGACGTCCTGGGAGTTCCTCGGGTGATATTTTCTGCCTGTCGGGGTGTCCTCAGGATATCCTTGGTGATGGCGATGACGATGACAATGATGACGATGATACTTATGATGATTATTCTGACGAGGGCGACGATAACGGTGAGGACTATGATGACTACGGTGGCGATGAGGACGACGATGACGACGATGACGGTGAGGACTATGATGGCTACGGTGCCGATGAGGACGACGATGACGACGATGACGGTGACGCAAGTGTTTGCACGGGGGTCTACTACTGGGACTTTTTTGGGGAGTGGAGGGGATGAGGGTGGTCCTAGAATGATTTCGTACTTACTTATTCGTAGATTACGCGTGTGGAACGGTTGCCTTGGAATTCACCTGGGGGGTGAGGTTGTGCAACATCACAATATATATATATATATATGAATCATGTGTATACAATATATATATATATATATATTCGGACAGATGTATGTATCCCTACATATATTCTGCCTCTATATATATATGATTTCTGAACTGAATGTATTCATATATATATACTGTGACGAATTAATTTTTCCTACAACGTCGGGACAACCACCTTCCACAATCGTCATCTTCGTCCGTCGGTGCCACGCTCGCGCGTCCGCAAATGCCGACTTGGGCGCCAGTCGAGTTTTGTTTCACCGGTCTCGACAACCGGCGCAGAACCGGCGATCGCGGGAGGAACTTGCCGCGATCGCACCAACTGGTCATCGGCCAACACGCCACGACACATTACCAACAATAACAATAACGACGGGAGACGGGAACGATCTCACCGAAGACGAGGACACGACAAACAGGCCGATAACCGAAGGGGTTGCTTTTTGTTTCGCCGGAAGCAACGAAACCGGGCTGACCTGGACGCGTTGGCGGGCACACGACGTGGACGGGATTGCTCGGCCGCTCAGACTGCTAGGTTTGGTAAAGAGGGTCGGGGTCGGCGGACAATGGATGCGAGAACGTCAACTCGCGCGAGCCATCGGCTCAAGCGCGTTACAGAATACGAGAATCGGAATCGCAACTAAATCGTGATTTTATTATTATTCGAGAACAGTACGAGATCGAAAGTACTCTGTATTAGAGTGGTATTATTCTCCGGGAACATCACGTGAACGCAACTTGGCGTCGGACAAATAAATATCGAACGACTTACCGAGTTGCTGAAGACCTTGGCTCACCTTCATCGCAGATCCCTCCGACGTAGCTTACCTCGCTCGGACAGAGCGTTGCCGGGGGTATCCGATCAGGCCGAGACACGAAAGCACGAAGGCAGCGCGATCGCTGGCACGACACTCGAGAATCCACCGTACGAAATTTATTTTATTCCGTATAGTCCGAGAACACAGGCATCGTCTTAGGAGACGAGTACGAACGTAAACAATGCAGGCGAGTGCTCGATGCGAGGACGCGTCGTGCCCTCAGCGAGTGCGAGCGAGAACGAGCTATTCGCACAGTACCGAGAGAGCGCGAGTTACGCGAAGCTCGGCCTCGACCTCAAGGCACTCGCGAATTTTCCTCGGCGAGAACTGTCAATTCGGTAACGCGTAATTCGAACGAGAAAACTCTCACGCGAACGATCACAGTACGCGACGAGATCGGACCTCTCACTCTAGAGAAAGACGAGAGACCGAGAGGCAACACTAGAGCTCGCGTACGGAGAGAGAGACCGACTCAACTCCGACGCGTAACGCGAGAGCGAGTGAGACACCGAGCGTACGCGAGGACTTGTTATTGTCTCGATCGCGACGATTCGACGACTCGCGGTAGACTGATTGATTTCCAATCTTCGAAATCGCAAACACCCATCAATATAATTCCAAATTTTCATTGCCGGTAACTTCTGCCCCCTCCCTTCGGTCGAGAGAGAGGCTAACTATAACGAGAGCGATACCTTGTGACCGTGATTTGCCGGGACTCAAAAAATCACGTCAAAATACATACATATATATATATATATATATATATATATATATATATATATATATATATATGCTTGTATATATGTGGCGCCTCAGCGCTCACTTTCGCTTAAAGCAAATTTCAAATATAACGCACTTTGCGTCGGTGTGAACGATACCGATCGACAGTTGTCGTGAGGCCGATCACCCCCACTCTACTAGGTCGCAATTAGCCTACGCACTAATTGTGGACCTCAGTACTCAGCGAACTACCGTGTAATATACAGTATTATACCGAGCATTAAATAATTACTTTTATGTATTGGATCTTCTCACTGTAATATTAAAACCCGACCTTCCACGATCCACTACATTTGGTGACCCCGACGTGATATGCATTTCGGTAACGGAATTTTCGGGTTTTCTCGCGGTTTTGAAAATTTTTCTCACGGGAAAAACTTCCCACCGCGTGCTTTGCGACTAGTGAAGTGAAGTTTAGTGTTCTATTGTCATTTATTACCGTTGGTGCATGCCTGAGCACCCAGAGACGCTGTGCTGCACCATTGTGCATTTAAGGGACACCGCTGGTGCAAATTAAATGGTAATAAAATGTGTTAAGTGCCGCGTGTGAATTTTGATAATTTTCATCGTGGTCAAGTGCGAGCGAGAAATTTCTCGAACATTCCGAGTTAACGGACTCGACGATCAAATTTTTTTTGAGCCGCGCTTAATGTAAACAGTTTTTTTCGATATCTCAGACTATCTAGACTTAATTGTATCCTGTACGAATAAACCGTTATACGTGTAAGTAAATGTCAACGATGTCGACACACGAAGAATTCGTCGACGCCAAGGCCGCACCCGCTGGACATTTTCGAGCTCCCCCCTTCAGCCCCGATCGACCAAGCCTATGGTTTGCACAAGTCGAATCACTCTTCCGTACAAACGGAATCATTACAGAGCTCGATAAATTTCATCACATCGTACCGCTTATTGACACTAGGTACGCTCTCGAGGTCGAGGACATTATTACAAGTGTGCCGATAACTAATCCTTATCAGACCTTAAAAAATGCGCTCACATCTCGATTTTCAAAATCGAAAGAGGCTAAGCTTCAACAACTCCTAGACGGAGAAGAAATAGGAGATCGTAAGCCATCTCAATTTTTACGACACCTCAGAGCGCTCGTACCAGGCATCGACGAAGATGTTTTAAAATCGAGATGGACGTCCAGTCTCCCGGACCAAACCAAGGCTCTTTTAACCGTTCAGACCGATCAGCCACTCAATAAACTCGCAGAGATCGCCGACAAGGTCCACGAAGTTTTCGATTTGAAACAAAGATCGACCGCAGCAATCGCAGCGACCCCATCGACCTCAGGAACTGACACGGCAAGTCAAATCGCCGCTCTGACCAAACAAATGGCTGAAATGAAACGCATGTTTTTCTCCAGCCGACGACGAAGCCGTTCACCATACCGAACACGGGACCGATCCCGCAGTCGACCCAAACAGCGACGCCTCAACAAATCGGAAATTTGTTACTATCATAACAAATTTGGCAAAGATGCGAAGAACTGCAGCGAGGGTTGTAAATACAAAAAAAACGACCAAGGGAATCACTAGCGGCGGAACGTGATTCTCAACCGGTGACGCACCGCCTGTTCATCAGAGACACCAAGTCCAAGATGCAGTTCCTTGTTGACACCGGCTCAGACATTTCCGTTTTTCCAAATAAACGCCACGGGTCGAGAGCTCAACCGGTCGGATATCAATTAATCGCAGCAAATGGAACAACCATTCAGACTTATGGCCGCACAACTCTCTCATTAAACCTCGGTCTTAGACGCGATTTCACGTGGTTTTTCGTTATCGCTGATGTTACCCGACCAATAATTGGAGCCGATTTTTTAAGCCATTTTGACTTACTAGTCGACTTAAAACACAAATGTTTGCGTGATGGAATCACGACACTCGTCACGTACGGAAAAGTCGTTGCATCGAACGAATTTTCAATTAAATCAATCTCCGGTAATACGGTCTACCACGATTTACTTTGGAAGTTCCCAAATATCACCAAACCAGACGGCATCAACGCCCAAAAAATACATTCAACCATGCATCATATTCGAACAACACCAGGTCCACCTGTCGCCTGCAAAGCAAGAAAACTTGCACCTGACAAATTAAAAATCGCGCGAGAGGAATTCCGCAAGATGCTACAACTCGGTCTTGCACGTCCCGGAAGTGGAGCATGGGCATCACCACTTCATCTCGTTTCGAAGAAAACTGGTGATTGGCGCCCGTGCGGTGACTACCGTCCTCTCAACGCTAGGACGATCCCTGATCGTTACCCAGTGCGTTATTTGGACGATTTTGTCTCAAATCTGCATGGTAAGACCATTTTCTCCACAATCGATTTGGTTAGAGCATTTAATCAAATTCCAGTAGCTCCAGAGGATATCGAGAAAACAGCCATAATAACTCCATTTGGTTTGTTCGAATTCCCGTACATGACTTTCGGCTTACGCAACGCCGCACAGACTTTTCAGCGCTTCATAGACGAGGTGACACGTGACCTGCCATTTGTTTTTGCTTACATCGACGACCTTCTCGTCGCATCATCCGGCCAAGAAGAACATTTGGAACATCTCCAGACGTTATTTAACCGGCTGCAAGATTACGGTCTAGTAATCAACACCGCCAAATCCATTTTCGGCGCTCCCACAGTCAAATACCTTGGTCACCTGATTGATAAGGCAGGAATTAAACCTTTACCCGATAGGGTAAGCGCAATTTTAAAATGGAATTTTCCTAAAACAATCAAAGACCTGCGTGCGTTCCGAGGAACAATTAATTTCTACAGGAAATTTGTTAAGAATATCGCAGATATTTTAGCCCCGCTGAACAAGGTGCTTGAAGGACCGAAAGTCAAGGGCACACACCTTGTGAAGGAAACCCCTGAACTACTGAATGCCTTCAATGGTGCCAAGCAAGCATTAGCTGATGCGACACTGCTCGTTCACCCTGCCAACGACGCACAATGGGCAATTTTCACTGACGCATCCAATTTCGCAATAGGAGCGACACTTCAACAGCGAGTAAATGATATCTGGCAACCTTTGGCTTTCTTTAGTCGGAAGCTACAACCGTCCATTCAAAAGCTCTCCACATACGATCGCGAACTTCACGCTATTTATGAAGCAGTTCGCCATTTTCGACATATTTTCGAAGGTAGGCACGTAATCATCTACACAGATCATAAACCTTTGCTTCACGCTTTCCAGCAACGAACCGAAAGAGCTTCGCCATGGCAGTTCCGACGTTTGGACTTCATCGGTCAATTTACAACCGATTTTAGACACGTCGCAGGACACGACAACATCGTCGCAGACAGCCTGTCTCGTATTGAGGCCATCTCAACACCCGTCACGATCGATGAACTCGCCACCGCTCAATCTATCGATCCAGAACTTCGCCAAATGACGCAGACACCAACAAATTCGCTCTCTCTGCAAAAAATTCAATTGCAAGAAAATGAACCTGTTCTCTACTGTGATGTTTCATCAGGTACAGCACGACCGTTCGTACCGGCACCACTTCGCAAGAAGATTTTTGACACTCTACACTCGCTCGCTCATCCAGGGACACGAGCATCCGTCAAGATCGTCGCAAAACGGTACGCCTGGCCTTCAATCAATAAAGATTGTCGAGAGTGGGCCAGATCATGCCTGCAATGTCAGAAAAACAAAATTCAACGGCACGTCTCATCGCCAATCATGCGTTTCCAACTACCAACCGCAAGGTTCGAGCACATTCACATCGACTTGGTAATATTGCCAATGTCAAAAGGTCATAACAAGTGCCTTACGATCATCGACCGCTTCACTCGTTTCCCTGAAGCAGTGCCGCTCGAAAATGGAAATACTGAGACTGTCGCAAGAGCGCTTTTTAGCAACTGGATTGCAAGATATGGAGTACCGCTCAGAATCACCTCTGATCAAGGAGGCCAGTTCGAATCTACACTTTTTAAAGCACTTTCGAATTTTTTCGGCATCCAACATCTAAAAACAACGCCATATCACCCTCAAGCCAACGGACTCGTAGAAAGATTACACCGACAACTCAAGTCAGCGTTGCTATGCCATAACGAAAGTTGGTATGACGCCTTGCCAGCAGTTCTCATGGGTCTTCGCTCTGCCTGGAAAGAAGACATGGCCACGACACCCGCCGAACTCGTCTACGGCGAACCGCTGCGCCTACCTGGCGAATTTCTGACACCGTCAGCCAAACAAACTACGGGCGATTTACTCGTTTGCTTGAGAAATCATTTTCACAATTTAACCCCTACTGATACGTCACGACACGGAACACGTTCTGTTTTCTGTTTCAGAAACCTAAACACCTGTTCCCATGTCCTGGTCAGAGACGACAGAGTGAAACAATCTTTCTCTTCACCATACCAAGGTCCATACCGAGTCATCTCGCGCCACGATAAATATTTTGTAGTTGACTACAAACGCGCACCGACGGCAATTTCCGTCGATAGACTAAAGCCTGTTTTCACAGCTACAGCCGATGGCCAAGGATCTGTCTCTCCACAACCTTCAACCAGCGGAACATAAATCTTTCGATACAATTCAAAAGTTTTGTTGTACATTTGTAAATATTTTTATTAGTACTATAACTCCTACAGATTTGTTTTTTTTTATCCTAAATTTTTTTTTCCCAAAAAAGGGGAGTATTTGGCGCCTCAGCGCTCACTTTCGCTTAAAGCAAATTTCAAATATAACGCACTTTGCGTCGGTGTGAACGATACCGATCGACAGTTGTCGTGAGGCCGATCACCCCCACTCTACTAGGTCGCAATTAGCCTACGCACTAATTGTGGACCTCAGTACTCAGCGAACTACCGTGTAATATACAGTATTATACCGAGCATTAAATAATTACTTTTATGTATTGGATCTTCTCACTGTAATATTAAAACCCGACCTTCCACGATCCACTACATATATACATATTGCTGAATTGGTTTGTATGTATACCCAGATAACTTTTCCAAGAATCATATTATTTTGTGAACAGTTTTTATAAACAGCAATTCTCATAATATGCATGACAAAAGCTGCGAGATTAGTCGCGTGACTCGATTGTTTTCGCTCCGTCTCATTCCCTCCGCGGGGCGGTGCGGGGGAAACGCGCGCGGCTGGCTATCGCTACGAGGCCTCGGCGCTTGGCCCGTCTTGTCAAGTGTCATATTGGGGCTTCGTAGCATACGCGCGCCATGCCCTCTAGCGGTAGGCAGCGGTAGCGCTTAGCAAAATGTTGCGAGCTCTGCACTACCGAAGCCGTCTGAAATTTCCGCTGACTAACACTGCCTGTTCCGTCGCACGACGATCGGCCGAGAGAAAATTAATAAATTCGAACAGTTATATTAAAACTATGACCCGCGACGATCTGCCGAGTAAGAGTGTCCTCTTTCTCACTGGGCAGTCATAAAAAAGGGTCTACAAGCCGGTCGCTCGGCTCCCTCGAACTCAACAATAGAAACACTCACATTTGGCGACCAGACACAACCGAAAATGTATTTTATTGTTTTATCCTCCGTTTTCCGTACAATATGCTTTTTATAGTTCACGACAAAATAAAATGTGTATATGTGACTTTTTCGACATAAGGAGGATAATAAGCAGATTAGGAAAATTCCACTTGGGGATTTTTACGCAGATGTATTAAGAATTTTTACCAATTTTTCCGATATTTAAACCTTGTCGTGATTGGTCGCAGCAAACTACGCCTCCAGCGCCAATAAACGAATTCAACCAATGACCTTCAGTCTAGGAATTCTTGTCATATACCAATTTTCAAGCACGCAACTTCAAGGTTTTGCTCGGCGATCACGACAAGTCAGTCTTCTCTCAGATCTCTCAACGGACCCTTCGGAAGAGAGAAACACTACGCAAAATATCACCCTTGTGATACAGTCGCGGCATACACACACACACACACATACATCAACAGTATTAGTTGTGTCTTGAACTTCTCAACCGACCGTTCGGGAGAGAACACTCCGCAAACACATTTGCGTCATTCGTACATTCCTAATGTACAAGTTGTAATTTCTGGTGTAAATAGATTTCGTCATAGTGTAAAGACAAGGAGCAAAAATTCATTTCACACCAGATCCTTTAATTTCCTAATACCCTTTAAGTAGTGTATTAGGCGTTCCCGCAACGATACCTCGATATCCCAACTGCGCGCGAACACTGCCTCTTAACACACCACAGCGTCAATCGCAGACTGGTGATGGTAGTACAAGCAGCGAGGGATCACCCGATACGGACCCGTCAGCGTTTTTCAGCGGTGTTGAGAACAGATCACCAACACGGCGGACACAGGGAGATAAGCAGAGAGGTGGCGACTATCATAATAAGAAAATACGTGTAATTTGGACTAACCTGAAATTATAATCATGAAAATCTTAGAAAACGCGCACTTTAATCCCTCCCATGTAGCATCGTTTTCAGGTGCTACCAAATTGTTACGTTTGGCACGTCAGAAAAAAATTGTCCGTGTGAAGGCAGTACAGTGACTTGAAGCACAGGATACTTATACAAAACACAGATCCGTGCGACGACATTATCCGCGTCGTTTTTATAATGTCCGAAATATTGATGACTTCTGGGAGGCTGATCTCGTGGATTTTCGCTCGATTAAAGACTATAATGATGGTTATGTTTATCTCTTGGTCGTTATAGACGTTCTTAGTAAATTTCCATGGGTTTAGCCTTTATGTGACAAGTCTGCTGCATCTGTAGCCAACACGTATGATCTCATTTTATCTAAAAAAAATAGTAACGGTCGATCACCCCTTTATCTACAGACGGACAGGGGTAAAGAATTTACCGGTGCGGTATTCCAGGCTCGCTTAAAGAAAAAGAACATACAGTTCCGTGTTGCGCGAAACCCTGATAGAAAAGCTGCTATTGTCGAGAGATTCAATAGAACACTGAAAGAAAGAATGCGGAGGTATTTTACGTATTCTAGACAAAAACGTTACCTAGACGTTCTGCAGAACATCGTTTCGGCATACAATCACTCCACGCATAGCGGTATAAAAATGGCTCCTGCCGCGGTGACACACGTTACAGCGGCTAGGGCATGTAATAATCTGATACAGCGGTACAAAAAAACCGAGAATTGTTCGCCCAAATACAGCGTGGGTGACATCGTGCGCATCAGTAGCGCGAAGGCTGCCTTCGTAAAAGGTTACGAGCGTGGTTGGAGCAGCGAGTTATTTAAGATTGTCCGTGAATCGCACAGTATTTGTCCTGTGATATACATACTACGTGATCTCCACGGCGGGGATATCGATAGTATATTTTATGAGCCTGAGTTATCGAGAGTACAAACGAAGGTGTCTAAACAGTCGTCAGCAAAATGAAGGAGGAGTTTTACATGGTTTTACCTAGTAATAGCAGTATGAATTATTATCCCGATAATGTGACAACAAGGTATACCACTCATTTACCCCAATGTATCTCTCTTCACGGCAGCTGGGCTGTTTCTCTAGCTGAAACACACATACCGACGACAATTTTACATGTACCGTCTGTGACATCCAGAGTGAATGTACATAAATATTTATCAATTTCCCTATTTTTTGCCTACGCCAAGCGCAATAGCACGGGATTGGGAAGAGAAGAGTATTTTGTATGAAATTGAATTAAGAATAATTCCAAGAAATTATGTAACAAAAATATAACTACTATTTATTTAACGATATACAAAAGTTATGTTGAAATTTAAAGTGATTTCTGTTTGACATTTCAAGCGCGGTTTACAGTAGTTGCCTTACTTGGATATGAAGTTGTTGTTGTTGTATTGTTGTTGAATCGTTGTCGGATCGTTGTTGGTTGGTGTCGATTGATGAAATTGTTGTTGTATTTTGTTCTGTTGTTGTATGTTGAGTTGTTGTTGAAGTGTACTGAATTTACTGACTAACTATAATAGTGTTTTACAATAAGAGGAGTTATTGATAATCAGAGTCAGAAAGAAATGAATACGAGAACTAGATATGGAAAATACTGATTGCTGACTCTGTTGACTGGCTGGAGAAGACTGACTAAAACTTATTCTCTATTGAAAGACAGCGATGTTCTAACAGATTTGGAAGTGCTTATAGTAGGGAAGTTCGCATTCTTATTCGTTAAAATTCTTAACATCTATGAAAGGATCATTACTATGATTGGAGGGTTGAGAATTCGGAGGGATGCTAAGATCGTGGGTGGAAGGGATATGTTTTTCTGGGAAAGTAAATGTTATGTAAAACGTAAATAAAAAGAATCGGATTACGTCGACGGTCAATAGCCATATGGTTCGTGTTCGTCTTATCCTAAAAAAGACATAAATTTACGGTCCCTTTTCTCGATGCGAAAAGGGCCTCTCGATAAACATAAGAAATCGACGGGGTACAGCCATGTGGCCCCGCTAGCACTTATCTCGGAAAGCGATAAAATTACGGTCGCTTTCCTGACGGGAAAACCAACTCTCAAAAATATATATATATATGCTTAAGAATAATGAAAGAAAAATTAAACTACATCCACGCGGATGTTACACGCCCGATGGTGAGCGGAACTTTATGAATGTCATAACGAACACAGTAGCACCCGGTAGCATGGCAAGCACCGATTTTAAGGAAGAACGCGTCTGCGTACCGCCTGGTGTGTACCTCGGCATAGACACATTACTCGAGACTATTAACGAGGCATCATGTGTTGCGGGTCATCTGAAATTTAAGCATTGTCGCAACGGATATGTGGCGGTCACGCGGATCTGTGAATCGTGTAAGAATGTTGAACACTCATTCTACTTCTCCGACGTGTTGAACAAGATTTTAGGATTCACCGAGCCTAAGGATGTGGTGGTCCAGAGCGTGTACACTGCTCAGAGACCTGCCATCCTGGCCCATGGGACCCCAAATATGATGTATGTTTATACGGATATCTGTGAGCCCTATATCACAGGAGATGTGCATACACCGCTGCTGCGAGTCGTACCAATTGTTGCCGCTGATAATCGTAATTACGGGTCGGTGAATATAAGAAGTTTCTCACCACCACGCTATATTCCTCTATTACGTACTAGTTTTCAAACAATAATGATTGATATAAGGGATGAGTTTGGCAAACCGATACCATTCGAGTACGGGACGTTGACAGTGACGTTACAGTTCAAACGTACAGATTAGCCTGAACCAGTCTAAAATGGCTTATTATGACGAGTACTTTGATATGCAAACGGGTGGGGGTGGGGTTCGAGCCGGTTATGGTGGTATCAGTCATGTGTATATAGGGTCACCGAATCAAAGGGGTCACGGTATTGGGAGTTTCCTCGGAGGTCTCTTCCGACGAATAATACCTCTCTTGAAACAAGGTGCTCGGGTAAATAGGCGATTCGCTCAGGTATGAACGTGGCTACGGATATCATGGATTCTGGCATTCACTGGCGAGAAACATTCAAAACACGTCTGTACGAATCAGGGGGAATCTGAAGCGTAAGGCTGAAGAAAAAATTAGTACGCTCATGAAGGGTTCGGGGTATAAAACCGGTAAAATTAATAAACTGATCCATTCTGTTACCGGGAACGTATCACGACGTACCGGTGTGAAAAAACGGAAGAAGATCGTGAAGTCGCGAAAACGTTCGGGCTCTGTGAAAAAGAGACAGAAGAAGAAAAAGAAAACTGTGAAAGGAAGAGCAACAAAACAGACAACTACGAACCATTATAAGAAATCAAGAACAGTGGCGGATATTTTCGCCTAACACACTCTTGGAAAAATGACTTTCTTGCACGGACACTCGTGTGAGTGTCTTAAGTCGGAGCTTGAGCTATTTACACTACCACCGACCCAGACAACAATCGAGGGAACGCATACAGTGTGTTACAAGCCGATCTCATCATTGACGGATGATTCACCGATAGAATTTGTCATACCGGGCCAGGGTGATGAGTACATTGATCTTGCACACACCATGCTCAGTATGCGTGTTAAGATAGAAACCCCTGACAAAGCGGATGCACCGTCTCCTAAAGTAGGCCCGATCAATAACCTATTACACTCAATGTTCAATCAGATCGATGTGTTTTTGAATCAGAAACTGGTATCACCTTCTAACAATGTTTATGCGTATAGGGCATACATTGAAAACCTCTTGAATTTTGGGCCTGGTGCTAAGAACTCGCATCTCACGAGTACTCTATGGTATAATGATACGCCAAGTAAAATGGATGATACAGAAGCTAATAATAATGGGCTTGTAAACAGACGAACCGTATTAGGTAAAAAGCGAACGGTTGATCTCCTTGGTCATCTACACTGCGGTATCTTCAATCAAGAGAGTTTTTTGCTAAACGGCGTTGAGATGCGTTTGCGTCTCGTACGGTCTAATAGCGCTTTTTGTCTCCTGAGTTCTTCGAAAGATTGTACCATCCGTATTATGGAGGCATCGCTACTTATACAACGTGTTAAGGTAGCACCGGGTATACGTTTGGCCCATGCAAGAGCTTTGTCTAAATGTACAGCGAAATATCCTTTGACGCGAGTCGAGGTTAAAGCGATATCGCTAAATGCGGGGATACACGGTGAGACGCTTGATAATGTCATACTTGGCCAGCTGCCTAAACGTATAATCGTCGGTTTTGTTGATAATAAGGCTTTTACTGGTGACCGTAAAATGAACCCTTTCAATTTTCAGAATTACAATATAAATTATTTTTCTTTGTACGCCGATGGATTGCAAATACCATCAAAGCCCCTACAGCCAGACTTCGCAGATGCTGATATGTATGTTGATGCATACCACACACTATTCTCGGGTACAAGCATACACTTTCTCAACGAGGGTAATTGTATCACACGTACAACCTACCCTCATGGTTATTGTCTCTTTGCATTTGATCTTACACCCGATCTCTCGGCCAATAGTAGCACTCATTGGAATCTTGTGAGGCATGGTAGTGTGAGAAGAAGTAGTTTCGCGTTTGCCCTAACATCAACGGTTAATTGTCTTGTGTATGCTGAATATGATAATGTGTTGGACATCGACTCCTCCAGACAAGTAACTGTGGATTTTAGCGGCTAGGTCGCAAGGCTTATAGAGGGGGGAAGTGTCATATATCCATAGAACGTGCAATATTTATGGTTAGTCTGTATTCAAAAGTTGCCGTGTTACGACGATCGAGAAGCACCATGAACATCGTCATTGATATACAGGGTCTGAAGGATAAATATAATCATTTTATACCTAAAGAAGTTGCCGTGGTCTCTGTAAAGACATCGTACCTGGTCCACTGGATTGTAGCACCGCCCTGCGCTTATAACATTCTACCACCCAGTGTAAAACGTCAAAACACCTGGTTACAAACCAATCATCATGGTATCGAGTGGTCCGAGGGTGAGACGCAGTTACGTGTAGTCGAAGCCTCGTTGAAGAAAATTGCAGCACGGTCTGATCGTCTGTTCACAAGAGGATCTGATAAAGCGGCTTATTTGACGCAGCTAACGGATTGCTACGTTATAAATCTAGAAGAAGAAGAAGACGACGATTCGTCATTTCGTAATCTTCTTGAGAGCAATACTCGTAGTGTGTATCACGGTTTACTGCGGAAAAATTGCTCGTTCACGTGTGCCCTCAACAATGCTGTGAGAATTAAAAAGTGGCTTTCTCATAACGATCGCTCCAGCTCCTTGTGGGAGTACAGAACCACCACAGCCTGGAACATCAGCTTACTAGCTGTGGAGCGCCGCGACGAGGGAAAAACAACCGATGTTAAACATCTCTAGTGTCTCTATAATTGCTGTCTATTATGAACACCGAGCAGCTTATGCAGGCCCTACGCGGTACAAAGAGCCGCACTGTAGGCGTATACCCGGCAAACCGCATCCCTAAGGTGTGGGCGAAACCAGCAGCGATTGTCGCCAATACCGATGGCCACAAGCAGCCCGGAGCCCACTGGGTCGCTATGTACGTCGATCGAGATGGACGAGGATGGTACTTCGACAGCTACGGCCTACCACCAATCATCCCGCAGCATCTCCAACGTCTCCGGCAGAACAGCAGATTCTTTAGCTACAACGCTATACAGCTTCAGGGTCCTGAATCACAGACTTGTGGACATTATTGTGTTATGTTTCTTCATTTCTTGTCTACAGGCCTTGGTATTAATATGTTTAGGAGTGCATTTTCAACCGATTTAACACGGAACGATAAAATAGTGTATGACTATTACAAGGAGTATATGAATAAGTGTAACAAATCCAAATCCTTGAATAATGCGTTAAAGAAGGGAACTGCTGTGGGTAGGGGGTACCATTATAATAACTTCATTATGAAATCTTTTGGGGGTGTACAAGGGTGTTGTTCTCGCATCCGCTAATTGTACGATAGTTTTATGCTAAAAATAAAATATAGTTTTCAAAGGTGTATTTTATTTATCAACCTCTTCATGGAAGAATTTAACACTACCACAGATAAATATTACGTCCTATCTTCACGTGATCCTCTCCTGTTTCTCGCCATCGCTATGCCGTATTAATTTCAGCGCACGTGCAAAAACGCCGACCTAAGTTTTCGGAGTATTCAGAGGTGACGCGGCCAAGTCAATTTGCTGGTTTTTACCACCACCACTACCAAGGTACCTTACTAGTTTTTATAAAGTAAGCAAATATTGTACCAATTAAATCCATCCTACACTTCTCTGTATACGGAGTAGGGGAATGGATCTCTTTGGTATGAGGTCCGAAGAATCTACGCTCTGTGATAGACAGACATTGTCCTCGAGTCTTCAAAGAAGTAACCAGCGCCGATTAAAAATCCGTTTAGACGCTTTTCTGCAAGATATTGCTATGGTTAAAGAACAAATACACGCAATATCGGAATTTCGTACTTTAACGCTAACACTGAACAAATTCAAGTTGCATAATGGATTTCACACGAATCAACCAAGTGGGTCGGCTGGAGACACTTCTCCCCGTCAAAAGATTATCGGAATTGGAATTCGAAAAAGACTATTATATCACTGATATCAAAACCGTCCAAACGAAGTGGGGTGCGCGAATCGTTGTGGATGTGAATGGTGAATTTATGTGCTATCTACCTATGAGATTCGTCAAGGCTTCCGAAGAGGCGATCGATCTATTTCAGCAAATGAGCGAGGCTGCCAATTGAGACAGGAAAATATCGTCCTCGACTCGTTCGTTTAAGTAAACTATATCGACGATATTCAAATGCCGTAAGTCACGACAATTAAAGCAAGTACGTCGCATTTGAGTAAACATCTTTTGTCAAATACGATGAGAGAAGTCGCCCCACTCGGGTCCTTGCCCCACTCTCATAATTTCGACATGAGATACTCGCCGGAATCTTCGCTAGCAGTCTACGCCCGACGCTTGACCTAACGAAAAGTATCTTGATCTGCAAAACTCGATACCTTGTAATCCTTACAGAAATTGTTATTTAATTAAAATTATAATTGTTATATTTGGCGTGTGTGTGAGAGTGCGTTGAATGGGGAATTTTGTCAAAAGCGGATCCGGCTACCCCAAGGCCTGCATTTCGTCGAATTATCTTTAAAAGGAAAGCTGTTATAAAATAACCACTTGAAGGACGAAATAAAAGAGATCGTTTATTAATTGTCAACACAAACGTAAGTCTATTGTTATACTTTTATTCTGCGGCACATGATCCTTGATATTTCTTTGACTCTCCTAAATCTTGGTCCTACCAACTGGACCCATTTCTCTTGCTCTCGCTAGCCGACAAGTTTGTTAGTATTTATACTAGCTGGCGCCCAATAAAGTAGTGGTATTTGAAAATTGTATAAAAGAGCCCTGCCAGCCGATGGACCACGGCCGCGGCAGGTGTGGTGTAAAAGGAACGAAACGTACACCGGTCTCACAATAATAAAAACCTCATCATGCAATACCACGGTACGACGTTCAATAAGCTGGAGTTCAAATCTGCTACGGAATCATAGCTAGATATGTACTAAAAACCTGTATAAAATATTTATGTAACAACACGAGTAGTACTGCGGCCACTATGGCGACCCCCACTCCTATCCCCACTCCTTCCCCCACTCCTTTTCCCCCACTCCGCGGTCGCCGAGTTCGCCGTGAGCTCGAGCGGCCGTGGATGTGGGGGGAGAGGTGCGCGGGGGGAGGAGGGGGGATGGAGGGTGTCGGCATAGTGGCGCGCTGTTTTTTTTATTTATTTATTACATTTTTTAATTTATGATAATCAATATATATATCTGAATTGGTGATTTTTGGCCGCGCCAAACCCAAGCTGGTAATATATATATATATATATTCTGTATTTATTTATTACATTTTTAATTTATGATAATGAATATATTCGGATTGCTGATTTTTGGCGCTCCTTTACCCCGCTCCGCACCAAACCCAAACTGGTGATATATATATATTCTGGCTAAATGTATTAAATCTTACATTATAAAGTTTTACGTATCGATGGTATATATACATATTTTTTTATAATAAATAGGGCATATTAGTTTCTTGTTTTCTTCTTCTTCTTCTTCGCTGGCTCCGTTCTCGTTACAGTGCTCTCCCCTCTGATCAGTCAATGATTGTTTAACTATGGAAAACAGAGATAGATACATGGTGTGAGAGAGAGAGAGAGAGAGAGACTCGTATATACGTATTGCTACATAAATATTTTATACAGGTTTTAGTACATACCTAGTTATGATTCCGTAGCAGATTTGAACTCCAGCTTATTGAACTTCGTACCGTGGTATTGCATGATGAGGGTTTTATTATTGGCAGCCCCGCTCATTTGCTGTAATAGATCGATCGCCTCTTCGAAAGCCTTGACGAACCTCGTAGGTAGATAGCACGTAAATTCACCATTCACATCCACGACGACTCGCGCACCCCACTTGGTTTGCACGGTTTTGATATCAGTGATATAATAGTCTTTTTGGAGCTCTAATTCCGATAATCTTTTGACGGGGAGAAGCGTCTCCAGCCGACCCACTTGGTTGATTCGTGTGAAATCCATTATGCAGCTTGAGTTTTTTCAGTTTTAGCGTTAAAGTACGAAACTCCGATATTACGTGTATTTGTTCTTTAACCGTAGCAATATCTTGCAGAAAAGCGTCTAAACGGATTTTTAATCGGTGATGGTTACTTCTTTGAAGACTCGAGGACACTGTCTGTCTATCACAGAGCGTAGATTCTTCGGACCTCATACCAAAGAGATCCATTCCCCTACTCCGTATACAGAGAAGTGTAGGCTGGATTTAATTGGTGCAATATTTGCTTACTTTGTAAAAACTAGTAAGGCACCTTGGTAGTGGTGATGGTGGTAAAGACCAGCAAATTGCCATGGCTGCGTCACCTCTGAATACTCGGAAAACTTAGGTCAGCGTTTTTGCACGTGCGCTGAAATAAATAAGGCATAGCGATGATGATGATGATGATGAGACTTTATTTATGCCCTAGCACGCTGTGGGGCAAATTAAAGAAACCATAACTAATTCACAGTAACTGAATTAGTTGTGTATAACATTACAGAATATATATATTTAATATGTATACGGTAGTACTAAACTATTATTTAAATACAAGAAAAGTAAAGATCAAAGCAATTGAACAAAGAATTATGCTCCCTCCTCAGACAGGAAGATGAAGAAAGAGTAAAGAAAGAAGAATCGTCAATCAGTAAGATACTAGGATTATAAATACAGGTATTAGGAGTATAAGAGAACAACAGATAGCGCAAATTTTAGGTTAAACTTATAGTTTCAGTAGGCTACGAACTTAAATGTTAATCATATGCATAATGGCGCCTGATATTATGTCACCAATGATTTAGCCAATCAGACCATCAAAGCCAGATCGTCGGCTGAATGCACAGTGATTAAAGGCTGTCCATTTTTCTGTCCATAGCGATGGCGAGAGACAGGAGAGGATCACGTGAAGATAGGACATGATAAATAAATTAAACACGATTTTGAAAAATACACTTTATTTTTAGCATAAAAGTATCGTACAATTAGCGGATGCGAGAACAACACCCTTGTACACACCCAAAAGATTTCATATTAAAAGTAATGAAGTTATTATAATGGTACCCCCCACCTACAGCGGATCCCTTCTTTAACGCATTATTCAAGGATTTGGATTTATTACACTTATTCATATACTCGTTGTAGTAGTCATACACTATTTTATCGTTCCGTGTTAAATCGGTTGAAAATGCACTCCTAAACATATTAATACCAAGGCCTGTAGACAAGAAATGAAGAAACATAACACAATAATGTCCACAAGTCTGTGATTCAGGACCCTGAAGCTGTATAGTGTTGTAGCTAAAGAATCTGCTATTCTGCCGGAGACGTTGGAGATGCTGCGGGATGATTGGTGGTAGGCCGTAGCTGTCGAAGTACCATCCTCGTCCATCTCGATCGACGTACATTGCGACCCAGTGGGTTCCGGGCTGCTTGTGGCCATCGGTATTGGCGACAATCGCTGCTGGTTTCGCCCACACCTTAGGGATGCGGTCTGCCGGGTATACGCCTACAGTGCGGCTCTTTATACCGCGTAGGGCCTGCATAAGCTGCTCGGTGTTCATAATAGACAGCAATTATAGAGACACTAGAGCTGTTTAATACCGGCTGTTTTCCCCTCGTCGCGGTGCTCCACAGCTAGTAAGCTGATGTTCCAGGATGTGGTGGTTCTGTACTCCCACAAAGAGCTGGAGCGATCGTTATGAGACAGCCACTTTTTAATTCTCACAGCATTGTTGAGGGCACACGTGAACGAGCAGTTTTTACGCAGTAAACCGTGATACACACAACGAGTATTGCTCTCAGGAAGATTACGAAATGACGAATCGTCGTCTTCTTCTTCTTCTAGATTTATAACGTAGCAATCCGTTAGTTGCGTCAAATAAGCCGCTTTATCAGATCCTCTCGTGAACAGACGATCAGACCGTGCTGCAATTTTCTTCAACGAGGCTTCGACTGCCCGTAACTGCGTTTCGCCCTCCGACCATTCGATACCATGATGATTGGTTTGTAACCAGGTATTTTGACGTTTTACACTGGGTGGTAGAATGTTATAAGCGTAGGGCGGTGCTACAATCCAGTGCGCCAGGTACGATGTCTTTACAGAGACCACGGCAACTTCTTTAGGTATAAAATGATTATATTTATCCTTCAAACCCTGTATATCAATGACGATATTCATGGTGCTTCTCGATCGTCGTAACACAGCGACTTTTGAACACAGACTAACGATAAATATTGCACGTTCTATGGATATATGACACTCCCCCCTCTACAAGTCTTGCGACCTAGCCGCTAAAATCCACAGTTACTTGTCTGGAGGAGTCGATCTCCAACACATTATCATATTCGGCATACACAAGGCAGTTAACCGTTGATGTTAGGGCAGACGCGAAACGTACTTCTATTCTCACACTACCATGCCTCACAAGATTCCAATGAGTGCTACTATAGGCCGAGAGATCGGGTGTAAGATCAAATGCAAAGAGACAATATCCATGAGGGTAGGTTGTACGTGTGATACAATTACCCTCATTGGGAAAGTGTATGCCTGTACCGGAGAACAGTGTGTGGTATGCATCAACATACATACCAGCATCTGCGAAGTCTGGCTGAAGGGGCTTTGACGGTATTTGCAATCCATCGGCGTACAAAGAAAAATAATTTATATTGTAATTTTGAAAATTGAAAGGATTCATTTTACGGTCACCATTAAAAGCCTTATTATCAACAAAACCGACGATTATACGTTTAGGTAGCTGACCAAGTATGACATTATCAAGCGTCTCACCGTGTATTCCCGCATGTAGCGATATCGCTTTAACCTCGACTCGTGTCAAAGGATATTTCGCTGTACATTTAGACAAAGCTCTTGCATGGGCCAAAAGCATACCCGGTGCTACCTTAACACGTCGTATAAGTAGCGATGCCTCCGTAATACGGATGGTACAATCTTTCGAGGAGCTCATGAGACAAAAAGCGTTATTAGATCGCACGAGACGTAAACGCATCTCAACACCGTTTAGCAAAAACCTTTCTTGATTGAAGATATCGCAGTGTAAATGACCAAGGAGATCAACCGTTCGCTTTTTACCTAATATGGTTCGTCTGTTTACAAGCCCACTATTATTATCTTCTGTATCATCCATATGACCAGGCATATCATTATACCATAGAGTACTCGTGAGATGTGAGTTCTTAGCACCAGATCCATAATTCAAGAGATTTTCAATGTATGCCCTATACGCATAAACATTGTTAGGAGGTGATACCAGTTTCTGATTCAAAAACACATCGATCTGATTGAACATTGAGTGTAATAGGTTATTGATCGGGGCTACTTTAGGAGACGGTGTATCCGCTTTGTCAGGGGTTTCTATCTTAACACGCATGCTGAGCATGGTGTGTGCAAGATCAATGTACTCATCACCCTGGCCCGGTATGACAAATTCTATCGGTGAATCATCCGTCAATGATGAGATTGGCTTGTAACACACTGTATGCGTTCCCTCGATTGTTGTCTGGGTCGGTGGTAGTGTAAATAGCTCGAGCTCCGACTTAAGACACTCACACGAGTGTGCGTGTAAGAAAGCCATTTGTCCAAGATTGTGTTAGGCGAAAATATCCGCCACTGTTCTTGATTTCTTATAACGATTCGTAGTTGACCGTTTTATTGCTCTTCTTTTCACAGTTTTCTTTTTCTTCTTCTGTCTCTTTTTCACAGAGTCCGAACGTTTTCGCGACTTCACGGTCTTCTTCCGTTTTTTCACACCAGTACGTCGTGATACGTTCCCGGCAAGAGAATGGATCAGTTTATTAATTTTACCGGCTTTATACCCCGAGCCTTTCATGAGCGTACTAATTTTTTCTTCAGCCTTACGCTTCAGATTCTCCCCTGATTCGTGCAGACGTGTTTTGAACGCTTCTCGCGGGTGAATACCAGAATCCATGATATCCGTAGCCATGTTCATACCTGAGCGAAGCGCCTCTTTACCAACCGCCCGAGCGCCTTGTTTCAAGAGAGGTATTATTCGTCGGAAGAGACCTCCGAGGAAACTTCCAATACCATGACCCCTTTGATTCGGGGACCCTATATACACATGACTAATACCACCATAACCGGTTCGCCCCACACCCCCACCCGTTTGCATATCAAAGTATTCGTCATAATAAGCCATTTTAGACTGGCTCAGGCTAATCTGTACGTTTGAACTGTAACGTCACTGTCAACGTCCCATACTCGAATGGTATCGGCTCGCCAAACTCATCCCTTATATCAATCATTATTGTTTGAAAACTAGTACGTAATAGAGGAATATAGCGTGGTGGTGAGAAACTTCTTATCTTCACCGACCCGTAATTGCGATTATCAGCGGCAACAATTGGCACGACTCGCAGCAACGGTGTATGCACATCTCCTGTGATATAGGGCTCGCAGATATCCGTATAAACGTACATCATATTTGGGGTCCCATGGGCCAGGTTGGCAGGTCTCTGAGCAGTGTACTCGCTCTCGACCACCACATCCTTAGACTCGGTGAATCCTAAAATCTTGTTCAACACGTCGGAAAAGTAGAATGAGTGTTCTACATTCTTACACGATTCACAGATACGCGTGACCGCCACATATCCGTTGCGACAATGCTTAAATTTCAGATGACCCGCAACACACGGCACCTCGTTAATAGCCTCGAGTAATGTGTCTATGCTGAGGTACACACCAGGCGGTACGCAGACGCGTTCTTCCTTAAAGTCGGTGCTTGCCATGCTACCGGGTGTTACTGTGTTCGTTATGACGTTCATAAAGTTCCGCTCACCATCGGGCGGTACATGCAAAATTGTCGTCGGTATGTGTATTTCAGCTAAAGAAACAGACCAGTTGCCGTGAAGAGAGATACATTGGGGTAAACGCGTGGTATACCTTGTTGTCACATTATCGGGATAATAATTCATACTACTATTACTAGGTAAAACCATGTAAAACTCCTCCTTCATTTTGCTGACGGCTGTTTAGACTCCTTCGCTTGTACTCTCGATAACTCAGGCTCATAAAATATACCATCGATATCCTCGCCGTGGAGATCACGCAGTATGTATATCACAGGACAAATACTGTGCGATACACGGACAATCTTAAATAACTCGCTGCTCCAGCCACGCTCGTAACCTTTTACGAAGGCAGCCTTCGCGCTACTGATGCGCACGATGTCACCCACACTGTATTTGGGCGAACAATTCTCGGTTCTTTTGTACCGCTGTATCAGATTATTACGGGCTCTAGCTGCTGTAGCGTGTGTCACCGTGACAGGAGCCATTTTTATGCCGCTATGCGTGGAGTGATTGTATGCCGAAACGATGTTCTGCAGAATGTCTAGGTAACGTTTTTTTCTAGAATACGTAAAATACCTCCACATTCTTTCTTTCAGTGTTCTATTGAATCTCTCGACAATAGCCGCTTTTATATCAGGGTTTCGCGCAACACGGAACTGTATGTTCTTTTTCTTTAAGAGAGCCTGGAACACAGCACCGGTAAATTCTTTACCCCTATCCGTCTGTAGGTAAAGGGGTGATCGACCGTTACTATTTTTCTTAGATAAAATGAGATCAAATGCGTTGGCTACAGATACAGTAGACTTGTCACGTAAAGGCTGAACCCATGCAAATTTACTAAGAACGTCTATAACAACCAAGAGATAAACATAACCGTCATTATAGTCTTTAATCGAGCGAAGATCCACGAGATCAGCCTCCCAGAAGTCATCTATATTTCGGACATTATAAAAACGACGCGGATAATGTCGTCGCACGGGTCTGTGTTTTGTATAAGTATCCTGTGCTTCAAGCCACTGTACTGCCTTTACACGGTCAATTTTTTTCTGACGTGCCAAACGTAACAATTTGGTAGCACCTGAAAACGATGCTTCATGGGCCGGATTAAAGTACGCATTTTCTAAGATTTTCATGATTATAATTTCAGGTTAGCCCAAATTACACGTCTTTTCTTATTATGATAACCGCCACCTCTCTGCTTATCTCCCTGTGTCCGCCGTGTTGGTGATCTGTTCTCAACACCGCTGAAAAACGCTGACTGGTCCGTATCGGGTGATCCCTCGCTGCTTGTACTACCATCATCAGCCTGCGATTGACGCTGTGGCGTGTTAACTCTAGACTCCGCCCACAACTCCTCATTACCGATAAATTCCCGAGGTGTCTTGACCGCTCGTAGAACTCTGGCAAAGGCACTGCGTCCAGCAGGGTTAGGTATTTTCCTAACCCTCATAGCATCGTTCACGAGATCAACAATATTTGAATCTTTTATTGGTTTACCGCTGACCGACACGACACCGTCAGAATCCCAAGAAAAATTTGATCGTGGAGCGCCTCGCAGGCGGCGAAGAAGAAGTCTCGCTTTAACATGAAATTTAGCTGGTATACTCTCAAGTATAGCGGTATCGCTCATACCGTAAACGGTTTCGCCTTCTTCTTCTTTTTTTCTTTCATAATCAGCCTCTACATAGTGTTTATTCTGCATAAGTTCGCGGTACTGCAGAGCTCTCTCATCATCAACGAAGTGGAGATAACGTTGTAATACAGTCAAGTACGCCGTCCATTTTTCCCTCTCATCCTTGTATGCGCTGGAGTGCAAAATTTCATTCATCTCCGTGTCTAAGCGAGCTAGCGTAGCGTCAATACCTCGCACTGGCTGTGTTTGAGGTGCACCCGTATTAAAAAAAGGCGGCGTATGACTTTGTGTGCTCAGCCGCGTTAGATGCTCCTCAGGCACGAGTACCATTTTTCTTGCGTGCTCCATCATCCACGGCCACCAATCAAACTCGATAGAACAGTACCTAGTATTGGTGCTAATAGGAGTGGTAGAAACCCACCGTTTTGAACAACAAACCGTTTTTTACTCTTCCAGCAGCCTTTTTTTGAGGCTAAACGACGGAGAACCGGTGCGTAACGACGTAATTTTTTTCTCTGGTCGATCTTCAGCGGTACATTCCCACAGAGAACGTTCAGTGCACACTCACAAATACACCGGATAATACTTGGATCTGCTTTGCGTAAAACAGCCTCGCGCTGCTCCTTATTCAAGTGTTGAAGAGCACGCAGTATCGCAACGTGCTTTTTGCAGAGCGGTGAACCACCCCGCGCCATTACGTCTGATGAACTGCCGGTTATCCTGGTGTATCACTCCTTTTTAAACCCCTTTGCGCTACATCTCTTTGGGGTTGTGCTACCCCTAAGAATGTACATCACACATTGACAAACGGCGTCACTAGCAGTTGTTTGTTTTTTGTGCGTGTCAGATGCACGATGCGTTGTATTGAATTGTTGAAGGGCTCTCAATATAGCTATACATTTTTCGTGACGCAACGATGCTTTAGCCGCCATTACACACGTTGAACTGGTAATTCACATGTGCCGGTATTGCTTTTTAACTTTTTCCGCGGTATGTATACAAAATGATGAGTGTCGTCGGGGAAAATACAAGTACGGTATCTACAGTTATCAGGTGTTGATTGTTTCAAATCGAGTAACAAATAACCATGCGGTTTGGACGTTGCATCGTGATAGGCCTCTTGTAGAAATCGTGGGTTTTCCGGATACACCTGACGTGCGAGATGCTGGATTTGGGCTCGATCACGAGGATTTTTGAAAATTACAATATAATTGGCGTTCAATGAAATATCGCGCTGACCGTGTCCTTGGTGGAATAAGTTTTGAGTAATAAAAACAACGCTCAGGTTTTTATGATGACTACCTTTGGTGAAAAGATCAACAACGCTATTGTTCGATGCTTCACGCATCAAATCGTCAATTATTATGAGCTTTGCACGCGGATCGTTCGCGTAATCGGCACTCTGAGGCAGACCTTCATGAAATTCTATCGATTTACCATACTCTGTGTATGCTGGTTGCCATTCGGAATAATAGAAAATAATTCTCTCGAACGGCTCACTATTCATTTGCGAAATGAATTTCAAAAATTTTTTTACAAAATAAGTTTTACCACAACCCGTGGGGCCGCAGATCATGGAGGTCCAGGGATGCTTCCACCGCGTATCCATCTCTACGAATGAGTGTATTTTCTATACAGCAGTATATATAACGCATTCAGATATCCGGTACATGTATAAAGTTTTATTTTACAGTAACAATATAAAAGTTTACAGTGTTTAACAGTATTTACAACATTTACAAAAACATTTATACATTCAGATATTCGGTACATGTATAAAGTTTTATTTTACAGTAACAGTATGAAGGTTTACAGTGTTTAACGGTATTTACAACATTTACAAAAACATTTATAATATAATTTTCATAAACTAGGCTCTGTAACCGTAAGGGAGCGAGCCATACTCGCCATCGCGTCTTCGTTTGACGCTCGACGGTATACAAGTTTTTGTTTCGGGGCGCGTAACGACCTGATGGAATGCCGTCCGTCTAATAGCATCGTAGCGTAATACAATCGGTGTCTCTCTCTCACCAGTTATAAAGGAGCGCACAGATCTATAATTGATTAATGAGCTATTGGTAAAATTGAGTGTTATGCCCTTTACTTTACACACTTCGCTTTCGGAGCCGTCGGAGCATTGCACAATAAATGAATAAAATTTTGGACCTCCCGAAACAAAGCTTTTTATATAACTACCCTCACCGTAAGAACATAGCTCATCGGTAAGATCCCCTAAAAGCTGACCGGTCGGGGGTTCATATTCACAGCCGTTATTTTTCGATACATATATTACAGAATCTGTATCGCAGTACAGGGCACGGCGACCCAAGCGCTCGAGATAACTATATAATTTCAAACGCGCTTGTGCTGTTGTATATGCTGCTATTACAACATTCGCTATATCGGATGGTATTACAGCGGTATCGGTTTTTGTGTAATTAATGTACAGTGTCTCATTATTAACAGGTAGAATACCAGTGATTTCATACTCAGGGCTGGTCAATAATTCCATGAGTTTTTCACGAGTCGAAACTATTGTTGTTTGCGGTAGATTCTCACGCTGACCGAATTTACCCCAAAAAGAATTGAGACATAGTTTAGCTACAGATCGTAATCCAGGGTTCTTTGTAATATTATCGCGATCTAGTTTAATACCCTCTGAGTTCTCAAACGCTGCTATATACTGCTCCTGCGCCCTTTCATCTTCCAAGCAGTATTCAGGCCAGCCACTGGCTTCCTGTTTGATTTTCAGAAACGTATTTATATAAGACGCAAATAAGCCGCCCTCTTTAGTATTACGATTAAACTGCGTGATCTCATACTGCCAAATTTCGTTTACTTTGATAATGATATAGCCGCATGAGATAGCTTTGCGAAGCTCATCGACCACCCATGTACCATCGAACACACGCTCAGAAGATTCTTCGTGCGTACATGTTTCCTGGTTCATACTCTCGCAACAGCTACGACATAGAGGAAACAATAAGCGATGATGCATACGAACCGGTAGCACAGGGTGGTAAAGATTCGTAGGCGGTAATACCTGACATTTAACAAGACCCTCGACACGTGAAAGATCGTTATTATTAGGACCTGTTAGCTCCATACATTCATCACCGGTATATACGCGAGGGTGCCCTACGGGGTATTTACCAAATTTACAGATGTAAGGATATAAAGAACAAACATCCACGTAGTGGATCTGCTCCGTATTCTGTACATCGTAAAGCGTTACCATGTTTTCTGTTCGCCCCCCAAAGAAAGCATCGCGTGGATTAAGAGGCTCTATGGCAACTAAATGATGGTCCTTTACGAGCGTACGCATTTCTGCATCAGCTTCTAACAGCCTATCGTACTCACACTCCCAAATTTCCGTTAATATATGACCGCCCTCTCGAATCCGAGCCGCTATAGCTACAGTTTTTTCAAGACGCTCGTCCATCGATGTACCATCACTTTGTCTCTTATCACGATTTAAAGGATAACAATGCGGACATCCGTGCCAGTAACAACCGTGAAATTGTAGTACATAAGACACGTCGTCTATTTTGTAGTAGCCATCTACTAGTAAATTTTGCATTATTTTAAATTCGCGTCCCCGTCCAGCGTGAATAATACGCTGACCGAGAGAGTATTCCATCCACACGAGCCATGAAACTGCTTTTTTAGATTGGTTATGAGCCCATCTATAACCGGTCGTCGGGATAATCCCTATCGTGTTATCTTTCAAAAAGTTTTTGCGAAAAACGCGAAAACAGGCTGATGCTATCGTCGTACACTCATCGAACGGACAGACATTACCGCTGACGATAAACATATCGCGAAAAGCCATACATGCGCGCCTTAATATCGTAACGTCTGTCTTGCAATAATTAACAATCTCTTTCTCAAAATTGAACAGGTAATTACTCTCTTTCAGATCCGTGTACCACTCAAGAAACTTTTCCCGCTCGGCTGTACGCATTGTATCGGGTAAATAATACTCCAGGCACGGCAGAACGCCTTCATAATTTTGGTTTTCAGGTCTATTAAATAAATGAGGAAAAGTACCTTTTGCGACCGTATTCGCGAGACCGAAAGCTTTTGGTAGAGCGCTTAAAGGCATGTGAAAGTAGTGTAGACTGTCCAGAAACACAAGATTTTCAAGCCGCATTGTAATTATTTTCGTCCCGTTCATAATTAATGATGGTAACTGTGTCTTTTTTTCTTCGATTAAATACCGCAAAATAAACTGCGCGTCAAAACCCCCGGCGTTATGAGCAATGCAGATAGTACGGGAAAAACCCGTGATACGCGTCATAGCTAATTCTACAAGCTGTGCTACAGGATTGTGTTTGAAAATAAACTCGTGTGCACCACAATGATCGCATGGCTCTGTTATGGAGTCATCGGTACAGCAAAACGTACAGAGTCTCTGAGCTACACAGAGATTTGGTTCATGTACAAACGTGGACGCGTCACCGTTTACAGACGTACACTGCTGTGTTTCAAAATCATAGAAAATAAAAACTGCTTTACGTGTGTTTGTATGTGTGCGAAGCCCTTTCATGAAACACATATGATTATCCGGTTTGTTATCTTTACATGTCTTGCAATATTTTACACCGCATATGTGCTTCTTTCGTTTTAAAGGTCTTATCGTTTGAAAACACCAACGACAACGTTTAACAGTTTCGCACACGCTAACCCCTCTACGGTTCCTGACTATAGGGACAGCCTTATGTTTTTGTAGACATTGATCTCCAAAAAAAATACGGTTACAACCAACGCATTTAATTGTCTCATTTGTGTGAGGATCACATGGTGGTAATCCAAAACATCGAGGACATTTTTTTTTGGAACATATGTGGTCATCACGACGACTGCGCATATTACAGTTTGAGCAAAAATCCCTGCCACCTACAGCACCTCTGAGATTCAGAATAGGTTGAAAATGATGCGATCGTTCATAATACAATATATGTAACGTGTATTTTATCGTACCTACAGAAGCCAAAACTCTTTTTCTACCATCGAACAAAGGCTTTTGACGGCGACCCAGTGTTAGAAACTCGTATACAACAATAGCGATGCCGTCACGTAGTAAATAATCTTGATACAGGGTAATCTCATACACACCGCAACCGTTTGCAGGCACAACGATATTAGCTGCTCTCGTAAGATCAATAGCTTCATTTCTTTGCAGTGAACCGTTAATCTGCCTAATACGCTGCCATCTAGTATGTAAGGCTCCCGATCGTATTTCACCCCGTTCAACGTATGCGCGTGCTGCTACCAATGAGCGTGGTAAACATAAGTTATCATAATTTCGGATTGATAATATAGATTTCTTCGTGACAGCCTCGTGAGTCAG